>BMAO01024957.1:0-86789 GCA_019973975.1 Trichonephila clavata | reverse complement strand
GTGCGACGTTAATATTCACTCACTAGGATTTTCACTTCAAAAACAAACATGTTCAAGTATCTACTTCCATAACATTGTATTTTTTTCCATATTAGTACTCTTTATGAGTCCGCAGCACTTTAATTAGTATAGCTAATTTTTAAATTGTTCAGTGATTGCTGCAGCCTCTTCTATCCTTTTACGAGTTCACAAAGATTTTCTTTTTGCATCCCATTTGTTCAAAAACGACCTGATAATTTCATTAAAATGTTCTTCAGATACAAATTTGTGGTCAGAATTCTTTTTTCTATATCTGAACTCATTTTTAAGTTGATAGTTCTTTAAAAAAATCGAGATATGGAAAGCAACAATAAAAATGCACGCAATCTTCCTCGCGTAATGTTAGGGCACAAGAGAGGAGTGGTAACAAGTGAAAATAGAGCTGTGAGCGTCCCGTCGCGTTCATTTAATCTCTTAACTAAAACAATTCCAGGATTTGATCAAATCACTTATACTTTCTTCAGACAAACGAACTCCAAGAGACGTTGTTTTAATGTCTCCCGGGAACTGATCCCATACCTTAGGGTATGAACAAATCCCGAATTTAATCAGTTTCCTGCGACATATATAAGAATATATTTTTTTAAGTTGCTTAGATTAAAAATGTTTCTAGAGTCCATGGCTAAATACGATGCATCGGGAAAATATTTGTAAATATTTAAGATAAGCAGTCTATTCACAAACCCTGTTTTTCTGTATCTCTCTAACACTTGTATATAATTTACAGGGGGGGGGGGCTCGTTCTAGATCAATAGAATGGTTGATGACACATTTTGAACTACAGCCGGATGTCAATTTGAGATGGTAACCTACACACAATGTTCTCAACAATCAGCTTAACTCACAGTAATTCATACCATTTTAGTCTTCGTGTGAAATAATATTTGAACGCATCGGATATGAAACTAAAAACACTTTATTATCACGGCTTTTTAAGACATACTAATGATTTTTTTGTAATTAGAGTCACTCTGAAGCAACCTAGGACTACTGATAACGAATTTCATAAACATTGAACCCCAATTAAGTGATAGTGAAACTGGAGAAAAGAAAACCTAATCTTCCGAGACTCGCCGTGCAGAGGTGCTGAAATCTATCAAGATTCAAAATCCTAATATTCTTAGAATGTGGAATTTTGGAGAGTGAGATGCTCTCGGGTTTCTTTCTCTTTACTTGGTCAGGGTTCAAAATTACAAGGTCCGTCACCAGTAGCTCCTGTGCGATTTCGAAGTGATAGGACTAAGGTTATATCTTAATAGATTTAATACGAGAGTTATTTTAATCTCGTACTATAAAGCTGAACGAGGGTTATTGGCAACGGACCTCGTCATTTTGAAGCATAATCGTGTGACGAGAACGACACCTGAGCTTGCACTCCTTTTTCCTACTTACCTCACCAAAGGAAACTTCGTCGGATTTAACGTGCATTGGTATCCTCTACACGGAGGAACTTCAGTCGCTCTAGGTTTGAACTCATGAGGCACCGTGACCTTGACCATTAGTTTACCGTAATAATGCATATCAACCGTCATTCTCTAATGGATTTCACCTGAGGATTCGAATGAAACAACTCTGACCACGAGCTCTACGTCAAAAACCCACTTGGCTCCGATGGTCTTATATTACGTATACTGCCGTGCAAATTAATATTCCATTTGGTTTCTCGCTGTATTATATACATAACGAATTTTAATTTCTCCCAAACAATAATTTAAGAATGAACTACGTTTGTCCCCGTAATTGTGCTCTTCTCTTTAATAGACGGAGCTTTCACACAGTCCATTGCCTTCTCTGATACTGCGCAATACGAATCACTAAACAATTCAATGGCCTGTAAAAGGATAGGGACAATACGCTTTGGGGGGGGGGAGAGAGTACGGAAGAAAAAGACTTTTATATTCACGGTTTCTTTTAAGAGCTATTGACTTACTTTTAAATATTCATGAATTTTTTTAGAACCCAAAGCACCATTTGAGTCGATATAGCTATGGTAGTTTTCAATTTTTAAGCTTACCATAACATTTAATAGCCCTGGAAGTCGTTAAATCATTCCATTAAATAAGATACAAATAGTTCAATCAATAAAATGAATATATTCGTCCAAAAAAGTAATTAAAAAGAATCCGGTAAATCAGCTACGATTAGATCATGTTCTTTCACTTCGGTGTTTCGAATTAATTTGTTTTAAATGGGTACTTAAATGTTAAGTTTCTTAAAAAAAGAATTACAGGGTAATAAGATTTAATTTAAATGCTTCTAATTTTAAGAATTTATAAAATAAGATGAATGTAACACTGATTCTCTTATATATTTTATCAAAAAGGAATTAAAACTTATAAAATTAAAACTGATACTACTTTTTCTTGATGAAAAATATTTTTAAAAATAACAGAGAAGAAAGGCTTTATAAAGTTTTTATGTTGAACCATATAAATACTTTGGAAAAACTTAACACTTGCTGGACATACTTAAAAATATTCGTCATTTTTTAAAATAAAGAAATCCTTTCAATTTTAAAAAAGTCTTTATCATTTGTCTTATTGGGATTAACTTCTAATTACTCAAGCAAAAATTTAAAACAAGAATACTGGCACATAGAGTCGAAGAGATTCCAAAAGATCATTAAGTTGCCTAGGTACTTTTCAACATCCACCGAAATATTTAATAAAAGAATTAGAGATTACGCTTCTGTTGTAATTTGAAATCTCTAGATAATAGGATAAGGAATGCTTTCTTAAGATTCGATGGAACCTTTTCATGACATTGGGCTTTGAAGTTATTGCTGACGAACCATTTGAAACCAGGGGCGAAAACTGCAACCGAGCTGACATTCAACTCTCCAAATTTCCACACCTCGACATCGCAAAGGCTGAATAGTTTCAATGTGTGTCAGTCAGACGTGGCATGACAGTAGCAAATGTTGAACTTAGCACACTAGTATTTCTTAATGTAGAGTAGATAATGCATTATATCGATTGCTCGATTCTTAAAAAGATTTATATAAAACGGAATAGAGAAAAACTCAAAATGCTAATATTTTCAAATTGAACGCTTTATTACTTTGAACGTTTGAAACGCTTTATTATTTTTTTACGATAGAAAAGCACCCCTAGCGATGGTAATTTTGATCAGTATTAAAACAACGATTTCACCACACCAGGATCTCAGATTTCAACCTTCCTACACCATAATGACACGTCAGACTTCGAACCCACGACACCCTTGGCGCTCAAAATAATATACGATGCTTATATCAGTTTTGAAAGGATCCAAACTGATTGTTCTATCAGTGGATGAAAACGTAAAAATTTATCTAAGTGAGACGAGAGATGCTTAGTTTATCATCAAATATATTTCAAGTTATTCACATAATCAAAACCGCATTCATTTCCACAAATCAAAATTCATATGGGAGTATTAAGTTATAAGCATATTTTTTTTTGTTCTACAAAACATTCAAATAACTATTTTGTACATTATTTTTTAAGTATATAGGTTTTTTGTGTACTATATTTTTTCACCAATGCTAATCTAGTTTGAAATATACCATAAATCATTTGAAAATAGGAAAAGCAAATATTTTATCAATAATTACTGAAAGCCAAGTTTTATAAGAAATATAAAATAGTAATTAAAAAAATAACTAAAAATATATAATTTGGAAGGAAAAGAATTAAAGAAGTTTATTCATCCCACAGTGGGTCTGGATATAATCTACGAAAACAAAAATATTGCTTTTTTTAACAAAGAAATATCCTGTGTTCATAAATTTCTCGAACTTTTCCAGATTGTTCGGGGTCAAGAGGTATTTTAGATAGAAAAACGCAGATTGGATTGTAGAAAATTCCTCCCTCTCATAGTTGCTAGTAACAGAAATAAAATATTCTTTTAGGAGAGGAAGATCAAAATGTTCGGACGACTTAGTAGTTATTTCAGTGGAATAAGTTTCCTGAAGAAGTTGAAGCAATATATATATATATTGACCAAGAAAAAAATTTATAACTAAGCAAAATGATTTTAACACAAGAAAAGCTGACTTTAAACGAAATAAAAGAAAAATAGTTTAACTTCCAGTTCAGATAATACTTTTAAAAACATCATAAAAGGGCACACACAAAAACTGTTTTTCGTTATAAATTTCTCATCAAAAAAGGTAAACAAAACATTTTATTACCCAAACATAAGTGAAATTAAAGGATTTACGCATGCGGGCTATAAAGTCTTAATACGTTTATTTAAGTTGCTTGTTTTATAGAAATTCAACAAGTCACTTTTCAGTGTCAATAATAAATTGTTCCAAAAAGAGTATGTATATTGAATAAATATTATATTTTGGTATTTCCTGTAAAGAACATCACTGTTTGAAGCGCGCTTTTCGGGTATCTAAATCTTTTGCACTCCCAACAGATTTAAACCCTTGACTGTGTCAATGAAATCTAATTCAGTCAACTTAATCGTGTCGAATTCGAGAACCGATTTAGGTCCGCAAGCCAGAAATGAATTTCTCTTTTTACCGTTCCTACAAAAAATATTACATGGGGTTAATATAAACAGTAGGATTAGAAGTTTAAAAAATTATCAAGACGAGTTTTTGTATAGTTATAAAAACGTGTTGTATTGTTTATTATTAGTTAGTATATTTAATTTCAAACTAATCATAGCATTTCATTTTCTTTGCTGTAATAAAACAATTTTTATTAATACAGGTCTACAATAATCCATTATTTTCTCTGAAAGTTACCTGCATTAAAAGTCATTAAAATAAATATGAATTTTTTGAAAAATAGGTATATATATATAATCCGCAGGGCTTTGTGTAGATAACCCATCGGTATGAGAAAGCAAAGCATGGTGACTTACCGAGTGTACCTTGAGGTTCTGCGAACAGTTCTTTGACCTATCCTCAGTCTTCGAGTGACGGTCTTGGTGGAGGATCGTTGGTTGAGGATGATGGACCTCTGCATCTTCTCCGAGCGGAAAGCTGCGCTTTGAGAACTGAAGACGTGGTTTTCTTTATTCATTTCATCACCGAACATCGATGTTCGGATACCTTCCTCTCTCGAAAAATTTCTAGCACCTTCAGAAAATGACTCTCCCATGTTGTCATCGTCTTCTATCGTACACTTCCAGCTCATATCACCCTCGAAATTGTTCCTGAAGTTTGGTGAGCCTCTGAAGACTGAGATTCGGTTCTCCATGTCAGGTTTTTCATCAGCAGAGTGGCCAAATTCCGGAATGTTATTTTCTTTTTTGGAATACAAAAACTTGGCTGATTTCTTCTCTTTCTGGCATTCGGAAGACGAAAATGTTTCGATTCTGGACTCATCTGAGAACCTGTCTTTTAGGATTGACATAGAGCCATTGCGATTGGTGGCGAAGTCGCTTAGCATTCCTTCAAAGTCGATTAGATCGTGGTTGCTATCCATTATTTTTCCGTTTTTGCTGGCAACCGTGCTAATTTCCCAACCTGTCGAGGTTTGCTCGTCTCCAGCGTCGTTATCATTACCATCCATTGACCAATCATCTTCGGTTTTGAATGTGGAAAGAGCACTTTCGTCGAATTTTAAGGGAAATCTATTTAAATCACATCCCTTACTATTACCGGTGGTAGAATCTTCCGTTCGAAGGCCATTGTCAATCCAAATGCTGGTACTACTTCCGAAAGTGTTTTTGCGTTCATCATCAAATGGTGCTTTCATTTTCGATAATTTATTTCCTACCTTAATATTGGACGCAGTATCGGACATGTTTTCAACTGTATTCTCTGAGCTTTTACTTTTCGGCTTGTCAAAAAGATCATCTTCATCTCTACTGTCAGCTAAGTCAACACTCCTTCGAAACAGCCCTGTAACTTTCCCTAGTGAAGGTGCTTGGTTCGACCGATTGTATTCTTGTTTTTTCCAAGAGTATTCTCCTGGATCTCTCCTTCTATCATCATTGTAGTTAATAGCATCGAAAGAAATTTTTCTGTCGCTCCTTGACTCATCTGAAAAGGGAATACTGTTAGCAATGCTTCGCTCTTGATAAATCGATCTGGTTGGTGAGACTGGTGACACTGGATCACTAGTGGAAGAATTTTTTTTGTCATTAGAATCCCAAATATTTCTATTTTTGGCTGTATCGGTGAAACATCTCGATCTAAAGTTGTCAGTTTCACATTCTTTTTTTCGTAAATCTAATGGTGTAACTGGTACCGTTACAGAGCTGTTAACACTTTCTAACTTTGTTGGCATTAATGGATGCATTTTAAAACCATTGCTTTCCTTATTAGACAGCGTGGAGATATTTTCTAACTGATAATGACTTTTGGTATTTCTTTGCATAAAAATATCTTCGTCTTTTTTATCTTTGGGACTCGTCGATAGTATATTTTTCGCTTTCGCCCCATCTGAGAACGAAGTATCACTTTTAGTAGTTAGCGACCACAAATCATCACTGTTCAAACTTGGTGAGATGTTTTTTATTTTAGACGCTTCTGAAAGTACAGATCCTTTACTGATATCCTTATAGTCTGATTTTGAAAAATCTTCTTGCGTATGTCTAATAGTTGTTGGCTTTTCCACATCCAAGACTTTGCTTTTTTGACATCCTATGATATAATTCTGCTGGAAAACATTCTGCTTGCTTCTGTCGACTGGACTCTTAGGTGAGTTAGATTCCTCTGGCTCAGAGTTTGCCCCTGAAACATAAAAGGCCTTCGCAGATTTATTGGTTGGGTCTGGACTCGAATACTGCTTCAGCTGCCATCTACTTTGCACTGGAGATCTTGACGGGGAGCTTCCTCCCGAGGTTAGCCCTTTGGACCCTTCGTATGTCAGCATTGCACTATGCCTTTTGGATGGCTGAGACTTCTTATCACAAGCATCTGTGCTAAGAGTGGACAGTGAAGAAGATAAAGGTCGTGAATTTTTCAATGCCCTTGAAAATTTTCCTTCTGGATTCATGAGTTTGGAATGTAATGCCTTGAACTCCTCATACCCCGAATCTGACAATGTCTTTCCAATAGTTCTTTCCATTGAAATTTTGTGTGCAGATGGTAAAGTGGAGGAAAGAACTTTTGATGTTAACACAGGTGGACTGACATCACCCCTCTGAGAGCCCGCTGCTATTCGAGGTGTATCGAATGTGGTGGCTTTTACGCTAGCTATATCTATAGACGACACCTTCTTCCCGTCTCCTTTGGAACTTTTCTCACGCAAACCATCCAATAAGGAATAGAACCTATCTGGTTCAGTCGGCAAATTTTGTTCGTTGGAAGTGGATCGAGCTCCGCTCCTGTTTAAGACAGACGATTTAGAAATAATACTACTCAGAGGAGATTCGAAATAGCTAGTGGCAGCACACCCACTCCTACGGAGGCGAGGGAGAGTCTTGGAGGGCTCCCGACCATCTTTCGGGTTGTGTGCCATCGCGTGAGATATTCGATGGAAAGCGTTTTTTCTCCGATTGAAGCTCGCTTAGTGGCTTCGATTACGGAGGAAAGCTTTTTCGAAGTGGAGCGTGCGTTTTATTGACGCACCTGCGCGCTTGCACAGCTACGGGCTTTCGTGGACAAATACATATCATTCCTGAAGGAGCGCTCCCTGGTGGAACAAACATTCGGGGCTAAATTGGGACACTCGAGGTATTTAGAGAAGAAAAACAAAGTGTCGAGTGGGAAGCTTTATTTCACTGCAATACGAAACGTGTTATTGAATGAAAAATGTATGCCTCTTTTTTCTTCTTCTCTTGGATTCATGTGTGTGTGTTAGCTGCTTTAATCACAGCTTTACAAAAGAGCTCAGCTCATTTGGCGGAATTTTATCTTCTCATTTTACAAAGTTTTCTATTTTACAAAATTCTGAATAAATGATTTGACGGAATTATTGTTTCATTAAAAATGGATCAGTATAAACGGGTTTATTATATATATGCAACATGAGTATTTTTGCTTCCAATGTATTTCACGCAATAGCTACTTTTATGCAGGATCTTTTGACTTTTGAGGTGTTTTATGATCCACGAGGGGATATTATTAACCATAAAGCAATTTTTTTGAAGTAGTAACTTCTTTAGGCGCGTTTTGCTGTAGAGTGAACTTAAATGAAGCGTCAGGTTCAGGTGCGTTACAGTCATTGGTCTAAAGTCTGAAATCGTACTAGTGTCGGCAACGCGCGTTTAGTTTTGAATTGAAAAATTTTTACACGTGGGTTGTTTTTAAGAAAAGTTTCATGCACTCTTTTTCCAATGAAATATTACTTTCCTTATTTAAATATTACAGTCATGCATTTCACTTCCATTCAACCAGAAGAGCAAGCGATAAAAAAAAAGATTAATTTTATATAAAAGATAAGAAGTAACGGAACAAGATCTATTCTTTTTTTTTATTTAGTAGAAAGAGCATTTAAGCACAAAAATGTGCCCAAAAGTTTTAAATCTCAAATTTTAATGAAGTTAACTGGTGAAAAAGTTGCCAATATTTTGGTTTTTTTTTTAATAACGACAACAAAGAGAGAGAGATGAACAAATAAAAGCATTGTGAAAAAGTTCGAAACCTCTTCCTTTTGTTTGCTTAGATTTTAAGAAAAATAAATGGCTTACAAGGCATAAGGTTTCCTAGCTTACATAGTTTCTGGCTTTATGAAAATTTATATAAATGATGTATTATTGCAAAGGTATTGTCGACATTATATGAAAGAAAGTACACGATTGCCAATTCAGCGCACGGCACATAGGGAATCAGGGTGGCGAGTTATCTTGAACGTTGTCATTCTTGCGATAGTACGTAAGTACCACATAAACATATAATATTATGTAAATATAATCTACATAAGTAATTTACATATATATTTTTTTTAAATAATCTGACTAATTGATATTTAAATTGTGTATACTCATATATAAATGTTTCACAATGCATAATTATTTAAACATTGCCCTTTACAGAAAATGAAAAAAGTAAATAAATTCACTGTTGAATGAGGACGAAAAAGAGAACTACTTAACACCCGTAAGCGAAAATATCTTAAAAGAAACCGTAGTACATCCGAACAAATGGACTCTTTTGCCCAGAATAAATTAGAAGTTTTTACTTTTATCGTGTGATTATAAGCACTCACACAATTTTTTTTTCCTATTTAATTTCTACCAATGTATTATTCCAATGAAACACACATATAAAATTACTGTGAAATTAAGATATCATAAAACAAAACAAAAAATGGGAAGCTTAAATAAATTTCGTTAAAACCTGTTTATTGCAGATTTTAATTTTTATCGGCGCTTTCATACATTTGAACAATTCTCTATTTCTTTTCAATAACAATATTTTGCTCAAGATTTGTATTTTTTTTTGAAACTGCAGGTTATTATTTTACTCTTTATGTTACTTTCCTTTTCTCATTCATATTGGCTATATTTTTAAAGAAAACAGTAGTGTGTGTGTGTGTGTGTGTTTTATCAACTGAAATCGACATTTTAAATTAAAAAGTTAATTTAAATGTCAGAAACACATATAAATGAATTGTAAATTATGATCGACGAAAGCTTTAAATAATATACAGTTTATCATACTCTGTATTCATGAATACTTTTAATTTATTACTTATTTTTGTACATGGATATGACTACGCTTTAAAGAGGTTAGACCTTGGTATCTTAAGCTTTAATTGGCCTATATATGAAACCGAAAGCTAAGTGGTCGAGCTCATGGCCGGAAATTTTTGATTTTAGTCCTGATGCTAATAAAGACGCATCAATTAACAGGATAGATGAATCGGTCCTGTGCACCTAAAGTTGGTATAGTAGTAAAATTTACTGCCTCAGTTTAAGGTGAAGAATTGCACCGTTAATAGCCATGGTGTACAGTGCAATAGTCCCATCATAGGGCAATTATAAAACAATAAATTTAGCTTGGTTTTCGAATAGAATTTCCGTCAATTGCTCCCCCCCCCCCTTCAGTGAAAAATTTGAAAAGGAAAAAATCTATCCCAAGTACCAAATTTTCTCTTCACACATTTTGAGAAGGATCATTTCAAACATTGTCAATGCAAACGCTGGAAGCGCTCTAAGTTCAAAAGCGGTTCAATCAGTTCTTTCAGCTCATCTCCGAGTGGTAAAGACTTTTTTTTCCCGGAAAACTTACTTTAATTTTGTTCGCTTTTCATCGGGTTCTTAAACACTAACAAAGTATCACAGCTTAGGAGTAAAAAGGAAACAGAGTGAGTCCCCATTGAATCGCGATGAAAGTAAGGAAACAGTGCTTCCTCCGAGTGTGGAGAGCGGGTTGTGTTGTTCAAGGTTCTGCAAAAGAGGCGACGCAAGAGAATCGGATTTCTCGAAGCATGTCATCAATGAACAGTCCTGACGTCAATCACGTACTTTTCGCATTACTATCACAAATGCGCCTTTTTCAGACAATTGCTCTTTCCAGTCATTCAAACGCTTTATTCACAAACCAGTGATGAACGAAATTCGGTGCGCTTCTCTCAGAGAAATAAGAATTTACAACATCTACTTTACAAATACACATGGTCGCTCCATTTGCTTACATTTTTAGAAGTCGCCGAAGTGCCTCTTTAATCTCCGCTAAATTATTCGAAATATTTGCGTAGAAAAACTTTAGTTCGCTCCTGCAATTTAAAGCTTACTTTTAATTATTCTAAATATAAGAGTTCGTTTAGGATTGCTCAGTTCCTTTACAAAAAAAATAATATGTAATGAATGCGGGTCATGAATTTTGCGGGTATTTGGTCTTTCAATAAAATCGCAATATTTCGGTAAACACTTAGTTTTACTCAACGAAACTTTTTTCTTAGTTTATTTTTTTTTCCAATCATCTCCAGCACAAATACACAAAATACGCACTTTAACGTCTCTAGTAACAGACTACAAAAGACGTACTCCAGCACAAATACACAAAATACGTACTTTAACGTCTCTATTAACAGACTGCAAAAGACGTAAAAGTACGTATCCTCCACAATGTAGACTGCGGCAGTCAAGGGGTCACGATAGAGTGGCATTGAATTAGTTGTGGTCCACTAAACAAACGCCGTAATATGTTGGCGCGGTGAGGAGAGTAGAGTGCCAGCTCAGGTGACCTTGATTCCCAGATCCGACGCCAATGGTTCTATAGCAGCTTCAGTTTCGTTTCAATGAAAAGTCCCACTCTGAAGCAACAAGAAGACTATTGGTGACGGACCTCAAAATTTTGACCTGAGGTCGACACCGGAGCCGGTTCCTCTCTTCAAACTTCCGTGACGATAGGGCAGCTTCAGAGTGGGACGTTAATCAAATTCCGTATGCAATATGTTAACTTCATCTGAAGTTTAACATAGTCACTTGTCATTTCACCAATGGGAGAAAATAATTTTTACTCCTGGCAGTATGGAGTAAATAACACACTTTCATAAATGAAAAAGTACAAATGTGTCCTGAATAAAAAATTTATGCGGCAAGGATTCGATAAGGTGATATCTAAAGTACATATGGCAAAGATATACGTGTTTTAAAATCACTTGCAAGAAACTCGCATATATTTGACATGATTAAATGCTCTTTGATGTTTTGTAAATATAAATCACAGTCAATCTTCGGTAAAACCAATAAAATTAAAATGCGCAGGAAACTTGTGCATTATTACAGAAAAGAAATTTTAAAAAAACTGTGTGTGTCGGCTATGATGCACGACTGGAATTACTCCTTATAAGTACTGTTGTCTTTGATTATAGAGTAGGCAAACAGGGTAAATAAGTGCATCTCATATAATACGGAAATCATGAACGCATTTTCTTCATTCTATTCACATTTTTCATACTGATATTCCTAAAATAATAGATATATAAAATAATATACCTCAATTATGTTACATAAATATATGTTACTCATAGAACATGAGTACATTGTTACGAAGATTTATTTACTTCAGTATTACTATCACTTTGAGTATTAACTACATTAATACTCTCGCCATTATTAATTATTGTGACAAGAGGCTTGTGGCAACTAAAGTATGATGCGTGAATGTCAGTAGATACGCGATTTAAGAATCGTGAAAACATCGCATCAGGGGTTGTACCATACCTAGTCGTCGCCAGTACTCTTTCAGAAACAAAGTGTAAATTAAGCTCCAATTTTAAAAATTGAACTAATCTCAATCTTTCATCTTTATCGCAATAAATATGGAAATTTTCGTCCAGTATGAGTGGAAATACATGATACTATTTATTCAGTAGCTTAGAATCACCTTTCTTGTTTGGTAAAGATCACATTAATTATTTTCTATATATATGTGCGTAATAATTCCCTTTAATATCCTTTTCAGTAAATTTTTAGTTATTTGGTCCAGTCCTTCAGGACTCGCGTTTAATTATTTTAACTGGCTTGACCGCATGGTCAAGATTTTAATTGTAATCGAATAGTAAGATTGCGTCAGAAACTGGAGGATGCTGGTTTCTGACCAACCGTGGCTATTGTTCAACACCCAGTATAAAAAGCGATTGTTCTTTTTCCGCTCTGTCTTACTCTCTTCATCCTCCTCCGGCTGCAGCATGTCTTCGTGTCTTTGTCGCGCCGTCCCTTCCCAATTTTGTGAATAACTGTGAAATACCAACGTGGATGTCCTTTTACGTGTACATGTGTGTGATCATGAATAAAAACAATCAAACTTAATTCAGATAAAGTTTTCCTTAAACCAGAAACCAACAATCCAAACATCGCCACCGACTACCCTTATATACATAAACTGCTGTTTGCAAAAAATGCAACACCATGAAGGAATCTTCAGAATTAAATAAAATTTAATGAACAAACGACTTGTATTAGTACAAAGAAATGAAGAAATTTTCAAAGCAAAAAAAAAAAAAAAAAAAATATTAAGTGTCCGAAAGCAGTATTTGGTGTAGCCACCAAGCACTGCAATAAGTGCTGTTATACGACGTGGCATGGAGTCAAACAGATTTTGAATGTCTGCTTGTGGAAAAGAATTCCATTGTGTTTGTATGCGCAGCAGAAGTTCGTCTTCTGAAGCTGCAGGACGTGGATCTAAAGTGAGAAGCCGACTAACCAAATCCCACACGTGCTCAATAGGCGACATTAATCTGGCGAATCAGCAGGCCAATAAAGAAGATGCATGTGTTGAGCTGAACAGAAGTCTCAAAAAGTCCTTGTAACATGTGGGCGTGCATTATCCTGCTGAAAGATTGCTCCAGGAATGCCTTGAAGGAAGGGAACGATTTCGGACTGTAGCACTTCACGAACGTACCTGTTGCTATTGAGATTACTCTCAATTCATAACAAATTGAATCGTCCATGTAAATCGCACCCCAAACCATAACTCCGGGTATTAGGCCACTATGTCATTCGATAAGGCACTCTGGAAGGCAGCGTTCAGCTGCATAGCGTCTAACACGAATGCGGCCATCATGGTCCCACAAATTGAAGCATGATTTATCTGAAAAGACAACTTGGTACCAATCAGCTTGCCAGGCTCTGTGCTCGTGAGCCCATTTCAGACGCAGCCGTCAATGGTTTACCGTGAAGGGAATCCTGTATGAAGGCACCCTTTCACGCAATTCACGGCACAGCAGACGCCAACGAATTGACGAAGCCGACATTAGAACACCTGTAGCAGTAGACCAACATGCTGCCAACTGCCTAGAGGAAGCTGTACTGCAATTTTCCGCTATTCGGAGCAGGTGTCGATCGTCGCGCGTTGACGTCACCTTCCGTCATCCACTTCCAGTTTTTCGAGTTGTTTGGTGCTCATCGGTCCACTGCTTTGAAATTCGCATCACTGTTGAACTGTTCCGCTGCACACGAACTTCTATTTCGTGATAGGAAAATCCTCCTTCTCGAAGTTGTTGGAATTTCTCCTTATTTCGTCGTGGAGGCATACTTTGGACTCACTAAACGTTCGTCACTAACAAATAATCATTAACTATTTTCAACGTCCCACTACAGCCCTCTATTTATACGCTTTCAGCATCAGTTCAGAGGGCGTTGCGCACTCCACGCGTGTGTGGTGGCTCTGCAACCTTACTATTTTATGTAACATCCTATAATTGATATTTGCTGTAAAGTTCATTTAATTCTGATGATTCTACCATGGTGTTGCATTTTTTACAAACAGCAGTATGTATATGACAATAAGTACCCTTAGAATTTAAAATAATGAAATAGATTTCAAATCTTCATTATGTACATTAATTATTTAAGAAAAACAATCAAAATGATAGAAATGTTTCGACATTTGGTTCTCTCAATTGTTTCTTTCCGTACTTCTTAAATTAAAACAATTATTGACAAACGAAAGAAATTTTTATGAAAAAAGGGAAACGTACCTGATGTAAAGTGTATTATAAAAAAAACATATTCATATTTTATAATAATGATTTCCTTCTTGGGATTTAAAATTGTAAAATTGGTTATTAATAATCTTTTTTCAATTTCTCGTGACAACCATTTGCTTTAAAAATGGCACTAAAACAAAAATCAAGTTCATTGAAAGTGTCAATATATATATATATATATATATATATATATATTATATATATATATATATATATCCATTAAAGGTTAAATGTCTTAAAAAGGACAACTGTTAATGGAACTTTTTAGAATAAATATAACGCTTGACTTTAAAATAAAGAATAATTAATATTGTTTTAAATAAGTTTTAAATCGGTCACTTTTTCTATAAAAGTTATGCGTATTGAATGGAATATATATGTGAGCTAAGTTTTGCATGATGTCAGTAACGCTATTTTTCAAATGTACATCGAAATGTTTTTTAAGTAAACTAAAAGTTTTACCAAGGATAATAAGATTTAATATTTATACATTTTTAAAAGAGTTTTTCAAAATTCTATATTATACTTCTTATATATTAAGATAACTTACAAAAACCACATTTATATGTATTGTAAATAATTATTCATATTATTATAAACTTAATGCTAACGTAGTAAAAGTGATTAAGATTTTTACAAATATTATAGAATTTTTTTGTTTTATTAACGGATAAAATAAATAAACTTATAGAATTTAAGAAAACAAAAATAAATTTTTCAAGAACATTTTTATTTACTCGCCAAATTTGGTGATTTTCATTTGTCATATGTAATCAACCTCTTCTTCCAGTGTAACCTAGCAGCGGATATGATTTGGACTGTCAAGTTAAAGTGAAAAGGAGTATAAATCATTAATGGTGAAAAAGTTTTCTTAGCCGAAAGCCGGTTTTCGACGCCAATGACGCCAGTAGGCAAAACGACTTTCAACGTAGTTTGCGAATTTGTTTAAAGTTTTAATTTTTTTTTTTTTTGAGGTCTTAATTTTTAAGTTAGACTGTCCAAATTTCACACATCGATAACAAACAACGATAAATTTTAAGCAAAAAAGGCAAAAAAAAAGTACTGTTTAAATAAATTCTTGTAAAAATGGTTTTTGACGAAAAACACAAAAACTATTTTAAATCCATAATTTTTAAGCAAATTTTTCAATATTTGGGTAAAACACGTATAATGACGTTTGACACACGGAAAAAAAATTTCGTGTGATTATTTTTATAAATGACGAAGTTATTAAATGTTTAATTAGAATTTTAAGTATTTATCTTAAAGGAAAAAAAATTTATCGGTATTTTATATTTTAAATCACTGATTCTAAAAGACCAAAGTATGAAATTTTTAGTACAGAATATCGATTCATTACAATGATAAGGAATGCGTTCAGAACGATTGAAAAATTCTTTTCATAAAAACGCATTAATATTGACTCATTTTTGAAAATATCGTAAGAAATGTAAAATATCGTTATTTTGTAAAATAAAAAATAAAAATTATACCGTATCGTGGTGAAATAAATGATCTTGCCGATTCTGAAATTATTCTTTTGTCTGGTTTCGGTAAGAAGAAAAGAATCTTAGTTTTAAAAACTACGGAAAAGTAGGAATTCTTCTTCCCTTTGGACAGTTATTTGGCGCATGGGCAGAACACAGCGTAACGCTTTTTTGTTAATGCTTATACAAATTTCACTCCTCATAAAATTTCCATACCGGGGGCTTTATATAAAAAATTCGATTCTTAAGAATCAAACTTGAAATATTTAGACTTTTCCATTTATTAAATTATTACTCAATTGCCAAAATTGAATTGGATCCACCCCATTGATACTTCCGTAAGAGCACAATTTCACTCCAACGGAAACGGGTCGACTCTCCCAGTGTGTCTAAGACGGCCAACTGGTTTAGCTTCCTGTACTCTACTCTGTTCACAGTAGCCAAGGGGTCGCGTTGTGGGTTCGAATCCCCTACCATGTGGAGGAGCTGATGCGCGTTCAAACTGTAGAGTCTCAAAGTCTTCAAGTTAACATAGTGTAGTAGTTTGGGACGCCAACTCAAGTGTCCTTCTCGTCACTTGACTAAAATTCAAAATCGTGAGGTCCATCTCCAAAGGCCTTCACGTAGCATCTACTTATATAACCAAGCCATCGTATCTAAATCTAGAGACTCCAATTTCCATGCACTACAGAACTGAAACGCACTTCCGGCATCATTTCTTTCGTGCTGTTCAAGAGAGCCGTATTGACACACTTAGGGATCGAAGCAAAAGCGATGAGGCAGCTCGAAGACCTTCTGACGTACAGAACTTGTAGCGTCAACATCATTCTCTCACCCAAATTAAGCAAGGGTACCTGGACCTGTAAGACCTGGTTTTAGGGGCTATTAGACAAACGAAAAGGGTCAGTGCAACGAATAAAAAAAGTAGTTCTATTTATCTATTTTTGGTCTCTCTTTCAGCCAGGCTATGCTGTCATTTTGAGATATATTTTTCCATTTATGTTGTAAAATAGGAAGAAAATATTAGATAGTTAAACAATCTAAAAGGGGAAAGCTGTATTATTGTTTGTTACAAGTGAAACGGAGTAAATATTCGTGAGATGCAGCGTGTAATAGTTCATTAAACGAAGCTATTAAAATATTACCGAAAAAGCATTTCCATTGCAACTTGATGAACAGCTGTACTTGAGTTTCTACTATGCTTTTACGTATTTGTAATTTTTTTTAATAATATTATAGACATGACGTATCGATTACTTAGAAAAAAGTGTTTCGTAATCATTACAAATATGGTTGAAATTTATTTTGACTAACATTGAACAATAAAGATTAGTACGTCCAATTAATTTGTATTGCTTCAGTGATACTGGTTTCAATTTCCGCCTCATTTTTGTTATAGATTCCTTACGCCCAAATCAGCCCCCAGAGGGTTTGCAAAGAGTTAAGTGCCATTACAAATAAATACTCACGTTTTTTGATTATTCGACCTGAAGATTTGAAATTCGGCTGGTTTTTATTCCTTTCAAGGAGTAGAGAACTGCTACAAAAGAGCCCTTTACGAAAATTGAAACTCAAGGGGGTTGCGAGGGGTCAAAAATGTGTTATAGATAAAAGAGAATTCCGTTTTCTCTAACTTTTAAACCTAGCTTGAAATTTAGGTGACATGTTTCTTTCATGGAGTAGAGATCCTCTAAGAGAGGGTTTTACGAAAATTGACATTCAAGAGAGGTTGTGAGAGCGTTTTATATTAAAAAAATTCCCTTTTATGAACAGCTAAAGCCATAAATTTGAAAATTAGAAAACATATAAAGTTTGCTGAGCAGAGATCTGACAAGAAAGGCATTTTTAAAAGTGAACCCACATAGATGTTTTGGAAGAATTATAGATTTAAAAAAAAAGAGAAAAGAAAAAAGAACCTTTTTCCCACCATTGCACCTACAAATTTTAAATTTGGCAAATCTGATTTTTTGTTAGCAGATATGCTACAAAAAACCTTTTTTTGTTTTGTTTTGTTTGTTTAATTTGCTATTTACTTAAATTTAACACATAGAAAAAGAAATTCTTTTTCCTTCAATCTCAATTGTTTTATTTTTCAATTCCCCCGTACGAAGAACGGGGTATATATAATAGTATATTATATATACCAGCTAGTATACTATATAAATATAATCTTCATAAATAATTTCCATATGGATATTTTTAAATAATTAGACTAATTGACATTTAATCGTTTATTCTTATATATAAATATATAAGAATGCGTAATGATTTAAACATTGTCCTTTACATAGAATGAATGAAATAAATAAATTCACCAATGAATGGACACGAAAAGGAGGACTACTTAACGCTCGTATGCAAAAATATCGTTAAAGAAAACGTAGTACATCCGGAAAGTTGGATTCTCTTGCACAGAATAAATTAGAAATTTTCTATTCTATCGTGTAGTCATAAGCGCAAACAAAAATTTTATTTTGTTTTGTTTTTGCTGTTTGGATAGTCTTTCCACTGTTCACTGCCAATAGATCCACCGTATCCTGGATTGGCGACCGGTAGTCGTAATGTTGGCATGGTTTAGTCACTCTTGTTCATTTATTACGGACCATCCATCTATCCTTTTGTAAATTAGTGCAATAAATTAATTAAATCTTTTACAATTATAGTATAGAGTATATAATACTGTATTCAACTTGTTATATATCATCTTTTTCATCGCTTATCGCTTTAGTAAAAAAGTTTTACTTTTACACATTCTTATTCTTTGTTGGGTGACAGGCATTGTATTTGTACAGCAAAAAAAAATTTCAAGCTTTGCTCCCTGCAAAATCATTAATGACAGTGAAGTGGCGCGCTTATCCGGAGGATAAAACCCGGAACCTTTGGATCCGAAACCGAGTAACTTAACCGCTACACCAAAATGATCACCCTGGTGTGGAGGCTGTTACTGGCTTATGTAGATGATATCGCTACACACTTCCCTTTCAGTGAACTGGTGGTTAGACGAACGAACGATGTCATGCGAGCAGTTAGTTAGAGAAGTTGCATCAGGTGAGTTAGACGACTTTGTTAGCTGCGTTACGTGATTTTGATGAGTTATTGGATACTCTTTTTACGGATGGATGGCGCCACGACAGTTCAGAAGGTTCCTTAGCGTAGTCAGAGTCACCAATGAAGTGTGTAAATAGGTCACCTATTGTGTAAATAATTATGTATCATTTTAATTAGATAATCAGGGAACTGAAGCTTAATTAATTTGTATGTGAGGCCATCATGCCACATCTTGTCGAATGCCCTTATAACATCTAAGAAGACACCGACAGTGTAAAATTTATTTAAGAAACCTTTATTAAGCATATTAGTTACTCGTATAAGTTGATATAGCGTGGAATGGCCCTCCCGGAACCCGCATTGTTCCGGGGGAATGCAACCTATGGCTTTGCAGTGAGATTTTATTCTATTTAAAATAATTCTTTCAAATATCAAAGCAGTGAAATTTAAAAGAAAGATTGGTCTGTAATCTTGAGTAAATTGTGATTTTGCCCTGATTTGGGCACATTTGCTATTTTTCACTGTGTGGAAAAGTGACAATTAACGAGGAATTTGTTGAAAATTTTAGTTAAATGTGTGATGGCTTTAATAGGAAGATATTTTAGAGCAATAATTTGGAATTTGGTCTGGGACGGCTGGCTTTCTATTAGCGAGATTTTTAATTATGCCTCGGGCTTCAGTGGGGAAGTGAGATGTGGTGGTGTGTTTGTTATGAAGTTGTCTAAATAGTGATTCACTAAATTTTCGACTTCTTCGATCTTGTCGTTACTGTAGGGCAGGGGTGGGCAGACTTTTACATGACGCTGTCTACTTCTAATTTTTTCAAGGTGTTGCGGTCCACCCATTGGCGTAGGTTTATTGAGCTAAAAGAAAGTATACAATACAATCGGACCTCTATTTTACGAATTTCTCTATCTTGCGTACTTTTTCCTGCAACCAAGAACATTTTACTATTTTCTTCGTGAAATAGCCTCCAAATAGCGAATTGCATTTTCTATTCAATTAAATTTTCTCTTATGATTCGATATTTTCCCTCCGTGTCTTTTAAAATACTGTATTTATTCGAATCTAAGCCACACTTTTTACCCAATGTTAATGCTACTGAAAATCGGGCGTGGCTTAGAATCGAAGGGAGTTGTTGAATGTTACTAATCGAAGAATGTGTTGGATGGGGCAATTAAAGCAATAACAGTTTCATTCATCTAATTATGTGTTTTAATACTGATAAAACAAATAATTATTCCAGTCTTATTAGTTTTCCTTTTAAATTTATTTTAATATTGTAAAATTGGATATCAATAAACCATCTTAGAATATTTTTCAATTTTCACAAGATCTTGTTGAGAATTTGGGGTGCGGCTTAGAATCGAATAAGTACGATATTGCTAGACCTTCATATGATTGAAAATGATGATTAGGTCTTAGTAAAGGCGGTCACCAAAAAATGCTTTGGCGGTCCAGCGGTCGATCGCGATCGACTTAATGCCCACCCCGGTTGTAGGGTAATCCAGGGCCGATCCTAGCAGGTGTGCAGCGCGTGCACCGCACACGGGCGGCCAAACCAAGGGGCGGCCGCAGGCCGTATATGGTTCTTTAAACCAAACAAAATTTGTTACGAATTTCTCAAAATAAAACTTGTAATAAACTGAATACATATGATGAATTTTGAATAGTTATTGAAAAATCAAGTCCGGATAATACAGCATAGTTTAAGAAAAATAGAACGTTAGTGCCTAGTGTGTTGGCCGATTGTCCATAAATGTCTACTCTTTATAAGCATCCATCAGATAGCAAAATTCGTGTTGGTGCCGACAATACCGCATTAAAAAAAGGGGTTTTTTTTCGTTTAACAGTGGCACTGGATCGATACAGAATAAAAGCATCTCGAAAAGGATTTTTGTGAAAGTTGTACTTTAACGAAAATATTATTACGGTTAATTTAATAATGTTTAAATTCAATATGAATTTTGGTAAATTAAAAGTTTTAAATTTAATAATAACCTTCCATTACTTTAGAAAAACAAAATAGGGGAAAGAAGTGATTTTTGCCTATGGTTTTATAACGCTTATAAACAATGCTCGTTTTCCTTTTTAGTGAGTTATACCTCTATCAAAGGTAGTTTCTTGTAGTTTTATTTGTATTAAGTTATAAGAGAGAAAAAATCTTGCAGCTTCTTTTGACTTTTGAGTAAATGATTTTCATTGCAAAGCCTGTTTGAAAAACTTCAATATTCACATAGAATGACAATGTTCGCGAAGATCTAAATTAAATTTTATATTGTAGGAACTTAATTGTACTTTTAGTACTATGTTAAAAAAATGCTAGTTTTTTTTATGCGTTTTTTTTAAGTCCTAATTGCAACTAGATGCCATATAATCAAAAAGGCGAATCAAGCGGTTTACAGCATAGCACTAAAAATAGAAATTAAAGAAGACATATTATAAAAGCTAATCCTGATCTATATATCTTCCCTCTTACATGTGTACTCCTAGTTGGAGAGTAATTTCTTATAATCTAATCCCCATAGCTCCTTACTGTGTTTACTATTTTCTCTATGTTAGCAGCACAGGGGCAGTTCTAGGGCCGAGGAAATTGGACCCGTATCCAAGGTGGAAAATTTTAGGGTCGGCATTTGGATCGAATTTGAAAAATACTTTTTTTTGTTACGAAAAAATTGGAATGAAAATATTTCTTAAAATATTATTTATACTTTGGAAACCTGGTACCTTATTTAAATACCTGGAATTTTATTTTAGATTGAATTGAAATGCCGACTACTTCTAGTAAAATTTGTAACTATATATTTTCAAAAAAAAATAATAATTACACTGCATGACGATTTGTTGTAGCAAATTTTTGGGCCCCCGACCTCAGGATGCAGGTACAAACGATTATCTATTGTATATGGTATTACTACTTTAAGGGTGATAAATGTGCATAAAACAATATTTTGCTTAGAGCAGCGTTCGGCAATTGCAGTTCTTCAAAACTCTGCCTTTATGTAGAATTAAAAATTATGTTTGTGTTAAAAAGCTATTGTTCACTTCTCTAATTTATAAATATCTCTATAAAAATAATTGAACTTACATGCCCATTTAAATATTTGACTGGCTTTCTGGCAGAATTTATTGTTAAATATGTATTTGATTTATATTCTTTGCGTCTCCAGTTATATATTTGTATCTAGCAATATGAATCTGGTATTTCATTTCATGTATCTTATTTTCTTATTCTGTACTGTGTACGTTTTAAGTCAGTTTTCTTAGGTGTTGAACCTTGAAGGGGTTGAGGTTGTGGTGTGTACATTAAATCATGAAATTTGATATGTTTCATTATTATTTTCTTCTGTAACTTTCTCCCCAAACCGAGTGGGTCACAAAGGGCATTCTTTCTCGGATGTCCGGGTGTCGGCTAACATAAAGGGGACAGAGGCAATTAGAATTTTTTGGAAGATAGCGAGCCATAGGAGATGTTTTATTTTAGTTTTGAATGTTGCTCTTTGAATTTAAAATTAAGTCTTGAATCTCTACCCTCAACAGACACGTTTTCGAAAAGAATGGCCTGCTGAAATTGGCACAATTCAATTTCTTACATTTAGCTCGTTTGAAATAGCAATCGGTAATTATGTTTTTAATTTTGAATTAAGACAAAGTAATATACAAGTTCTTCCTGTTCGAATAAGGCACAATTAATATTGCTACAGGTCTCTTTGAATATGGATCTTATATATTTACCTCTTATTAAGGGACATTCTATTTATATATATATATATATATATTATGCATTTCTTTCATTTTATGTTACTATATATATATATATATATATATATAAGTGACACTAAAAAAAATTCTTACTTCTTTTTTATAAAATTTTAAGATTTCTATGACAAGTTTGTGTTTTTCTTTGAATAAGTTAAATATAGTGCAGCCCTAATAAATAAATGTAATTTAACAGAGAAATAAAATATTGCAATATTGTCTGTTCTATGCTTTGATTTAGAGTCAAAAAACAGAATATGTAATAAAACAACTGCAACTCGTGGGGGCGCGTTTTCTTTGGTTTACATAACAAATAAAAATGTTAACTTAGGTTACAGGCTTTTAAAAAGATGCGACAACGGAATATCTTCAATAAATTTGTGTAAGTACAAGATTTTATTGCTCATTTCAAACATTTATATAGTATCATGCGCAAATTTAAAAAAAAACTGTGGCTAAGGTATTTATTTAAAGATTAATACGATTTGAATTTTAATTAAATTAATTTGCTTAGCATTCAATGACAAAATACCAAACGTCTGGTTTGGTGGGTTTAAATTTCTGGCTCTAGGACATATTGTGTCAAACACAAGGCTCCTTATTGGAAGGTACAACTATATTCTTACCCTATTAAGTAAAGTATTAAGGAATATTTATTGCATTTGCCTTTATAAAAAGGTGGCCTTCATACCTATAAAAATAATATACTTAGTTTTAAAAAATCTTTTTTGTTAATATATATATGCGTATACATTTATGTAATAAAATAAATTTTCACTTAAGTGCATAACGATTTTAACTGAAAGGATTACCCAGTTAAAAGAAAACTTGCTAGTTTTAATGTCAATGAAATTGTTTTGTATATACGAATCCACAGCGAAAATCAAGAGTACATGGTTTGTAAAATTTCATCTTTGAATTAAATCGGAATAATATTAATTGATGCTAATTGTTTTTTGTAAGACAGCTCCCACTTCCAGAACGAGACATGCACATCCTTCATTACTGTTCCCGGTATTTAAAAAAAAACGAGGTTTATTTGTCTTGTTTATTGTAAATTTTTAGTTTTTTTTCTGAACCATCAAATATGTATGAATCATTTTTCTGAATCATGATGTTAAATCAATGTAACACACGTGTTTTTAGATTGCACCCCCCCCCCTTCCCTTTTTTACATATCAAGAGAAATTTTGTCATATTGTGTGGCAAATATAAATATATTCTTATAAGTAATTGTTTTATAGCTGATAGTATGGAAAATTCTTTCGGAATATTTAAAGTTTGTGAATTAGGTCAATATTAGGTTAGTTATTTCAATGTGTACTTTCTTTTTTAATTTAAAGAGAGATAAATTTAGTGGAATTCTTATAAATTTGTTTTCTTTTTTCATTTGTTGCACACACACGTGTTAATATTTAAATGTTATCGAAAATATCCCGAAATGACATTTTTTGAGGAAGCTAAAAAACAGAATTTTATTGGAATGAGAAATGTAATGCATTTTGTATTATTATAATAACCATGAAAATACTCTAAACATATAAACTGCACAAGATCGTGGCCCGAATTAAAGACGAGAGTGGAAAAAATTGTACTATTGACGCGGAACAACAAAATGTATACAATCGACAGAAAAAAAGCGATGGCGCGCCATCATTGAGAAAGAATATATGATTGCTCAAGACAATTGTTAGCCAGTCAAAATTTGGCATTCAGAGGAACCAGTACGAAGTTGAGATAAAGGTAATTTTTTAAATTCAGTATAGATGTTGGCCAAATTTGATCCAGTTATTTCAGAACACCTTAAAAATGTTGAGTAAATGCAAAAATAGCAAAACACATATTCCACACATCTTAGGGCAGCATTTTCAAAATGAAATAATTACTATTTTTGCTGAATCTATTTGTAATGAGATAACACGCATTATCAAAAAGTAAATATTACACTATAATTCTTGACTCTACGCAAGATATTGTCACAAACTGATACGCTCTGAGTGCCCGAACGGTTAGAGCACTGCTCTACAATGCAAGTGGCTCGGGTTCGAGCCTCCCAGATATTTGTTTGTTAAATTCAATCATGACTTTCATTATTTATTATTATGGACATTTGCAAATTATGTAAATTGAATTTATGTTAATCTTTCCCCTGGTGGTTATTCTAGAACCCTCCACCAGGTTTATAAAAGTACTGCAGCTGGATAGGTCTTCAGTTGTGGTGCTGCCCGCGTAAAACACTACGACAAAATAAATAGTGTATTGGATAACATCGCCTTATTCCTTCTACGTGACATTTTGGTGGAGGCGCGGGGTAACGATAGCCATCGGCAACGGATATCAGAGAAAGTCGAAGGCTCCAAGGGCTACCTCCAGAATACGGGTTGCTACCTTGCCAAGTCCGAACTGTAAAAAAAATGCCGGAAGGTGAAACGGAAGACAAGGCAACATCATCAATCCCATCTATGTATGTTACCTATCAGCTGCCACGAGAGCCTTGTTCATTCTCTGGCTTGAATACCGAAGATGCTGAAAAATGGAAAAATGATTACGAGAGGATTGCTAACTACAACAATTGGGATGAAACAGTACGTCTTGCAAATGTCGTGTTCTATCTAAGCGGAACTGCAAGGCTGTGGTTTGACAACAATGAAGATCGATTGAAAAGTTGGACAGACTTCGAGAGACTTTTTGAAGAGACTTTCGGAAAGCCTGAGGACGTAAAAAGTATTTCAGAAGGATTATTAAGGACAAGGGCTCAGCGTCCTGGCGAAACGCATGAGTCTTACGTTCAGGACGTATTGTCATTATGCAGGAAAGTGGATAAAAATATGCCAGAAGATCAAAAGATATCGCATCTCATGAAAGGGGTGGCTGAAAATCTCTACCAGGTACTGATAAACAGAGAAGTTAGCTCAGTAGATAAATTTGTTACGTGTTGCCGTGAAGTGGATGCCATGAGAAAGAGACGAGTTGTGCCGCTACGATATGAGAGACTACCTAATGTTACACCCATATCAATGGCCAATGAAGGAGATCTAAGTGATCTAATTCGAAGGATTGTTAAAGAAGAAATCGAGAAAGTACTCCCACGGATCGCAACATGTATAGACGACGAGCCAAGCGATTTAGAATCCATTATCCGAGAAGAAGTTCGAAGCAATTTGGCTCCACTCTCTCGAGAAAAACCTACGCCTTCCCCTTACAGAACTCAAAGGACTGGCGGAAGTTCCTGGAGACCAAGGCCGAGACCTCGACAAGAAAACAGACCAACTCAACAGGATACCGGAAGGAAGACTGACCTTTGGCGTACTTCAGATAACGTACCAATTTGCTTTCATTGTGGACGACCGGGTCACGTGACTAGATATTGCCGTGATAGACGACGTGTTTTTAACGCAGCAAGACAAAGAAGGCAATTAGACCAGTCAGAACGCTGGGATTCCGACTCTCTTTCTGATTACGGCCGCGATCCTGAATCTAATTACCAGCGTTACAGAAGTAATTCGCCGTACCCTAGACGCAATCCACAACTCCACCAATCAAGATCTCCATCTCGTCGCTCACCTGTTAGGTCCAGTGAGGAAAAACTAAGCATGCGACCTGCGGGGAGGTAAGGCCGCAATAAACGAACACCCTCCAGTATACACGGCTGCTAAACTAGTCAAAAACTTTGTATCCGTAACTGTCAATGGGCATATCGTTAATGCCTTGGTTGATTCAGGAGCTGATTATTCAGTAGTTTCCGAACAGTTACGCACGCAACTAAGGACGCCCATGTTTTCAGAACACAACCCGATTCTTCGAACTGCCTGTGGTAAGGTTGTAGAAGCTATATATAGGACGATGCATGTTGCGAGTGAACTTGAATGGAGTGGTGTAACCTTTCGAATTTTTGGTATTCCAGCAATGCAGTCATGATCTCATATTGGATGGGACTTTTTCAAAGCAACTGATGCCATTATTGATTGCGGATCAGGTGAACTTCAGATTGGAGAAGTCTCCAAATGATCTCAAAATGAATGAAGTAAATTCTGGTTTATATGTCAGTGACGTTGTCATTCCAGGAAACTCAATAAGAAAGATTTCCGCTTTGGCTAAGACCACCAGACCTTAGAAAGTTAGTTACTGGCATGAAGAATTTTGAATGGACAAAACAGCTAAAAGTCCCAGCTACAATAGCCACACTCCAGAATGGTAAAATAGATATTTGGATTGCTAACAGTTCCTCTCAGCCACAGATAATACCAGCTCGGCATGTGTATAGCCGAAAAATGACAGATATTGAGGATGGATTGGTAAGTTCTTTGAACGAGAATGCTGACAAAATCGAAGTAAAACAGAGGAAGCACCCTAGACAGTCGGTGAAAGAGATTCAAATGTATAGACCCGGAACTGCGTTGAGGCAACAGAAGATCTTTGAAGTTGCTAACGACTTTACAGATGTTTGCGATTTTGAGAACAAATAAGTCTCGAGTAAGAGTAAAACACAAGATGCTTACCGGCGGTTGCCAACCTTTAAGCAAAAGCCATATATTATCTTTGAAGAGAAGAATAATATTCAAAGGAGTTGATCAAATGCTGAAGCTGACATCATAGAGCATTCGCGAGAGTCCGTAGGTCATCCCAGTTGTTCTGTGAAAAAGAAAAATGGATCCTAGCGTTTCTGTGTGATTACCGTCAGCATGAACAAAATTCAAAAGGATGTACCTTGCGGATTGATGCCTTGGATAACCTTTCGGGTGCAAGCTTGTTTTCTACAGTGAGCAGCCAAGTCTGGATACGAGCAGATTGAGACCGATGAAAGAGCAGAAGACGCATTATTACTCCGGATGATATACAATTTGAGGTTATGCCATTTGGTTATGTAACGCCTTTAACCACGTTCGAAAGAATGATGGATAGTATCCTTAAAGGGATGAAGTGGGCCTTCATATGTTATCTAGATGATGTCATTGTCTACGCTCCTCTTTCGAAGAACATCTTTTGAGACTGAGGATGGTGCTTCAAGTCACATACAGATGCTGGATTGACACTGAACCATAAAAGTGTCGTTTGGTCAAAGACCTTAAGATCTTGGTCATAGTGGACAAAATGGAATTAGTCCACTGATCAGGGAAGGTCAGACAGTTCTAGAATTTCAACCCCAAACCGTTATGCAAGTTAGAAACTTTTGAGGGATCTGCTCTTATTAGTCGCTGTTTGTCATAATTTTGCCGACATCGCTGGCCGTTGCACGAAATTATGAAAAGATCTTAAATTGTATGAAAGAAAAACATCAATCAGCATTCTCCGTTTAAAATCACTGCTGACAGAGATATCCTGTAGCGAAGCTGCTTTAAACCAGAAGCTAAAACCTTAATACACTGACGCATGGATATGGCATTGGTGCTATTCTCGTACAAATACAAGTGGGTCTGAAAGGCCTAGACTCAACACTCCGATCGCTTCAACATCCGAAAAATTATTCGACTACAGAGAAGGAAATGTTTGGCATTATTTGGGACGATAAGTAAATTCCCTTATATCTTTGCCACCCTTACGATGGTAACAGATCACCACTCTTTATGCTGGTTTGGCGAATCTAAAAGAATCCATGGGCATTAGCAAGTGGAAAAGCTCGTCTTCAGTAAGACGTGAAATGGTTTCAAAGACGGAAGAGCACCGGGATGCTGATTGCTTATCGAGCACACTGCTTAGATTGAAGAAGGCCACCTGAAGATATACCTTTCATAATACCATTACCAATTTCGAAGAGAGCAAAGTGAAACATGTGTGTAAATATTCGGAGACGAAATGGATTAGAAGAACTTCTCAAGTTTAAAGAAATTAGTGGAATTTTATACAGAAAACTACGATCCTTTAGGAAAGCAGTGGCTATTGTTCATGACCAGAAACATCCTTAGAGGGACGTATTAAAAGCCTTCAGATGCACCGACAGCAGGTCATTTAGGGTTGCCAAAACGTACGACCGAATCAGACGAGTATCTGAGCCTGGCCTATACCGCAGTGTCGACGCTTATATATATATGTGATCCCATTGTCGAGAATTCAAGGCGAAAATCTCCACACCTCAACGACCTCAGGATTGCTTCATCCAATATTGCAGGGGATATCCCGTTTGCTAAATAGGGAACGATTTACTTGGAAGATTTCCTCTAGAAAAGCAGAATGACGTGCGTATGTGTCTGTACAGATTAACTCTCACTCGATTTACTATCACAAAAGGCCCTACCAACGGTGAACCACGGAAATAGCCAAGATTTCTGGTTGAAGACGTTATACTGAACTATGGATCACCAGGAAAGTCATCAGCGACAGAGGCGCATTTTGTCGAATCTCTGTTAAAATAAATAATTTATGCTTGACGTATGATTTGCTAACTTCTGCATATCACCTCAGACAAATGGCCTCCGGAAAGGTTCAATAAAACACTCGCTGACCTGCTGGCCTATATGTCGATGTTGACAAGATGGGACAACATGCCCATTTGATCACCTTTATATCATACACCCGCAAAGCAGGAGACGATAGAGTTTCAGTCCATTTTCCTTGCTTGACCATGGACGTGATGTGGATACTCTACTAAATGCCATTTGCCTTTCTTTCCCGATGATCAAGCAGATAGATCGTTCAAAACCTGATAGATCCGAGGCCAGAAGGCTAGACACAGCAGCAAAAATACATCTAACAAGAGCACAGACAAGACAAATGCCGTTATGATGAAAGACCTCGGATGAGTGAATTACAAAGAGGAGCCTGGTTGGATATTCTCCAATCCGCAAAGTTGCGATTATCTGGTTAGTTGGCGATACTTTGGACCTAAGGATTGAGAAAAGGTTATCGAGTGACTTGATGAGTGGAACCTTGTGATAGTATGCTCACCAAACGAAAATTAGAGACGTGGTACATGTTCTGCAGATGAAACTATAAAGACCTGACCTTCAGCTAGAAGATATTGACAAGAAAAGTCACAACGGAACCGGTCGGACTGTTTTGAAAAGACACCTAAACAAGTTACTTTGGACCTATTACAAGGCCGTTCAGAAACCACTTTGGCAGGATCGCTGATGATGTCTCTAGGGGAGAAATGACACAAACTGAACGCTCTGGGGCAACGACAGTTGAAAGGCACTGACTCTACAATGCAAGTGGCTCGGTTCAGGCCTTCCAGATATTTGTTTGATAGGAATTCAATCCCTTGCTTTCGTATTTATTTATGGACATTTGACAAATTATTGAGTGAATTTATGTTAATCTTTCCCCTGGTGTATTCTAGAACCCTCCACGGTTTATAAGAAATTACTGCAACTGGATGAGGTCTTCAGTTGGTGCTGCCGTAGTAAACACTGGACAAAATAAATAGTGTATTGGATAACATCCTTATTCCTTCTACGTGACAGTAGTAGTCACACAGAACAAATAAAGTTTGATATTAGATGCGTGGACACTACTGATGGTAAGTATATATTTAAAAATTTTCTAGGAGTTTTAGAATACTACACGCAAAGTCTTCAGATATGGAACACTTCTCTATTGTTCAATTATCTCAGAAAATTGATTTCAGTCAAAATTGAACAAATTTGCTTCTCAGAAAGCCAGAAAAATTATTTTATAATTAATTTTCTTAGAAATCTTCTAGAAGGACTGGATTTATACTTTTGTTTCACGAGATTATGACTTTATTTTATAGTAGATTAAGTTTCTAAGTGAAATACTGTCGTTTGATTTTCTAATTATAAAAATGCACCTGACTTTTATTTCAATGGTAATATTTTGCTTGTTTATTATTTTGTTAAATATTTTGTCGGCTGATCCATTAGCGCAGACAAAATACAAGTTTGCCCTCAAATTTCATTTGCATTTTATTAATGTTTTCTGCTTTACTTTATACAGATATATGGAGTTTATAACCTCAATATAAGTATATAATAAATATAAATATACAAGGTATTATAATAAATAATTACATAAAAGTATTATAATAAGTAAATATGCAATTACTGTAATAAGTAATTAAATATAAAGTAAATATATGTCAAGCATGAAAGAATTCCCTAGGGGCAGCATTAAGGTCTTCGCGCAGGGCAGTCGACACCCAAGGATCGGCCCTGGGGTAAATCAACTGGTGTGGAGGTTTATGTTACTGGCTTATAGATGATGACTCACTGTGACTGTAATAATTTCGACTCTATGGGTGAGTGGTGTGATTTTGGGGTTTAATTGGCGTAAGAGCCGATTCAGCCACACTGCATAGACTGATTTGATTTAATATCTGTGGAACAGAAGACGAAAGAAAAGAATGAATTGAATGACAAGAAGAGGTCGAAAATGAGAAGGATCACTTAACTTGTGCGGTTCGTGAAGCTGTAGTGTTTACAAGACAGTAAACCCGTAGGAAAGAAGAAGATCACTAGGGCACCTCGAGTTGTGCGACACCCGTACTCACCTAAAGAAGGTGCGGGACGATTTCTATGGAATATCATTTGGTGCATTACAGCTCAATCTGCTATTCTGCTTTGCCATCCAGTAGATCACATTTCAGTCTTTCTCTTTTAAGGCTCATTCACACCAAGGCGTTCACGCGTCGTGATCAAACTGAGCTCAGAGATATTTTCGTTGATCAGGTTCACACCAAAGCTTTTAGTACGCTCGGTGGGTTTGCTCAGTAGCGTGACGTGAAGATAGTTGTTGAAAATCGCGCTAAGTTGGTGATTCATGTAATCGTCATAAATGATTTAGCAATTTATGTAAGCTTTAAAAGGGAAGAAGAAGCAATATAGTGGTTCGACCGTTTTTCCAAAACGGCATCAAAGGGCGATCATGTGAATGAAGATGCATTTGTCAGACACAGAAAGCTATTTCAATTTTTCACATGTCTCCGCACTTTTCCATAAATTACTATCAATAGTTGGCCATTAATTGCAAAAGGAATACAAATTATCGAGATAGTATTCAGTCAAGGATAGATTGACTAACTCTGGGATGTAAGTTCCTCAAATGTAGAATTAGTTTGAAATTTTGGACGTTCTTTGTTATAGTCTCTTCAGAGACTTAAACTTTTAAAAAGAATTAAAATTAGAATTTTGGCTCTTTCGTTGAATTTTAGTACATATATCACATTTCAATTTTCCCTCTTAAAACTAGATTAGATTATGTAAATGGATCCCTAGGTGTTGGAACATCCTTAAGAAAATTACAAGTACAAAAATTCAAATCAAAAATGTCTAAAAGCAGTACAATTTGAAAATTTTCCAAATTTTCTTTAAAATTTTTAAAATTTGATCTGAATAATATGTAAAAATTTCATATCGTATCATTTCTTGAATAGAAACATTAAATGAAATTCTAAACATAATTTTTAAATACATAAATAAAACATTGTTCAAAGCGTCACTCCTTGAAAATGTTTGTGTGATATCAAATAAGTATTTTATGTTCAAAGCAACTTCTTTTTGCAGAACTAGTTGCGATAAAATTTTATAGCATTATAAAAATATTTAAACAAGTTAGGGATATTGAAATGTTAGTTGCAATCGATATTTTGTATTGATAAGCTCTTATTATTATGGTAAATCTTTACTTGGTTGTTGTTTTTATTTTAGTAATATACTAAGTGTAGAAAAGAACATAAAAATAAATGTTGTTCCTCCATTCTAAAAATTATCTTCTTAATTTCTGTTTCTTTAAAAATTAGAATTATTTAATATTTAAGTTGTAATTTTAGAATATTAATGTTGCCTTCAAGTTATTATCATGACTTACTTGTATCAAAGTGATGAAGTAATAAAACCAGAGCAAAATGACTGTGGGTATGTAATTCTATTATTTAACATATACCTGCATTGATTAGCTTCTTAACTAATTAAATGAATTATTGACCTCAATTTGTTGATAAATATTATAATCATTCTCATTATCGTGTATGTTTTAGGGAAGGCACTGGGTGAAGTTTTGACTAGTTTGTCGTACTCATTTAAATTGGTCTCAGCCACAAGTTTCAGTATAGAGAATATATCAATTCCTCACTAAAACATTGTCTTAGTAAGCCAGATAGAATATATGGCTGGATATTGCTGAAGGTTATCATGACATGGCATGATTTAGAACTGTTTAGGTGCCATTGATGAAAGCATGTATATCATGGTACTTTTGTTCTATCTTCAGTAATTGGTATTTTATCATGGACCAATTTATACACCCATAAATTTTATAAAGTGAAACTTTATATTCAAAACAATTTGCAAATTTTATCTTTAAAAATTAAATAATATGTTAACATTTATTTCATATAAAACATCTAACAACTTTTACAATTAGTCATGTTTTCTCGTTAAAATGTATACCATTAAAACCAGTTTTATCTTTATCTTTATTGATAAATGAGTAACAAATTCAGTATTACTTTCTGAGGAGTTTTGTATAAGTTGCTTTTCATAAAATGCTGTTTTCTTTTCAGGCACCCAAAAGTGGATCACGTTCCACAATTACAAGGACTTCAGCATCATATTGTTAGCATGCGTTGATCAACTACAAGTTTGTACTTAGTGCAGATTAGGAGCGAAGGTCACAATAGTGATGGTGAGTTTCAAATTCCATTTTGGTCAAGCCTTGAAAAAGGCACATTAGATCTTCTTGCCGCGGTGATACCCAGGCACAACAAGATTTGTCTCCTTTTTATTAAGGGATAGGACTTTCCCTCTGAAAACGTTTGATGGCCATATCTGGTGTTGCGTTGTCGAAAGACAAAGGCAATTTTAATTATTGTCTATCAAGGACGGAGGTGCGTGGAAAATGCTTTCGGAATTGGCATCTCCTTTAGAATTTTCGAAAGCCATCGTAATCTAGCTTCAGAGGAACGGAACATTTACTGTTCGCTGCAGCACAGTTTGCCTACATAATTTTATCAAAGTGCAGAAGAAGGTACCATCCTGTAGGAAGAAGTGTATGCTTTAGTTTGCCGTATAACATGTCACCTGATGGATATATACATGATGGCAGGTGTGCGACTGAAGGCATTGGCGATTAATGACTAGCCCACTGACTGTTAAATGTACAGCCGTCAGCTGAAGAGACGAAGAACTTTGCAAAATTATTTCACACAGGAGACGACAACATACCAAGATGCTCACATAGCCAAAAATGGCAAAAGATTTTTATTCCTATACTCAGGTGGCATAGTTGCAATGGAGTGAGCAGGTGCTCTGCACTGGATCCTGACCACCAACAAGACAAAGTGAAATAATTTCTCCCAAATTTAGATATACATATAAAGTAGCATGAAACATACTATCTCGTCTGGCTCGTTTGAAAGTATTTTGAACTTGTAGAATTCCCCAAAGTCTTTCTGTTGTTTGTTTGTGTTGCAGACTTCACTTATTAAAAGTTATGTTTTAATTTTCTATAAACTGTTACGTGGTTCTGAAAAATCTCACCACACTTATTATTACATGTTACATAGCCTACACAGAGGCAGTTTCCTGCCTAGTTACATCTATTTTAATAACAAGTTCATAGTAAGCTAGTTCCTGTTTCAATATTTTGCAATCGTCATGTATCTGTACAGACTGATTCAATTTTGTCCCCCTACCTCTGCAGGGTTTCTTTTTAAAATAATTATAATGTTTATTGATCTTCATGTCATGCATATTTTGTATCATTTCCTGTCTTATCTCAGCGGACTATTTGTAGCTCTAAGCCAGTGATTCCCAAAGTGATATATAGACTCCCACGGTTCCATGTCAGTAAAAATAATTAGGGTCCATGGGGTGTAAGAGGGGTCTACGATAGTCACTCTCATTAAACAAATCGTGACTAATTTTATAGTTTGTATTCAAGTGTAAATCAGATTTTCTTTTAAAACTTATTTACTAAATGTAATGAGGCTCATTTGCAGTTATATTGTATTAAAACAAGCATACATTTTATTAAAACAAGAACCATCATTTCACATACACACAGTTTTTCTTGCCAGAATTAAGTTAAAAGAGTATATGACTTTCTCATTTTGTCACAGACAATCCACCAGGAAGATGTTTTAACCCACGTTCAGCATTTAAATGTAAATTTTGAAATTGCCAAGAAAAAGCATATAGTAAACAAAAATATAGCTTTGTACATTTAAAATATTGAGAAATTTTTACTTAATAAAATCCAAGCAAGAAAGGGCCCTCATTTTTTTTAGCACTAGGGCCTTTGGTTTCCTAGCTATGCCACTGCTAATAGTATTAGTTTATGCACTCACTTCCAAAAGTTAAGCACTCAGAGGAAAATGCTGATTTCCGGAAGCCAATCAGGATTGAAGAGGATGCAATTCACTGCAGAGGTAGATGGAAGTATGCAAATATGTTAGTAACAGCCAATCATGCTTTCATGTCAAGAAATATGCAAAAAGAGCAATCTTATAAGAAGCCAGCTTTATGAAGGGTTACAGAAGTTGATTGTAAGTGCCGATAGAAGGTGTTTAAAACTATCGTACAATTTGTTTTCAAGACATACATGTTTCTACGACTTCCAGAAAACGAATGGAAGATTCTGAGGGCTGGCGTGCTGTGGGGCACATTGAAGCAGGGCAGTCGATCACAGATGTTTCGGCGTTCATCATTCTGTAATTTCACGTTTATGGAGCCAATTCCAAACCACACAGACAGTTGTCCAAAGCGGCCGCCCAAGGGTTACAACCCCCGTGAAAGATCGATATATTGCTATTGTAGCCAAGCGGAATCGCAGAGCAACCTCCACATGCGTGACATCAATGGTTACAGTGTCCATTGGTAAGGCTATGTCTGCAGCTACCCCTGTACTCCGAAGATTACCTTTTAATGGACTGTATGCCTGGGTACCTCGAGTTTGTGTTCCTCTATCCGTCCAGTCAAGAGGAGCACGATTAAAGTGGTGCCGGGAATATGGCAATTGGACTGTGTCTGACTGGGGCAATGTCATGTTTACTGATGAGTCAAGAAGAATGCCGATTGCTTAATTCTGCGGTGGTTGACCACCTAATTGAAAGCCTGGCCAGAAGGTGTAAACTTGGCATACAAATGAGGGAGGATCACATACCCTATTAATGTCCTTTTTTTCATTTTATGCTGTTTATTTTCACTTTATACATAATTCTGTTTAAGTCTCCAGTATGACATTATCTGATAACTTACAAAAAGTTAATATTGTTTTCATTTCTGTAAATAATTATTGATTTTGTTTTATGTATAAATATATATGCTACTTTACTGCCAAATTTTGTGTCAATCAAAGCAGTATTTATTGATTTTTTTTGCATTTCACATCTTCATGCTTAACTTTTGGAAGTGAGTGTATTTTATCTCTGACTATACGTTTCCCATTAGCTAACTTTAGTTTTGCATAATAATGTATTTTAGAATTATAAGTTATTCATAGTTACCTTATAGAAAATAAAATATTTTATCCTTTTGGGTATATTTCTCATTTGAGTGAATTTTTTAAGTAGATTGCTGTCGTTATTTAAAATGTCATTAAATTTTTTACTAGAAAATGATAAATTATATTTCAAGCATAAAAGGGTTTTCAAAGTCTGCACTTTATTTGCCATAGAAAAAATGCATTCCTTTTGCTAGTGAACAGAGTGATCTTAATTTGGAATGATTATGAACTATAAATTTTGGTGGCTTTTTTTTTTACAGTGATGATTTTAAATGAAATAAAGCCTAACAGGTAATATCGCCTGGTCCTGAATGGGTAAAATGACGCTAAACTGTCACCTGAACACAGTAAGAAAATACTTTTTACACATAGTTTCAGGTACATATAGTTATTATATGCATATCAATAACATTGACATATATAATTGTGAATTTTAATTTATATAAAGAATTTCATCACAATTTACTGAAGATATTTTTTATTCATTTGGAATACATAATTTGCAATGGATTCCAGTGCTTCATTTTTGGCTTCCGCTGGATATTTTTTAATGCTTTTAGAGCAAAACTCGAATAGATGATCTTCTGGGCCAGTTTTTCCTCCTATCTTCATCAATGCAGCATCGATCAGCTCTTCTCTTGCTCTCTTTCTTTTTTTAGAATTCGGTGTTTGTCTTCTACTTGCTAAATAATAAAACATCTTATTATTTCCAAAATAATTGTTTAAAAGTAAATATATTTAGCCTTTTTAGTTTTCATTAAATATTGGAAATGGCACATTTAAACACAATGAAATCCACACATCATGGTGCAAACTGTGGATAACCTTGAAGTTTTACCTGGCCCATTGTAAATTTTTAAACAGTTCAAGTGAAGATGTTTATATATATACATCTGCAAAACAGGGCAACCACATATGAATAAAATTGTTGTGAAATGCTTTACATTTACATAAATTGGGGGGTGGGGTGCAGTTGTACTTTTATTCAATGCATTAGTATTAAATAATTTTCAAAATATACGAACTTTAAAATAATACTAATATTTTTTTAAAAATAAATCTAATTTCAAACATGTTTTGAAAAATAAACATACTTATAGGGGTAGGCTGGGATGTTTCAGGCAAATTAAAACTGTCCTCCCCTTGAACAATTTCTGCCTCTTGAACAATTCCTGTCTCTTCCTCAAACTGTATTCTTTCCTCAATGCAAGGAACAATTATTGGCATGGTTGTTGTTCCGGTTATGTTTGACCAAGTACTTCAAAATAATAAAAAGCTTAATTATCATTCTAACATAAAAGAATTTATTCTAAAAATATCCAGACAGTCATAAGAATAGACATACCTTCCTTTTTGCATATAGGGATCCAGGAAACTCAGCATTTCTGAAAAAGGCCAAATTTTTCGCGCCTTTGCTTCGCTTCCACTTGGAAATGCTCTAACTTTTTCCTTACGATATCGGTCCCTTAGGACCTTAAATCTGATTTTACACACATCACCTAAAATAAAGAAAATTTTTAAAAAAAATAGTTCTACATATATTAACTCAATTGGACAATTAAATAATGTGAAAAAAGAACTATGATCTAAATATAACCCCCATACAAAATTTATCTCAAAATATTATTGTTTGTGTTGAATATGAGCACAAAATTAATATGCTCAACACAATTAGTCTAGACTAGTTTATCTATCTTTTTTTTTCTGTAGGTAGCCCACCTGAATATAAAAAAAAATGTGAAAGATATATTTTGCAAAAAAAAAAAAAAATTTAGTGACCAATTTCATTAAATATCTGACCATTATGGATAACTAAAAATTGAATATTTTTCATTAGCTTACAGCAATGCAATCACATTAAAGAATGAGTAACTTAACAAATCTTTTGATTTTAAGAAAGCCAATTTGAATCTATGTCAATTACACCTGGGCAAAAAATACTAAATATAAAAGCAGGAAAAATAAATATCTTTTTTGAAGCAATTGCAAATACTGTTTTCAAAGTTACATGACCCCTGCACTTTTAATTATTCATCAAAAATCCATGTGGCACATGGAATTAAGAAACACTGGTCTAAATGTGAGCTAAGAAATTATAAGAAGTATAAAGTGGATTGTATTTTTAAGCATAAAATTGTAGTAATAACAAAATCTAAAATAGTACAAAATATTTTCATACTATAAATCTAAAATACACTGTATGTAATACACATTTCAACTTTCATGAATATATCAAAACATGTTACATAAATTAACCCTAAAATATATATGTTGTAAGTCTAGGAAGTATTTTTTGAAATAGTTACTTTTATTGCAAACACATATAAAACTTTTTTTTTTATGCTCTGTTTTTAAAAAAGTAATTTTTATTAAGAAACTTGGTTTTCGAAAAGTGCTTTAATGTTATATATATATATATATATATATATATATATATTTGAAATGGGATGTCGTACTCTAGGATTCATATGATCTCGAACATTTGCTTAATTATATTTTTGTGATGTATTTTATATATATTTAAATATATATATATTGGCGTTACAGATTTTTTCCCAAGTATACGAATATATAAAATATTGTTTTATATAGTTTGTATTTAACTACACAATTGCTCAACATTCAACCAATCGTCAACTTTTTCCAAGAGTAAAAGATAAATGTAATGTAAAAAATTAACTTACCAGAAAGTCCTAAGGATACTCCAATTTCCTTCCAGGCATTTTCTATCATAATTTTATTTTTGTGATTTTTATTTGCCAAATCGTACAAATGAGAGTATTTTTGTACTTCTATTATTAATCTCTCGTCGTTATTGGCCATATTTATATAGAATTTGTATTAAAAGTGTTCGCAAAAAAGAATGATCAATAATATCTCAAACAAATATTGCGCTAAAACGATCATAAAAATTCCAATTCGGTTATAAAAGCATTTTCATCTGTGATTGGTTAAGAGTGCGTCATGTGACTAAGCTATGCACGCTCAGACGCCTGAAGTTAACTTATTTTTAAGTTAAAAAGTTGCGATCACAACTTTTTCGACTGCCGGAGATGAAGTCTCTGATTGGCTAGACGCTCAACGCTTCACGCTGACTGCCTTGGTGTGAATGCAGCTTTAAGGGCAGAAATGTTTCTCTCGTGTATCGCAGGCGGTGGTACGTTCACGGAAACTTAATTTTTTCTCTTTTTTCACCCTAAATTTTTTGCACCCTCGGCACGTGCCTAGTGTACTTAAGCTGAAAAGCAACACTGAGCTTACCGATATTAAATTAATTCCAAATGGGGAAAAGATTACCTTCTTTTTGAATTACGTCAAAATACCCACCAAAAACCTAGCAATAGAGTCACTTTGCTAAGGTGACGGCTATAAGTTTGCTTCCGGGTTGTTGACCTAAATTTGAAGATCAAACTGAAGTGGCTTGAGCAGTTTGTAATCGCAACTTTCATCTGTCAGCGCGGCTGATATCGTTTTCAGTTTCGTTTAAATAGTCATTATCATGCGCTTTTAATTTTCTGAAAAGGGTTTGTTTGAATCATTTCAAATATCACCGTCTCTTATTCCAAAGGAAAGTTTTTGTACGATCTCTCTGCCGTCAGTAATAATTCATCATGTCTCAGGTTTGTATCTTGATGTATCAATGTTTTTTTTTTTTTTTTAAAGTAAAGTAATTAAATATTCTTATGTCATGAAAAATAGTTTCTGAAGAAGTATCACATTGAGTGGGTGTGCCTAATTGTGTTACGAAGTTAATTTCTATTAACCTTACTTGAATATAATCGAGGTTATATATAAGTTTCAATTTCAAATGTCGAAATCATTTTTTAAAATTTTGTGTTGTTTCTTAACAGTTTTTAAATAACATTTTTTAGAGAATATGTAAAACGAATCATGTACAATTGTTAAGTTTCTGAACAGATAATTTGTGCAATTTCATTTTTTGTAGTTTTGAATGGAATAATTTCATGTAAAACACACAATTTCATAAAACCATCCAAATATCTTAATTTTTGTTAATGTGGAATAAAAATTAGAACTTACGTATTATCGCTACCTATTGGCGCTATTATATGAAACGAAATATATGGTTGCCAATTCACGCGTACGACGGATAGGTAATCGAGGAGGAGGTAATAGGAGTTAATGGTAGTTGGCGATTGTTGCGATAATACGTAAGTGCCCAAAAATGTCCGAGTGCAGTAAAATCCGGTTTATATTGCGCACTTTTAACACAAAAATTATAATTGAAACATTTTTCTTTCTGCTTTTAGAAGCTGAATCTTTCATTAATTTGTTCTGAACGTCTAAAAATTTATTTTCCTCAATGGAACTTCGATTCCTTCTTTTCGGAATGTTCTTAAATCAAAAAGTTAAAAAAAGAATTTTTCGTTTTTGATCTTTAGATCTCAATTTTTACTTATTAGAATGCTCTTCATTTCCGATTTTTAGAAGCCGAGATCTTGCAGAATTTGCTTTTATAACGTCTGTAAAATTTCTCTTTCAATTCCTTTTTTTTTCTCCGGAATGTTTTCTCTTTACTACTTTTGAAAAGTTTATTTTTCATGGAATTGTTCGGAAAATTAAAAAAGTACCTATTGTTTTCAGAAGCTAATATTCAGAAGCTCATATAATTTATTAAAGCTCTAATGTTTTCCATTTTTGCTCCTTCGCACAAAACGCCATGTTTTTCCCAGTTGGCCTGAACTCGACTTTGAAAAACGCGCTTGGCGCCATTTTGGCGTGACTTGAAAAAAAAATCTTCGCCAAGGGGTGTGCTATAATAGGAATTTACCATGGCATCACCATGTTCCCACACAGTGTTGTCTTCTATGCTGTCCAATGCATTTTTAAAGTTTTTTTAAAGAATGTTTTTGCAGAAGAATATAAAAGAATTATTAAAGACTTAAATATTTGCAAGCAAAAATTAAATATTTGCAAGAAAAAGTTATATCATTTTGTTTATGCTATTGACATATCTGTTTCATCTGTGTAAAATTTTCAGTGACCACCGCTCTGTTTCCTATCTTTTTCTGGATAAAAAAAAATAACTTCCTTTTGTATCATAGTAAACTTCTCTTGATGCTATTACAGATATTGGTACTTGGGGGGGGGGGCGTAGTAGCGTCACCATAGCAAAATTTCCTACACGTGAATCATGCCAAGATATCAAGAGAACAAATATTCTTTAAGTGTCTAATTGAAGAAAAACAATTCTTGTGGTGCAATTTTGGCTGTCGTGATGCTAATATGTAGGTACCCAGATATATTTGATGTTTAGGGGATTAAAAAAAAGCATACACGGAAAAATTTCCTAAATACGAGCAGACAACTAAGATTTCAATCCTGTGTTATATTTTCAATCCCAGGATTAGGATTGAATTATTTATGAAAAATACTTACACATTAGCTAAGTTGAAAGTACTTAATAAAATTGAAAATCTAATGAAATAATTGGTGTAATATTATTTATTGAAACAAATCAAAACAAAATTTAATTCATCATGAAAAACAAATAAAAAATGGTACATAATTAAATGAAACAAACATTTCTTGTGTTTCTGTAAATAAGCTTTTAAAAAATGCAACTCAACCAGCGTTTCAGCATTCAAATGGCTTCCTATTTCTGTTACAAATTGTCCTGCCGAAGAAAATGCTCCTTCAGAATATACTCTAGTAGGCTTTATCGTCGTTAAATAGGAATATGTTCTTTCCAGGTAGTTACCACAGCTTCCTCCATTTTCAAAAAGCGAGATTTCTTTTTGAATTTTCGATGACAGTGTCTCAAATTTAATAGGCTGCATTGATGCATATCCCTCTTTATCTAGTTCTTCTGCTACATTTAATGGTTTTTTGTGTACAAATTAATTGTTATTGATTGATTTAGAATGGGAATCGATTTCAAGTGTTATCCTATTTGAAATAGAGGATTCAATTACATGAGCTGTTAGTAATGCAATTTGATTTGAAGCGTCAAGTCTTTCAAGCAAGTCCACTATTAATTTATGGTGTGTTGCATTCCAACCTGGTGCTGTTAGTCTATAAATTTAGTCCATTGTAAACTGAATATGAAATGCAAAAAAAAATTTAATGTATCTTGTAGTTTAGCACTCAGGATTTAAAATTGTACCTTTTAGATTATTTTTTCTATATATTTATCAATACAAAAAATAATTGCACAAAAAAATTCTATTGCATATTTCATATATATATATTTATATATATAAATTTCCAGACATTTAAATCCGGGATTTAAATGGCAATAAACTGCGGGATAAGTCATTGATGTAAGTGGCCAGAATGTGCAGCTACATTTTTCCTTTTGTAAGGAATGGAAACTCAATTTTCCTCATCTAGCAAATGTTTTGCCTTCGATTCTAAGCCACAGCAGATTTTCAGTGGCATTAATATTGGAAAAAACAGCTTGGTGTAGATTTGAGTAAATACAGTATATATATATATTGAGCATAAAAAATTTGTAAAAACATTGATGCTGTTTTTATTAAAATATCAAATTTTGTTTGATAACTTTTTAAAAATTAAGGTATGTATTAACCTTATGCCTGGTTGCCTTGGACAAATTTGAATAGATAGTTTGCACTACTTATTCAAGGTATGCAATAGGTTTTTTTTTTCTTTCTTGACAGCAGATAAGTTCCTTGAAAAAAATATGTAAATAATATATATAATTAAAAGATAGGTAGATCCTTATATCAAACACTAGACAAGCTGAAATAAAAGACTGATTTAATTTGATAAACTATGCAGAAAAATGATGAAAAAGCAGATTTCGAACATTTTTAGATGTGTTTGATTTACATTTATGTTTTATAAAGGATAAAAACTTTAAATTAAAATTGTTAAAAATAGTATTATTTGTCTCTACTTGTTGATAAGGGGAATTGTTCATGGTAAGATAAAAAAAATCACTTTTGCTCTTGCCAAAAGCTCTTTTATCTCATCGTCTTTGCTTGAATCTAATGTCCATCTGATTCTGTTTTTACATGATTAATATATTCCAAAAGAATATATGTAAAGAAAATTCATGTAAAAAATATATATAGCAGCTAGGGAAATAAATATAAAATTGGTTTCAGTACTAAGAGCACAGCAAATTTAATATAAAAAAAAAACGTGAGTTTTCTTGAAAGATTTTAAGTTTTTATTTCATAAAGATTGTAAATGCACTTACTATGTTCGTATTCTTCATGATTTGGTGTGTTAACCTTTTCTTTTCCATTCGAATTGGAATTATCTCTCCCTTCACTAGATATGAAGCTAAATATGGTATAAGTTCAAAATAAAGATTTAATCATTTGTCAGCTTTTCTTATTCTTTATGTTAAAAGGAAACCGTTCTTTCAAATAGTTTTTGTCCTTAAACTTCTTTTGATATGACTTAAATGTTTCAGTCACATCAAAACAAGTGTTGTTGAATGCTCTTCCTCTAAAAATATACTATGCACAATTTTATTTTATTTTTATTGTATTTTATTAACATCCATAAAGTTCTTTTCACTCTGAATTTCCCAACTCAAAATACAAAATTCCATAATCAAATTGTGATAATTCTGCGAATTTTATCATTGGAAATCACATTACATTCCTCATCTCCAATGTTAAGATTATAAAAAATAAAAGTGAAATAAAAAATTTTCTTAGATATTGGGTCAGTGGTGTTAAATCAAAGTAAGTGATGTTGAAAGAGAATTTTCTCCTCTTCCTTTTGTGCAGGTTTAGTCATCTCACAAATTCAGTTATTCTTCAAAAAAAATGTGTGTGAGCTTATGACCACATAATAGAAGTGAAAACTTCAAATTTTGTAATGTTATTTCAAGGATTAGTTCAATGAATTAAAAAAAAAAAGAGCCATACTAGTATTGTCATATAAAATTATTTATTCATATGTCTGTACTCATAAAGTAATATTTGTTGCAAAATATACAATCATATTTGTGAGTGAATTGTATTCTTAGAAAGAAACAATTGGTTTATGGTAGCTGCAATAGGTTATAAATACTTTAGATTCAAAGTTATTTAAGTACCTAAGAAAAAACTATGTAAAGTGTTGTTCCCTGTACTTCATCGTGCTTTCATTTGGATCATTTGACATAATTAAATTGAATTTTGATTTTAAAAGATCAACTAAAGGTTTCAATTTGTCTTTTGAAAAACCTACATTAAAATCGTAGGTAATTTGTGTAGATTTTGATTCAGAAGAGCCAATCTGAGGCTTCAGTGTAGGTAACTAAATTTTTGTGAATGAATTCAATAATTTTCTCTACACTTTGATTTGGTGAAATATAAATAGCAACCATTGGAATTATTTGTCCATTTCACTACACAAATTTCAACGATACATTACTGATTAAACCCAAATGATTCTGTAGTACTTGATGCTACATCCATTTCTGAAGTGACATAAGTTATATTTCGATATTTTTAGTTTTATCTCGTTAGCAGCTTCACCAGCTCTGTGATTATGTCTTTGGAATTAAGCAATACAATGAGAATTTGGAACATCTATCTTTTCTTCATTATTTATCAAAGTTTCTGTTAAAGATAATACAGTCACAAGTTACATACTTAAGTAATAATTATGTGAAACATTAAACATGTTCATAAAATCTATTTAGTTTTTAAAAAATGAGTCATAAGGAAATACATGCACATTGAATAATATAGGATCCAATTATTGAATATTTAAATAAAACAGGAAAGTATAAAAATCAAACATTAATTTAATTGGCCTTAAATTTCTTCATTTTTCAATTATCCTTCACCGCTAAAATTTCTTTACTGCACTATTTTGAATAATTATTTATGCATATATTCCCAAATGCAATAAATAATTTTTTTCAAATATGAAAATGCTGGTTTTTTACAGTTTAGGGACGATGAATTAAAAGAGTGCAAAACACACCACAATTCATGTAATTCTAAATGTTCTTCAGTTATGAATGTAAAGCAAGATAATTGGGAATCAACTGTGAGATATTTTGACTCGAATCTTTTCGATATTAACAAATTAATAATAAAATGTGTCAATGAAATGATTTTCATGACAATATCTGTGGGCATTTTTAAACCTCCTTCAGTGCCAGTTTAAGCTCACATCGAGCCCCCTTCACACTGGAAGATCGAAATTTATTACCAGAAAACCTGGTTTGGTCCAGATTATCCAGGCCCTTTTGTGCCTTTCCAGAAGTCTCAAATATTTTGTCCCTTCAACATTTTTTGAATTAAAATTGATTTTTTTTTATCTATAACACATATATTTTCAATCGGAGCACTTGAATTTTATATTATGCACACAATGTCCCGCTATGTACATTAAAACGGGATACTCTTCTATTGGAATATCATCTGGTTTATTTTTAAATTTTCTACGGATTGTCTTTTTCAAAGTTGGCATTAACTGTTTATCTTTTGGGAGACGAAAAACTGATGAAACAAAAAACCGATACATATGGTTGCCCAGTGTTATTAGATGACCAGTTGGGTGCACAACAATAGCAATGCATTATTATAAAATGTTTGCAGCTTTATGTTAAGTTATTGATAAAATGTTTAATATTTTTAAGAATTAAAATTTAACAGAACAAAAGAAAACACTAATTTCACATTTAAACACTAATTTCTCATGTAAAACAAAATATCTTAAATTTACAAATAATTAGGGAAGTTGGCGTAAATTTTTCTATTTTACTGTGTCTTCAAAACTAAAAAAAAACATTAAATAATGCCACAAGAATAAAGTTATACAATAATATAAATACTGTACTTTTCTTTATGCTTATTCCTATTGATATATCCTGAGTAATAAATACAGTTGGGAACATAAACCAACATTATAAGCATTACAAGATGGAAAGATGCCCTGTTTGGTCCCGTTAATCCTTTTTTAGGGCTATGTATATTATGGACTATTGAATCCACATTACTTTGACTGAGAACGATTTCCAACTAAAGATGGAACAAACGAGTAGCATATTAGACACCGGAACCCAACACTTCATTCAAGTTTACTCTTCAGCAAAATGTGCCTAAAGAAGTTACAACTTCAAAAGGAAGTACTGGGAAAATCGTTTGACACAAAACTGTGAGGGGACTGAAATATTCTTCATGTTGAAGAGAATTTTGTGCTGAAGGATATATTCCACACACACGAAAAAAACCATATATTTAACAAAATTAAGTTTGTTAAGAGTACATTTTATTTACATAGATATGTATATGTGCCTGTTTTTAATAAAAATCAATGAAACAAATTCACAAGAGCTTCATGAAATTTAATACAAAATTTTCAACTTTTTTGAAAAACGAAACATTTATTGAGTTTTTAAAAAATAGTCGTGATATTTTTGTTTGCATTGTCTTTTTTAACATTAAATTGTCAAAAAAATGTTCAATGTCACCCATTTTATTATTCATTTCTCCATTAGAATGTGTGCTTTGTCTGCCATAAATGGGGTTGTACACAAATTTGTCATTATCTACAGCAACAAATTCTTCTGATTGTATAATAGGACAGTCCAATAATACAGAAAAATAATGTAAAACCACCTGTCTTTCATTTCAAACCCCTCTTAAATCTGATGTTTTCCGTATTTTGTTCATTCCTAGAAAGGAAATTTTTTCATGTTAATTGACTTTAGTTTTGAGAAGTTGTTTAAGAGATTTTTGTTCATGAGAGAGAAAAAAAAATACACAAAATTTTGAAACTGCTGTCAGGACTGCTGTATTATTTTGTGTTAACCATTGTTTTGTCTTAAGCATTTTCGTGTTTAATGTATTTCACTGTATAGCTTTTTCTTGAAATATATTTCAAAGCCCATGTAAAGTAAGTGATAGATATATTTGAAAGTTATTTTCTTTAGTGGGACTTCAAGTTTATTGACAACTTGAGATCCTATATGTTCCTTCCCTATCCTATCCTTGGTCTATGTTTAATCAAATGTTTAGACTTTTGATTCTGAAGTACCTAGCCTGCTGAGTTGGATACTACATTAGAATTACCAGCATTCATAATTATGTAACTTAAGTAAATCATCTATGTAGTCTTAAATCTTATGTTTGAGGCTAAATGTAGTTTTATTTTGTTATTATTGTTATTTAGTTTTATGATCAGTATATTTCAATGTATCAATTTTTAATTTTCTTAATCAGACTCATGAGTTTACTATTGAGATGACTTGTGAAGGTTGCTCTGGTGCTGTTAATAGAATTTTGGAAAGGCTGAAAGGTAATATTTTTTTGTCTCAAATATGTCTAAAATCATCTTGATTTAGGGAAGGAAATGGTATGATTATGCTTTAAAGCAGAGGGTTCTCAAAGTGGCTGCTACCAGGGGGCCCCAACACCAATAAGGGTTTCAAGCTAGTTATAAATTTAAAAAAGATCTTGAACCGATATTGCAACCTCAATGATTTCAGCAACTTTGAGTCGTGTAGCAGCCCCAGTCATATATTTTCCATGCATATATATAGTTGCAATTTGTACAAAATTTGTGCATGTATTTTTTTCCTGCACTAATTTTATCTTGAACAAAAGAATACTATTGAAGTCAAAGAAAATCGTTTTTAGTTTTTAGCCATACTTTGTTATTTTTTTATACAACTTTCACTGATGGGGGGGGGGGAATCCCAACATCAAGAAAAAATTATTGGTGACTAATGAAACTTGTACAATACATTTGTCTAAGTAACATATTTAATTGATTTTCAAGATCACGGGTTAGCACGAGAAGATCAAATGTGAAATGATGGTATATTAAAAACCAGTGAAACTGCCAGAATTTTAAGTACGAGTATGCAAACGTGCATATAATTTGTCATACAAGTACCAGATATCACTTTGTGGGATGGAGTTGCATGCGTGTTGCTCTTGTTTAGTCAAAATAAAGATTGTTTATATCTGGTTGTGTGTGTGCGGAAGACACAGTTGTTGCCATCTAATGGTGTCCCAGTTGTGCTCGATTAGAGAAAGATCTGGTGATTTAGTAGACCACAGTAAATTGTTGACCTTCTAAAGAGCATGTTGGGTTGCAACTGGGTATGAGGGCAGATGTTATCTTGTTGGAAAACACTTCTTGGATGATATTTATAAATGGCATTGCAACAGTTTTAATCACCAGACTGACGTATGTTTGCAGTCAGGATGTGTAAATTAACCTGAAGAGGGCTCCCACAAAGAAAATTACTCATGCCAGACCATAACTCTAGGTGCAGGGTCAGTGTGTCTGGGCCACCAAAAGGTTGTTTTCAGGTGCTGGCCTGGGCCTTCTAATCAATTTACAGTCATCACTGGCACCAAAACAAAAACAACTTTGAGGGGATAACTAATCACCACTCCACTCTCCAATGATCGCTAACATAACATCGCTGAAGTTGCAGATATTAATGGTATGAATGCTACAGGGCACCTGGCTGGGAGCTATTTCTCTAATGACTTTGATTTGTTACTTTTCACTGTGCCCCTCTGGTGACAAAAAAAAAAAACTGTAATTTCTGCTGTAAATGCACTATGATGTTCCCCAGTTATGTAGTGAATACAACTGTCTTCTCTGTCAATGTGGTTGGATCATAATTTTCTTGAGGTAGTGGTTCACTGTAGTTTGCTTCCAGAGATGACTGCTGCCAAAAATCATGCACTGTCGATGCATTCATACCAAACCTTCCTGCAATATGATAGAAAGAAAATCCACCCATTTTTAGCACAAACTCAGCCTGCTGTTGATGATGGCTTCATCATCATCTTCTTAAAGTCATTCCAAACTAACATTGAATCACTATTTCAAATCTCAACAATAATTAATACTTACAAATTTTATAGCATGCACATTTAAAGTACACTTGATTTGCATTTTCAAAGTGATGCAATTAGCGCCATACTTAAGCGGCTATCGCAAAATTTTAATCAAAGTCATCTTTTAGTTGTATAAAAACACCTACCAAATTTTGTTGATATAGCATAACTCCCTCTTGGTAATGGGATTTTTATTTCCATCAGTGTATTTTGCTAATGAAGATTAATGAAACAAAATGAAGTTATGTGATAAAATGTGTCTAGTTGAAAGCAAACTATTTCAATCCAGTTGAATTTAGGCCTTAATAGAAAGATAAAGATTAATAAAAACATTCCTAGCTGAAATCTGTGATATGAATGAGCAAAAAAGGCCACAATACTGGTGGCAACTTTTCTTTAGAAACAGATGAACAAATAGGAAACTTTAATTACCATGATTAGGAATACCGTGCTCCAGATAATAAATGCTAATAGCAAATAATTGCAATAAGTTGAGTGTGAATTATTAAAAATAATCTAGTCTACCGAAATACCTAGAAAATTATATGTAAATTTTCAGAAATGAATTTAAAAAATGGAACAAGGAGCAACTGATTTATCAGGGCTCTCGTTAGAAGAGAAAGATGCACAAGCTCGCAGGCAGCAAAAGAAAAAAAATTTATTTTTGGTGAAAGTAGGGAAATCAGCTATGGATTTTTGAAAGAAGGGAAAATTTCATAGTCAATTCATTTTATGTCAAATGCGATAGGGCAAGAGCAGAACTATTCCAAAGAGTTGAGATTCATAAAACTATTATAGAATACTTTACTATATTTTTTAACAAGTGATTCTTACCTGAAGTTAAGAAGAAAGCTACAAAAAAACTAAAGGAATCTTAAAAAAATCATTTTAAATCTCTTAATTTTGATTATATGGATTGGATAAATTTTTACTATTTTTATAAGAAATATACAAACCTCACTAAAAATTTATAGAGTTGTTGGAGAGATATCCTTATGTAGAAATACTTTCCTTATTTTAGAGATACTTTTGAAAATATTTTTAATGGTATCAATATCGAATGTGTCAGGTGAGAGTTCTTTTTCAATTTTAAAGCATGTTAAAAATTATTCAAAAAATATCATGGAGAAAAGACAAATTGAATAACATGGTCATATTATATGTAGAACAAGATGTTTTGAACAAAATAGATACAGTAGAAATAATTGATGAAATTGCTGAAGAAAAATCGAAAAGTAAAGATATTTTGCGAAATTATAAGCTTTTTAGTAAGGTTTTTAATTTTCTTTAAATACAGTTAAAGTTCTTCTTTAGCTGCTGAGTTTTATTATTAACAACACATTTTATTTTGAGACTTTAAGATTGATGCAAGCTATAATGAAATTAATCTGCGATCCTCTATTTAGTGAGACTTAAGAACCATTAAATGAAAGTCTGAAAAACTTTAAACAAACAAACAAAACTTTAATATTAAAATAAATAGTTCAATTCCCAAAGCTATAAACATATTAGTCCAACAATCATTTACACTGACATCTTAAGAAACAGTCATAATAATAATGATTTAATCTCTGTTTAAGCAGATCACATGCATTTATATATTATGGGAAGTACTGATGCCATATGAGAAAGAATTTTATTCAAAACTTTATATGCAAGTTGGATGTGGCATGTTTAATAGCAATATGGTTAAATAACTTTGTGATCTGCTTATACTTTGCTTAGTGGAAATTCCAGGTGAGATAGAAAATTAAGGTAAAAACAGTTTGAAGGTGTATTTTCAACAAAGGTCAGCGAATCTTTTTATTATTTTAGTTTTTTGCCTCTTGAGCTCAAGGGTCTCAAACCTTTTACATCTAAGGGCCTCCAACTAGCTTAATTCACCTCAGTAGAGGCAGGCTGCAGGTTCAGTATCGCTGCTTTAAAGGTAAATTGGTTGATTTTAAAAAAAATAATGATTTTTATACTATTCTTTCAATTTAAAAGTGAAAGTTAGATTGATTATCTTAAAGTCTCATATAAAATGCATCTAACCAAATGTATAGTCAAAAAACCAAATTATATAAAGTCAACAAAATATTATTAGAAAGGTTTTACTTTGAAATAATTTCTCTCTCTCTCTCTGTTTTTTCTTTTTTGTAATAAACATATTGAAATACTTGTTTGTTTTTTCGAAATTGTGCCAGTTTCGTCTATTAGTTTGCTTTATAAAAACCCAAATGGTTAGATGAAATTTGAAATATCTTTATATATAAAATATACATGTCACAGTGTTTGTCCGCGATGGACTCCGAAACTACTCAACCGATCATAATATAATTTTGCATACTGTGTGTCATTTCGTCCAACTTAAAACATAGGATGGTTTTTATTTCAATTTATCACGCCATAATTTTTTTATTGCCGGAAATGTCAAGAATCCGGAAAAAACGTTGCCAGATTCCCGTAAGGGATGCTCATTCGGTACTCTCGATGTCATTCACTTTGCGTTAGCTTTCTGTTTGGAAGACGGGAAAGGTTGAGGTAGTTTTGAGTCTTACTGCGTAGTAAAAAGGGGGAATTCCCTCATATAACACATCACAACCGATGGTTTTTTTTTTATTCTTAAAGATTGATTTATTGAAGAACAGTGGAATATAAGAAAAAAATATCATAAAAAAATATAAGGAAATATTCTTAAATATATTTTTATCACATAGTATTATTTTCTTTTTGAATTTCATACTGTGAAATGAATCAATATCGTTGTGTTTAAATAAAAATTATTTTTAAAACTTTTAGTATCAGTGATTTAAAAAATAAAAAGCCAAAAACTTTTTTGAACAAACTTTAATAAAACACTCAAAATACTTAATAATTAATAATTTTTCCTGTGTGTCAAACATTTCAAAACCTCACAATTTTACTTCAAGATTTATAATAGTAGTGAAGTTTTGTAATTTGAAAAATTTCTACTTTTCTGTCTTTTTTCAACATACAATTATTTTTAAAAAGCCCATATTTTCGTTTCCGGAACTAAAAAATTGCAACGAAAGAATTGAAAAGTGAGTGAATGATTTATAAATTCGCACTGTTCGCCTATTCGAGAGTTTTTGGCGACGGACCTCGAAATTTTGAACCATGGTCAAGTGATGAGGACGGCACCTGAGCTTTCACCCATCTCTCCTAATTACCACACCACACCAACGCAATAACAGATTTCGAAAAAGGGAGTTTTAATGGCATAGATAAAGAAATCGCTCACATCGCGCATACACACACATAAGTGCTATCTTCCTGAGGGGAACAGGAAATTCCCATGCGGATTAAGTTATTCACTCAGTAAAAGCCCGTGCAATGCCAGGCTAAGCAAAGAGGAAAGAAACAAAGAAGTAAAAGTAATTTCGAAAAATTATATTGGAAGTACTGATTTTGTGAAGGAGAAGGGAAAATGTTAAACGAGAAAACCATTGATACGCACTCATGGGCCTTGCACTCACATCGTACGCTTCACACCCACACAAAAGTGCTGGCGTCAGAAAGAAAGGAGGAAATTAACATGGGGATTAAGTAATACTCTAGGTAAAAGCCCGTGCAACGCCGGGCCGGGTCAGCTAGTACTATTATAAATTTCAAAATATATTAAGAATATTTTCAAAACTATAAAAAGCTTGCAGTTTTAAATGGTATAAATTATGATTGTAATTGTTATTGTAAATATATTTGTGCAGAATGATAAAAATACTGAGATTATAATTCTTTTAAGAAAAATTGGGCTAAAATTTATTAATTTATTTTGTTTTCAAATCTTATGTGTTAAACAATTTTGTATATTTTTATTATTAAAATTTATTTTCTTCTGTAGTTAAAAATTATTCAATTGTTAACTAAATGATAAATTTTTAGATAATTGGCATATCAAATTCATCATAATTATCTCATCGAAATTAATGTTACAATAGTTCAGGGTTGCATTGATTTTTAAGATGTATGTCAAAGAGAAAAAATTCGTTATAAAAGTTTTTTAAAAGATGAGATTTGAAAATAAAATACTAAAACAATGAAAATAATTTGTTTTCTATCATAATAATGTTTATGTAACTTCATGTAATAGTTGGTTCACAAATTATCATACTTCCTATTTGCTTGATATGAAAAAAAAAATGTCTTATTCACTTTTATTTTTAGAATTTGCGAGTACAGCTGATATAATTATCATATAAAAATAAATGTTTCGTTTTGATAAAGACATTGTATCATTGATATATAACTATCTCAAAAAATGTTGTATAATAATGAACATATGACATGGATGTGAAATTGAATTATCTTTATCAAACAATCCTTAAATGAATATTCAAAAATTTTATTTTTTCATATTTGTCATTTTTTTAAATAAAGGAGTATTATAATATTTGAATCATTAAAACAGAATAAAACATTGAACATATTTAACTACCACACAGCTTTAAATTTTATTATAATTTGTAATTTTAATATGTTAGAAATTATGAACTTAAACATTTTCTCTCCTCTTTTTCAAGGATCTGGTGTCGATGACTTTTCCATCGATTTAGGAAACAAGAAAGTGACTGTGACATCTTCTTTGCCTGCAGAAACTCTTTTGGAAACTTTAAAGAAATGTGGAAAAGAAACTACTTATGTAGGTGTCAAAGCTTGAGCCAGTCTTACTTGGAATTCCATTTTTATTTCTTAATCTTGGTTTTAAAAATATGTACATGATTGAAATGTGTTATCAAAATATTTGTATTTACATTCACTGAATTGTTTAATAAGAGTTATTTTTAATAAATATTTATAAACATTTGATTTATAAACATTCTGCAAATAGTTCAGTAGTTTTTCCTAGGAATTGTTAACATCATTTAAAACACTAAGCAATAGCTTATAAAAATGTTTCAAGCTGATTGCGAAATTATCCAAAGTGTACACAAAAAACATACATATAAAGTAGTATTTTGTGTCTTATTTTTCTTATTTACTATATATTTTTCATTTTACTTTTTAAATAAGACTTTCTTAAACAACGAAAATTTTCTAAGCATCAAAAGGTATAAATTTTGATTTTCTCTTATTTCTTAAATAACAGTATCTTTACATTGGGATAAATTATGTTAAATTAAATGTTGAATTAAATAGTTTCCTGTTCTTAATATATCTCTGAAACAGTGAAGACCTACTAAGTTATTTTCCAATCTTTTTACTATCATTAACTTGAAATGTATCTCATACAACAAAACTACCAAATGTACTGTATCTTGTTAGGCAATGTGTATCTCGCCTTAACTTTCTATATGTGAACAGAATTTTATCACTTAATATTTTTATAAAAATTGACAAAAAATGGTACACAACTTCATTGAAAGGATAACCACAATAATAATCAAAACTGTTAAATTTTATTAAAAACATTGGAAAAATTTTTCATCTTACTGATTTTGATGAAAATCTCAATGAAATTAGTTAAGCATTTTATCATCACTCCAGGAAATTATTTTCCTGTTTGCCCAATATATTTGTTCTCTATCTATGGAGAAATGCAACAATATAAAATGCAGATTTTTCAATTACTCCAAAAAGATTATGAATATTGCTTTTGAAAAGTATTTCCTTATTCTAATAATTTTTTTACTGAAAATTATTAGTTTTTTGTGCAATAAAATGTTTTTAAAAGTGTGGATATGATTAATTAGTTCAAAAAAAAAATAGAAAAGAATTAAATAAAAAAAAAATTTTAAAAAAAAGGCAGAAAGTAACAATAAAGACTTAAAACATAGGTGTCTAAACTATGACTGTTTGAGGGCAACATTGTGACAAAAACAAAAAAATGCTGGGCCACATATACATTATTTTTTCAATGAATTGAAATAAATGTAGTTTTATTAAAATAAACTAACTTCTTTTTATTATAATTTTTTTTATTTTTTATTTGGATTAGATATGTATAGGTACATATATTTTATATTTGTAAAAGTGTTTCATTTCGTTTTGTTTTGATTTCAAAAAGAGAAGAAAATTCAAATTAATGAAATGGATAAATTTGCTTTTGTTGAACAAGCAAATCTTTATCGGGTTCCATAGACGAGGTTGCAATTCTTAATACATTTTCAAGGTGTTTGTCAGTGATCATTGTTCTATTTTTGTTTTTGGTATGCAGTGACATTGTTCTATATTTTTGTTTTTGGTATGCTTCATTCTTGAAAATAATTGTTCACAATTACAGTCACTGCCAAAATCTGAATACATTAATAAAGAATGAATATTATAATAAGGATATTTATTGGGAGGGGGTTGTTGTTGTTACTAATGCCACCTGTCTGACGTAGTCAGATCGAGGCCCACGAAATTCATCATGGTAACGGGCTAGATTGTACGCCTGTCGTTAGCCATAGCTTTGAGCACCATGCAGGTGACAGTACGATTTGGCTCGGTTCCACCCCAATTTTGAGGGAGAGCACCCTGGAATGGTCAGGGGCTTAGCTCCTCTCTTCCCATTCCACCAACCACACGAGAGGACTTGCGGCTCGACGGCTATTTAGAGTACCCCCATGCCGCAAAGGCACTATACATTTACAAACATCCATGCCTTCTCTTGGATTTGAACCCAGGCCCTGGGAACAGCAGTCAGTGTCGCTAACCACTATACCGGTAGGTAATCTTTATAAAACTCCAGTACAGAAATATTTCTATGAATGTTTCTTTTAGTTGAATGTCACTTAGCAGTTCAATACATTCTATTTGAAGGTAATTTATTTCTAGAGAAAATGTGTTGAAATACTCTTAATTTTTTTTGGAAATCTACTTTCAAACTCTTGAATTAAACCAAAAATTAATGCAGCATATTTTGTGCAACTCAGGTTTATGTGCAGCCAAAGTACTGAAATGTATCGAATCTTTTACTTTTATTTGATTGTGCCAAAATTTCAACTTTCTTTCAAACACTGTTATTGTTTCAAAGATATAATTAATAGATTTTTTCCTTGAAGTCTCAAATTTAAATCATTCAAATATTCTGTTAAGTCCTCTAAAAAAGCTAAATCAAGAACCCAATTTTCGTCTTCAGTCACAGGTTTCCCTTTTGTTTCCATAAATATATTTAAATTCTCAAATTGTGAAATCTTTTGAGCATTTTCCTTTTACTGAGCCATCTTACTTTTGTATAATAAATAACATCTGCGATTTCAATGCCCTTTACCTTAAGAAATTCTTGATATTGTCTATGATTAGGTCCTTTTGCTCTTATGAAGTTAATGGTTTTTTTGCCAAAAAAAAAAAGGCTTAGTACTCTTCTATATTTAAAATTTGTCTACATTAATTGTCCTGATGTGATATTCAATAATAAATTGTTTTATTTAAATTTTTATTTCAAAATAAATGTCATCAAATCGGTTATTTTTGAAAAATATTGCAAACATTTATTTTTTTTAATAAAAAATGTGTAAATTTAAATATTTTCATTATTTGCACTTAGGCCGTACTTTATACAAGCATGGCTTAAAACATTTAAAGTAAATATTTATTTCCATGCTTTTAACGACTCCTTTCCTTTATAAGTACATTATTCATTTATATGGACACTAAATACTTTCTGAAACCCACTTTGAGTTGTCTGGGAATGGTGTTAAAGCCTTGTCAGAGTACTATGAACGCGATGAACTTTTTGGGAAAACCTGCGGCAATGTTGGAAAAAGTCAAAAAGAAGTCACGCGGTCTTGTTGATTTTCAGCAGAGATTAAAATATGTGCAATTTATTCCTGTCTGTGATGGATTGATGCAATACTTTCCCCAAACAACTGCAGATCATGGGAATACACACTGTAAAGACTTTGCAAAATCTACATTAGATTTGCTTTTTCTATTTTTCATTAAATAAATTATTTCATTGACAAATTAGAAAATTTAAAATTTATTGTGTAAGCATTTTAGTGTTTTTGAAAATCAAAGTACAGTGACAAGAAAACCTGATTTTTTTCCGAAGATTTCTTTTTTTTTTTTTGAATGCATGAAAAAACTTATGGCAGGTAATTAAGGGAATGCACCATAATTATGAAAGGATGCATTAAGGAAGACATTTAAAAAAAATTATGAGTAATAGTAACACCTTGTCAGAACTTTTAACTTTTCCCTTGAAATGCTGATCATGCACATTTTACATATTTCATTGTGTTTCTTGTTTCTAAAAAATTATTGATATATTTTCATATCGTATTTACTCAAATCTAAGCCGCACCCAAAAGTTTCAAATTTTTATGAAAAATAGTGTAAAATAATTTATTTATCCAATTTTAGGAAATTGAAATAAATGTAAAATGAAAGTTATAAGAAGTGAATAATTAGTTATTTTATCAACATGATAAACTTTTAAATACAAATATGAACCGGTTATTACTTTAATTAACCCAACCAACAATTTTTTCCCCTTTTCTATTCTAAGTCGCATCCGTTTTTCAGTTGCATTAACATTGGGGGAAAAAGCGGCTTAGATTCAAGTAAATGCGGTACATAATGACTTTGGGAATAAAAACTGAAAGAAGATGCTCTTGTAAAATTTTTAATAATGGTTTCTACATTCTAAAAAATTATTTGTACTTGAATCCCTCTTAAAGTCAATGATGTGCTACAAAAAAAATTCTAAGTGTTATCTTTGAGAAGGAAGATTAATCACACACACAACACTTCGTGTAAAACTGCTAAAAAGTGAGAATTCTATTGTGGAACGTATTAGTTTTAAGAAGAAATCTTATAAAGACATACACACACACATGCAGATTCACTAAGTACCAAGACAATCAAATTGTAAAATAATAAGCTAATAAGAACTGTTTTATATATTTTGAGTAAGTTATATATATACACTACTGGTGCGTAAAACTGAAGGAGAGGACACGATTCCCATTGACGAGATGTCCAGTTTTTGTGCTACTTACACCACTCTAAACGGTGTCGCCGATGGCTAACTTTCAAATGGATGCAGTGGGCAAATAGGCGACACTAAACCGCTACACTTGCCCACCCTGTTGCTGTGCTGAGTAATGGTGCTTGCTGACTACTATCGGGCTCTTTTCGCCTGCAGGATGATATATCGCTTATCCTCTGCAGTTTTCCTAGAGCGGCCACCACCAACCATTCTAACTGCTGTACCTATGGCTCAGCTTACGCTGGTGAAACTCCCCCTTCTCCGGCTTACCGATCATTCTTGTACGTGGTAAAATTGTCCAAGTGATTTCTTCAAGCCATACATCACGAAAGAACTCATTTGCACTTGCTGCAACTGAGTTCTCTTTAATTGCCCCTTTTATTGTAGTCTTGAGCTGAGCTATTGTAATCTAGTGTACGCAGTGCCGGTTTATCCATTGGGGGCTCGGATAAACTGGACATACCAGAATTTCTGGTTATAAATTTCGATCCTCTATTGCCAAGGGGGCCTGTGGATCTTCTGCGCCCAGGGCCCCAATAAGCTTAAATCGGCACTTAGTGTACGCCTTTTGCACACGCTCAGTCGCCTATGACGTTTTGTTCCTGATATTTGCATACGTATAACCTTTCTACTGAATTGCGTGTTCATTATACTGAGATCGCGCAATAAAACCGCTTTGCTGCAATTTCTTGGCTATCTTATGAAAATTTACATTGTTACTTGAAGTTGTGCAGACCAGTGTACATTGAAAGTTATACGATTGTTTATTTTGAAGAAAAAAAACTATTTTTGAAGCATTCGTATTAGCTCTGTTCAATATGCGAAGATATAGTCATAATAATATATCAAGAAAGAAGTGATTAAATTTGAGTTTTGGTCATTTTAATGTAGCTGTATTGAAGAGAAAAACCATGCATAATTTCTTATTTAGTGGTGCCATCTACAGATAAATTTTAAAAATACTTATGTCATTTATTGAAAAAAACTACATTTTTTTTTTTTTTTTACTTATTTTACTGGAGGTTTTTAATACAGAATTTTTATTAATTAATAAGTATTTTATTGATTAGCATCTGAGGTTTCTTAAAAAAATTCATCAAAAGATGGTTGTGTTCTAACCGTGTTTGTCTTTATGGCGCGCTGTCAGAAAGATCTTCCTTGAACCGAAACCACATCACCAAGCTGCATTTTTGTTGACGTGGCTATTTTCCAGTGGCCGCCATAGCCTAGTGGTCAAGGACTCGTGGCTGGGGTGTCATGAGTTCTGGCCTAGTGCCGCTGAAGACCCGCCATGAAGAAGCTAAAATGTCGTTCCGTTGATGGGGTGTGGAAGTTAGAAGAGGGGTTTCTAGTTCTGGTGTCGTCGTCGTCACTTAAGCGTGATTCAAAGTGGCGAGGTCCGTCGCCAATAGGCCTCGTGTAGTTTTATAGAACGTCGGTAATGTAACTTCACTTACTCTCTCTGATTTGTTTCAATTTTGTCTTTGCGACGACTATAAATATATAAATTCGAACTTTAGCGAAACCATGAATCTTCAAAAAATGAAAAATCGTGTGTTAAGTGAAAAAAATACAAGCAAATATTTCTTTGTTTATACAAGGAATGAAACACTGCTTATTTGTGTCATAAAACGCGCTATAGCCAATGCAATTTGAAGCAAAAAAATGAAGCGAATTTGACTTAAAATTTTCCAAGTAAGAACCAAAATAAACTTTTCGAAGTGTGTGAAGAAGCGACAGACACGTAATTTACAAAAGCAAGTTTTAAGGGATCATGCAAAATGAAACAGGCCCTCAGTCGTTGGGTAGAATACGCACAATTATTGTGTCCCGATGTGAGAAGCAACTTTAAACGCATGTTTATGACAAGAATAGGGTGGCGCATGGATTCAATTAGGGACGAACTCTTCAAACAGCCGAAGACTGCGAGTGAGGATTTTGTTTAAAGTGGTGACATTAATTGACTTTATCAAATTGTCTATTGTTAAGAAACCATGTATGAATAAATTTGCTTAGATGTTCTCTATATTTGGGTCTGTGTATATTTGTGATCAAACATCTTGCTTGAAGATGAGAACTAGTAAATATAGTTTCTCTTTGACCTACGCGCTGTGATAACTAGTTAGCTTGGAGACTAAACCGTAAAATGATCATCTACACGCGCGGTGTTTATGCCACATAACTGTTAGAAATTTGTAATTCTACCAACCAGGCTATCGTGGTAGATAAAAAAAAAGAAGTTATATTAATATTTTAAGATTACACTGAACACCCAGTATGAAAACTCGCTATATTGTTTTTACTATTCGGTTAATCTTAATGTTATTGTTTTGGTAATATTTTTTTATGCTTTTCATAAGTCTGTGTTTTTTTTAAGTTTTTTTTTTAAATAAAGGTCAGAAACCTCAATCATAAGAATTAGAAATCTCGAGCAAATTAATAATAAACAGCACCTCAACTCAAAAATTTACCACGTGATGGCGCTTTTCATAAAATTGTATTTTAAAGTTTATTTGATTTCCAAGTTCTTTGGCACACCTATTACAAGTACAAAATTACTCTGTCTTCGATAAGGTAAAAAAAATCCTTTTTTTTTTTTTAACTTTCAAAATATGTTCTACACTTTAGTAAGGACTTTGAAAATATATTATTTAAAAATTCACACTTTTATTTATTTAAAAAATGTAAGTGACATAAATCGAGTTTATATACATAATTTAAAATTAAATATATTCTGCAACGCTTCGTCATAAATATAAAGAAAAGTGGAAGGGCGTTAAGTTTTTCTTTTCAATATTATTTCCTTAAATTATGAGTTTAAAAATTATTTACGTTATTTGATTAAATGGTAAAGATCCAACATATCTTAATTATTCGTAAATTTCTACTGTTTTTTTTTTAAACAATAAATGTTGGAAGAGAGAGAGAGAGTGTCAAGTTATAAGATTTAAAGCTATTTCTTGTTAATTATTTCTTATTAAGTCCATCGTACATGCATTTAAGTATAATAAATTGCCTTTGGAATTTAAAATGGCTTTTAAATAACATTACTTAGAACTGTATGTATCCCTCAAGTTAGTGTTTCTACTAATGTGTGTGTGTGTGTGTGTGTGTGTGTGTGTGTGTGTGTGTGTGTGTGTGTTTTTTTTTTTTTTTTGTGTGTTGTGTTGTGTGTGTTGTGTTGTGTGTGTGTGTGTGTATCCTTCTATACTATACATCTGCTCAATATCTGTAGATCGAAGTTAAAAATATATTTTATCCATTCTTTTCGGTTTAATAGAAGAGACTGAGATGCACATTTTTGGAAACTTTGGATATATTTTTCACACCTTATCACAATTTGTTAACATTATTATACCAAGTCTGGTATGCGAATGGATCACTATCCTTAATTTTTGAAGATCTAAGGCTTGAAATGAGTGTTTAGATTTTGATATGTGATAAAGATGGCAGTGATTTAATGTGTGAGAGATTTTCGATACATTTGATAAAGTCTGTGGTACCTATGTATTATCGCAACCTATTGACGACATAAAATGAAACGAAGCACATGATTGCCAATTCAGTGCGTACGACACATAGGAAATAGGGGTTGCCAAATTGGCGAGTTATTCATAGAGTTGACGATTGTTACGATAATATGAACGTACCAGTCTGTCTGAAAAGAACTCCATCTTAGAAGCCACACACACTCACATCCTGGGTATCAAGAATAATCTATAAATAAAAATATTACAAGTCTTGAAGCATTTTAAAGACTTAAGTTCGTAAAAGGTATCGACAGTGACTTACGGAAAAATTTCAGCAAATATTTACTTAATTAAAACCATTGCTTTGTCATAATTTCGTACACCATATGACATAAAGTAATATTTTATTATTGTCTTGGTGATTACTACCATCCGATTCCACCCGTTGGTGTGGTGTGGTAGTTAAGAGAGGGTGTGTGCCAGCTCAGGTGTCGTCCTCGTCACTTGACCATGGTTCAAAATTACGAGGTCCGTCCTTAAAAGCCCTCGTGTAGCTCAACAGTGCGACGTTAATATTCACTCACTCACTACCGTCTAATTTGAAATTTCTCCACTGGGCGGAAAGACAGCTATTTGGCGATCTATATAATATTCCTCAAAATAAATTAGAACCGGGTTCGGTACTAACGTATTATCGCAACAATGCTTACGTTTAATATAACTTGCCAACGTAGCAACCCCGATTTCGCGTGTGTCGTACGCGCTTAATTGACAACCATGTGCTTCGTTTCATATAATGTCGCCAATAGGTTGCGTTAATACGTAAGTACCCAGAGTCCTCTGGCAACTAAGTTAGCAGTAATAGTTTTGGTTATATAAAAAATATTTATGTGTCCATTACTACTTTATTCGTATTTAACATTATGCTTTTTATGTGGCTAATTGTATTTAACTAAAAAACATGAATCAATTAAAATTATGTACAATACGATTTGTATATTATAGATTTTTAAGGTCTCCAACCGGTGGTCCGTGAAAAAGTTTTGATGATCCGCAAAAAAAACTGGGACATTATTTATATTTTCATGGAGATTCAGTTTCAATAAGGACAAGAAAAAAACTTATCATGGGATATGGATAATATTTTTCTTAAAACTTTAAGCGAAATTTCTTCTAAATTTGTGGGATTTTTTTGCTACCTTTGCAGGTGTATATAGTGAGAGAGTTATTACCGTGGTAAATCGGCAACATAACATATTAGTTTGTCGGTGTTGCTTTGCGTTTCTAATTTGTTCTTTTTTCCCCGTAAAGTTGGATGAAATGTAAGTAGAGACTTAAATAAGTGACAATATCGTTATAGTGGCCCACCATTAAGTGGAGAATCCTATTAGTGGTCCCTCAAGTATATGTATACATTTCGTAGTCTACGGAGTTCTAAAAGTTGGTGACCACTATATTAGGTGATATGTTAGAGTAAAAAAAAAAAAAAAAGTATATACACTCACACACAAAGAGCCAAAACATTATGACCACCCCTACATTTTGCAATGGACTCGCCTGGATGACATGGAAGGCACGTGCTCAGGTGAAGGTGGTATTTAACTGCTGCTGGAGAGTCTGAAGAATCATTCTTTCACTTCTGTGTGTGATGGGAAAGGCTGCGGATCTAAGCGACTTTGATAGAGGGCAGATTGTAATGGCTCGAAGGCTCGGAACAAGTATTTCCGAAACTGCACGACTCGTGGGTTGTTCGCGATCTACAGTTGTTAGTACTTATGCAAAGTGGATGAGTGGTGGTGAAACCAGCAGTAGACGACATGGTGTTGGACGTCCACACGCTATCAAAATAAAAGGTCGTCAGAGACTGTCTCGCCTGGTGAAGTAAAACCGGAGCCAGACAGTTGCTCAGCTGACAGCCCAATACAATGCAGGGCCAAGTAGAATAGTATCGGAGCACACTGTTCAGCGGACACTGTTGGATATGGGGCTACGCAGCAAACGTCCCACTCGTGTGCCTTTGCTGACCAAGCGTCATCGCCAACTGTGTCTGCGCTGGGCCCGGGAACATCGCGACTGGTCCATGGATCAGTGGGAGAGAGTTGCCTGGTCAGATGAATCACGGTTTGTCATTCATCACGCCGATGGCCGTGTCAGGATACGCCGTCTTCCAGATGAACAGTTGCTCCGTCAATGTACAGTAGGTCATACACAGGCCGGTGGTGGCGATATTATGCTTTGGGGGGACGTTCTCTTGGGTGTCTCTGGGACCCATGGTTGAGGTAGAGCAGACCATGAATGCTACAGGGTATCTGAACATCATTGCGGGCCAGTTGCACCCTTACATGACCTCTGTTTTTCCAGGTGGAAATTGAATGTTCCAACAGAGCAACGCCCCGTGTCACAAGGCTAAAATTGTGTTGGAGTGGTTCCAGGAACATGATCCTGAATTCCAGTTAATATCCTGGCCACCTAACTCACCGGATCTCAATCCGATAGGGTGGCCGCGGTAGCCAAGTGATCTAGGCATCGGATCGTGGCTAGCGTGTCATGAGTTTGATCCCAGTACAACTGAAGACCCACCGTGTAGAGGAGCGATGCACGTTAAATCTGTCAAGAGCTCAAACGTCCTCCCGTTCGTGTGGTGTGGTAGTTAGGAGAGGGGGTTCCAGCTCAGGTGTCGTCTGCGTCACTTGACTATGGTTCAAAATTACGCGGACCATCCCCAAAAGCCCTCATATAGCTGAACAGTGGAACGTTAATATTCACTCAATCCGATAGAACACATTTGGGATGTCATGGGACGGCATCTCAGAGTTCAAAGACCACCAATTTGCAATATCTCGGATTTGCGTGACCGTTGCTTAAACATCTGGTACATTCTGTCTCCGGCCATCTACCAAGGACTTGTGGCATCCATGCCAAGGCGGGTTGAGGCTGTGTTGCGCGCCAAATGTGGGCCAACACGTTACTGACAGGTGGTCATAATGATTTGGCTCTTGAGTGTTTATAGATATATATTCCAGAATGAATCCCATTAATCCGGATCAATTGGGGCTCGGATAAAGCAAATTAACTAATAAAATGGGTCAAACCTTTTGATGAGTAAGCAAAGCTCACTGTACACAGTAATAAATTATAATTTAAAAAAAGTAAAAAACACCCTTTTTTATAGTTAAGCGAACTAAGTTGTAGCTTAATCTTTTAGTCGTCAAATCTGGAAAAGGGATCTGAAATGAGTCGCCAGATGCGGGGTGGGATCTGAAAGTGGGAAATCGTTAATCCTGATCAGGATAATGGAACAAAATTATTAAATTATTGTATTGTCATCGGTCCTGGACAAGTGAGCAAACTTTCGAATTAATTTGACCTTTTGAAGAGGATAAAAATTGAGTTCAAAGAAAATATATTCTTATTATATTTATAATTCTTATAAAAGCGTGTTAAAAAAGCACGCATTTTGAAAAAAAGGAAAAATGGTAAATGATTTCACAAGAGAAATTTAAAAACATCCTTTACTTGCACAAATATGTGAGTCGAGTGTTTATGAACGTCGCACTATAAGACAACACGAGGGCTATGGCCGGGGGTCATTTTGAACAACCGTCAAGTGACGAGAAGGATAGTAACCCCACACCAACGTAAAGACTCTAGATGTCACGTTTAATCAGCTCCGAGAGACGGCTCCTGTGATACTAAGGCTCGAACTCTTAACACGCCAACCACGCCACAAGGCTCCCGCTGCTGCATGCATGTGGAGGAAAGTACTTGAAACTGTGTAGTGTGAATTTTTTTTTAAATATGTGTTCGCATTAATGAGGATTTAGTGTAAATTCACAAATAGGTCAACTAGAATTACGATTCTAAAAAAAAAGGATTAAGTATATAACCTGCTGATATTCTGCTATTGAACTTTTCAATGAATTTTATTTCTGTAAAATCATTACAATCCATGTAGTTAATAGTTATTTTTCTAATTTTTTTTCCCTTAGGTGTAAATTAGCCGTCTTGATAGTTACTTTGAACAAAGTAAAGTTTCACGGTGTTTCTGGCTCAAATTCAATATATAATTCAATAAACCTCCGATAGGAATATATTTTTAAGAAAATAGGTAAGGTATTCCTGTTTTGTTGCAAATTAACATTTTATAATTTAAAAATTTATTCTCTGTTCATATTGATGCTGATATTAACATGAAAATTGAATAATTTTTCAGGACTTGGTTATTTTTTTAAAATTAAATGTGCTAATTTTAAACAAGAATGTTTTTATCTTTTCATCCTTTTTTTTGTAATATTTATTTTAGAACAGAAATTCAGACATAATTTCAACATTATAATATGAATATTTATATAATATCTGTTAACAAGTAGTATTCAGATAAAACCCGATTAAGATAAATCCAACAAATTTTAGTTAAAACATGACACTTCGTACTTTTTATTATTTTATCAGAACATCTTCGGGGTTGTCATAGTTTTTACTAATCTCCCGTCTATGGTCAGACCAGATCAGTGAAACCGTTGACTTAAAGGCTGTTTTCGCCTTAAGTACCAGAGCGTGAACTTACCGCGGACAGAAAAAGTGAATCAACTTTTATAAAAATTTTGTGACATTGTAACTTATGCATCTGTTTATAATGTAGTGTTTTTAAAATTTCAAAATATTTCATAAATAGTTAGTTTTTTTTTTAACATGTGAAGGGATAGCTCTTTTAGTATTATGGTAGAGGGGAAAAAAATGTGAAACACATTTTATAAAAGAAAACATGTGTCAACTCGGATAAGAATGAGTAGTATAAATTAAGTGATTCTCTCTCTCTCTACGGGATAGTGAAGCCAGAATATAATATTAACGTTTGTGTGTACTTTTATATCTGAAAAAATATTCCGAATTCGGGTCCTATTCTTTAACATTAGCCGAAGACAGCCTTAATGAAGTCAGATAGAAGAAGTGGACTATGATGAATATCCTCCTAGTCCAGTCCAAAATGTTCTGAGGTGACATTTAAGGCAAATGGGAAAATCTTATTGCCTACAGAAAAAGTGAGACTTTTTAAGTGCCCACTCACAAAAGTCGGGACAGACAAGTGTTGGACTGTCTGTCACAAGGGAGAGATAAAGAAAGCCCTGGTCTTTTGCCTTTAAAACATTTATGAGAAACGAAGGTTTTTTTATTTTGAGCCTTTTGCCATGAGAATAATTTTAAATATGTGGACTCTGAGGTAGAAGGGGCAGGATGATCCAGTGCCTCCTTTACAAGTCAGCTAATTTATTTCCGTAGATATTGACAAGGGACAGAATCCCTTGAAAATGTGCTTAGTAAAGGTGGGAGATGAGCTCAACTTTACGTTGGATAAATTATCTGATTTTATCTCCTATGTAGACCCAGTTTTTAAAGTGTTGAACTGAACTATGGCTGTCAGTTAGAGAATCCAGAGGTTACTTTCGCTCTTGAGTCCCATATCAATTGCAATTAACGGAACAGAAATCTGAGTTACGTTGTTTTGTGGAGTGTTTCTCCTGAGGTGTTTGAATACAAGTTCCACTACCTGTCGGGGTAAATCTATTTTACTGCCATCGGTTATAGATTGTGATGCTATATTTGGAGGAATTTTATTCATCTCCAGGGCCAATTTATTAAGGAACACAGTCTTTCTTAGAAAGTGTGGTAAAGAGGCCGCCACGAAAATCAAAATTGGAGAGTTCTTCGCACGTATTACGATTACAATGAAGATAATGCGGTTCTACGTCTTTTGCAATTAACTGCACTGATTTAAACTGACTGAAAACCCTTTGGTGTAAAGACTGAAATGTAAATTTAGCGCAAAAAAGGCCATAATTAATAGCTAATTTTAGCTTTCAGGTTTCCATTTTTTTTCTTGTTGTATTTGGTCAAAGAAAAAGATATACAATTAATAAGCTAATGGACAGTCGTCAGAAAAAGGTGTCCTTGATAACACAATTTTTACCGCATCTGGACCAAATTTGTACCATTGTTGATAGCTCAATATAAACCAATTCATGTTAACTGATTACTTGATCAGCGAAATTGATTTTTAAAAAGTTACCTTATTTCACTTTTTTGTATGTGTGCGTGTTGAATCAGGTAGAAAAAACCTCTAAATAGCTTTTGCTATAAATTTTACTCAAGTCTGATCATTAGTTACAAAAATATCCAGTGATCAAAAAATTTGTGAAAAAGCTTTATCTACAAAATTCTGAAATATTTTAATTGTATATATGTCACATATTAATGTTAATTCTTATATTTTTATTATTTTTTTATGCGACAACGAAGCGTAAAAGTTTTTGTGAAGTGTTGAGTGAAAAAATCTTTGCAATCAAACCTAAAACAATCCAGGCATATTAACATTTCTTGGCAAATTTTTAAGGCCCCATAAAAATCCAATTCTCTAAACGAAAAGACATTACCAATTTAAGAAAATGTCGCCAAACGCTGTTATCCTTATTATTATTGCGTGAGCGGGAACGGTTCCCTCTTTTGGCTGCATATCTCAGCATTTGGTGACGTTTTTTGATTTGACGAAATGGGTCGACGATGTAATGCTTACGTATCAAACTTTTTGATATAATATTTCGAAATTTTAAATTAAATTCAAGAGAGTTTCATAATAAAAACAGCAAGTAGAAAGTGCACCCGTCATGCGAAATTCTGTTAACTATTTAACTATGCCAATTTTTTTGTAAAATCCATTAAATTCCTAATTTATTTGTCTTTGATTCATTAACAATAAGAATAAATTTGTTCAAATATGAAAAAAGTGTAAAGATTTTTTTTTTTAAATTTCAATTTTTTTTTAACTTTGGAGAAATGGGAAACTACAGTGAAGTAAAAGAGAGAGAGAATATATTTGTTTAGAAATAGTTAGAAAAAACTAAAACAGCATTTCTAAAAATTTTTGATCACCGCGGTCCTTTTTTACTTATCAGCCTGACATAACGGCCTCCCAAGATTTTGAATACCCCTCCCCATTACAGGGTTCAGGGAGTTGAAGGCTCTCCAATAATCCACTTCTGCTAATTATAGACTTCTCTTTTAACACTCCCTTCCCTCTTTAAGAAAACATTAAATATCTAACTATTATAAAAATATTATAAAATATACTAGTTTCACATATAAATAAATAATGTACCTAACAGGATGGTAACGCCTTTTTTTTTACAAGTGCTGTTATATTATTTGAAATACGCAGTCTTAATTTCCGTTTCCACGCTTTCCGGACATTTTCTATATTTATTTTTAGTATAAAAAATTCAATTAGGAAATCGAGATGGGAATGCACTCATTATTCAGTTCTTAATAATCTTTGCTCAAATGTTTCTACAATTTTTGGAAAATATTACAGTAATAATAGCTATGTAGATACAAACGATAAAAAAACTGAATTAAAATTCTTGATCGAAATACATGTTCTTGTAGAGTTTTTCACTAGGAGCAATTTAGTGATCTGTCTAGGATGGCAATTCCTTCCATTTTTTAGCGAGGCCTTTCAAAATCTGTAAAATGGGGAAATCTTAATATTATAAATGAGAGAACTTCGCGAACGCCCTAGAAAGGCGCTGGGGGATCCGTAGACAGCAGTTTGAGAACCACTGAAGTAGAATATTACCGTTTAACCCTTAACTGTCGCTGGTGTAAATATACGCCTCGCTTAGGTAATATACACTTTTCCGATGTACGATCCTTTGCATTGCGCTGCTATCAGTAAAACTATTCCCGGGCCTTAGAATGCAATAAAATAACAGTGGTTCCAAATGATTTACTTATGTATGTATTTTCTTTTCCCCTAACAAACTTCCTTAGGGGCTCGTCTGCTTTAGATGAGTATGGGTGTCCCAATCCCGAGGTGCCCTAGTGATCTTTTCCGTTTCCCAAGGGGTTTACTGTCTTTAGTAAACATGGACTTCAGCAACCCAGGGTACCAAAGTGATCCTTCTCTATTTCCGAGCCTCTTTCTTGTCATACATTTCCTCCTTTCTTTAAAAAGATATTAAATATGCGTGTTTTTTATCAATATTATATATTCGTTTGCATTTTGTATTGTATTAAATTAGTTTCATTTGTGCTTAATTTTTTCCTATTATTTCGATTTTTTTATTGCTTATTTGTTTTTTACTAACACTGTTTGTAACAAACCACATGTTTGCCGTAGGGAGTAAAATGGTGTCCTGGGGATACCTTTTGAAATCCCATTGGCCCACGCTTTGCTGTAGACGGGAAGGAGTGAGCCCGATACTGTAGTCAATCGGCTGGTGATAGGTCGCTTAGGAGACATGCTGTAGTGCTATATTCTGGGTGTACTCCAAGTAAGCGCCGAGCCTGACTATTGCCAGTTGATTGGCACACTGCATCCCTTGTTGGACTCCGGGGTGGGTGGAGGCATGCCAGGATAAAGTGCTTTTTGCGCTTATGGATCCAATCAGCTATGCCCGGGTGAAGGCCTTTTTTTACCCACTCTCAACATTAAAAAAATGTTTCAACGCACATTCTCGCTTTTTAGTTTTATTTCTACACAATAATAAAATCTCCATTTGCAATTCAGAAAGCTATTCAAGGAATAGGCGGTGAACCGAAATCTGTCAAAAAAATTACGATCCGGTGACTTGCTTATTGAAACATGATCTGCCTTACACAAACTAAATCTTTCTTGTTGGCCAAAAAGTTTATAGATTGTCCGTCAACAGTAAATCCACATAGATCATTAAATTCCTGTCGTGGTGTCATACCTTAAACAGGCTTTTTGTGTGCCTCCGAAGCAGAAATCTTGGAGGGACTTTTTGACCAGGGTGTTACTCAGGTCAGAAGAAATACAATAAAAAAAAAAACTCGGTACTTTTTCCATCGAAGCGTTTAATATTAACTTTCAATTGTCCTAAACTACCGTCTACAGTAAAAGCTGGATATTTAAAATGTAAAATACGCCCATACATTCCGAATCCTCTGCACTGCTTCAAGTGTCAGAGGTTCGGACATTCACAAACTTTCTGCCGTGGAGAATTAACGTGGTTCTAGGTGTGTATCTATAAGGCATTCTTCTGCAGATTTGCAGCCTAGAACTGAAATGCTGTAACTATTCCCAGCCTCATTCCACTGATTCCAAACTTTGCCCAAAATGGAAAAACAAATACAAGAAATTAAAACTAATAAAAATATAACATAGAAGCTCGAAAGTTGATAGCCTCACCTATATCACAAACATACTTCCAGGCTGCTAAATCTTCAACAATATCTGCTTCTACACAGACAGATGAAAATATCACAAAAATTAAATGACCACCATTAAAATTACTCTTCAACAAGCTTCTGTACTTCCTAGACCATATATATATATATATATATATATATATATATATATCTTTATATATAAAGTATACGTGTCACAGTGTTTGTCCGCAATGGACTCCGAAACTACTCAACCGATCATAACATAATTTTGCGTACTGTGTGTCGTTACGTTCAACTTAGAACATAGGATAGTTTTTATTTCAATTAATCACGCCATAATTTTTTTATTGCCGGAAATGTGAAGAATCCGAAAAAAGGTTGCCAGATTCCCGTAAGGGAATAATCGCAAAATGTGGCATTGCTCATGCGTCTGTGGAAGCAGATATTACAAACCAAAATGCACAAAAATTAGATGCCTGGCGTATTTAGGGGTGTGGAATCCGATTTTAGAGTCAGTTTCCAAAAATAGCCGTAACTTTGCCGGATAAAGCGGCCCGACCGCATCTTAGACACACCATAACAGGGGCTTGCATTAAAAGTCTTAAATCGTGAAAACTTGGACCCTGGCGTACTTCAAAATGGATAATCCGAATCTGAGATATCCAGTCTAAGAAATAACTGTAACTTTGCCGAATAATTCAAGACGACCATTTACTACACAAACCATGGCAGGAGCTTACCCTTAAAGTCTTGGTGCGGGAAAAGTGCGTTTCTGTTGTAATTCGGGATAGTGAACGAGAGTATGAAATTTAATTTTAGAAATTCCTGTAACTTTTCCAGATAATGCCGGACGTCCCTAATGCCCCTTCCAGGGACTGAACTTGCCAACTCAGGGGAACAAAGGTAATTTCCAGTTGCATCTAGGGACGGGAAACGATAATTTGAAATTATATTTCAGAAACTCCACTAAACTTGCCTGATACTGTCTTAATTAGAAGAAAAGGCAAATGATTCGAGTTCCGCGCGCGTCCGGATTTTCATTATCTCTAGCGACTGAACTTGCTCGCGCTGGAGCATCAAAAGTCAGCTCCGTGTGCATTTCAGAGTGTGAAAATAGAATCTGAAATTGAATTTTTGGAGCTTCGATAACTTTGCCGGATAATGCCAGTCGACCTTATTTTAGACATACCGTAGCAGGGACTTGCCTTAAAAGCCTTGGATCATGAAAACTTTGTCATTGGTATTTCAAAACGGATAATCTGAATCTGATATTCAATCTGAGAAATAACAGTAACTTAGCCGGATAATTCAGGATGACCGTCTTTTACGCAAACCGGGGCAGGAGCACACCTTAAAGTCTTGGCGTGGGAAAAGTGTATTCTTGGTGTAATTTGAGATGGTTTAAGCGAGTCTGAAGCCCAGTGGCTGAATGGTTAGTGCATCGCGCTTCCACACCACAGGTCCGAGGTTCAAATCCCGGGCTGGGCAAGGTTGACTCAGCCTTTCATCCCATCAGTGGGTCGATAAAATGAGAACAAAGCTTACTTGGGGACCAATTACTGGGGGGGGGGGTTCGCTTCAGGCTGACCACCTGATTGGAACATCTGCTCATGCACCCCAGTGCCCAATGGTCACGTATACTGAGATGGGCACAGTAGGCCTTGGCCCTCATGGGCTATTGCGCCACTGAGTTTGAGAGTGAGAGTTAAGCGAGTCTGAAATCGAAATATAGAAATTCCTGTATTTTTGACTGATAATGCCAGGGGATCGGAATATTCTCGAACAGCAGTACCAGCCTATCTTGCCGACGTAAAGTGAGTGAGTGAGTGAATATTAACGTCGCACTTTTGAGCTACACGAGGGCTTTTGGCGACTTACCGCGTAATTTTGAACCATGGTCAAGTGACGTGGACGACACCTGATCTGGCAAGCCCTTTCCTAACTACCACACCACACCAAAGGGAGGACGTTTGAGCTCTCGACAGATTTGACATGCATCGCTCCCCTACAAGGCGGGTTTTCAGTGGTACTGGGCTCGAATTCATGACACGCTAGCCATGATCCGATGTCTTGACCACTTGGCTACCACGGCCAATGCAGACATAGAGACGAAAAAGTGGATCTTAATTGTATTTCGAAACTGGCGATCCGAATATATATATTCTCAATCCAATTCAATATAATCTCATATCTACGTCAAATAATGCCAGACGAAAGTATTTTGCACGAACTGTGGAAAAGGCTTGATTTAATTCTTGAGGAGAGAGAATTGCTTTACTGGTGTTTTTCTGGATGGGAAACAATAGTAATGTCAAATCGGATTTTAGAAACTCCCGTAACTGTGCCGGATAATGCCGACCAATCGTAATGTCCCCCTTCAGAGACTGAACTTACAGGAGCAAGGGCGTCGAAAGTGGGCATCAAGCACTTCTCGGGGTGGGAACGAGAACCAGGATACGGATTTCAAAAGCTTCGGTAAATTTTCTGGATATTGCTGGAATGAGGTCAAATGGCTTTGTGTTCGAGTTCCACCTCCGGATTTTCATTCCCTGTAGCAACTAAACTTTCAGGTGCAGTCGAGCGAAAATTTGATTGCAATAGGGAATTGCATCTTCGTGCATTGTTGTCACTGTGTTAGATGGCGGAAAAACTACACATTCCACATCAGCTGCCATTGAACATTCTTAAAATACAAGATGAAATGTGTACCATTGAAAAAAAGGGTGGATTGGCTACAGTATTGCAAATGAATTGTCATGATCAGGGATAATTGTACCATGAACCATAAACATTCACTCAAAGCATTACATAGAGCTTTGCAAGATTTAAATGACAACGAGAGAATATTCGGTATTGTTGCTGTATTAGTGTCTGATGATTTCCGACAGGTATTAACAGCCATTACACGCTCTACTTTTTCTCACGAGATTAATGCCTGTTTAAAACAACCGTTTTGATGGCGAAACGTGGAAACACTTCGACTGACCATAAACACTCGAGTACATTTGCAAAATGATCAATCTGAGCAAATATTTCCTAACCAACTGCTGATTATCGGAAACGGTGAAGTAGAACTTCATCCCAATACATAATGCATGAAATACCCAGACGATTTCTGTAATATTCTTTAGGCAAAAAGGAACTGATTGAGAGTGTCTTTCCGGATATACTGTATAATTATCTTGATAATTATTGCCTCTGTAATCCTGTTACTTAATCAGAAAAAATGTTGATATTATGATGAAATAAACTTTCAGACACAAGTTTGTTGCCAGTTGATCCAACGTTTTTTAAGCCAATCGACACTATTGTTGATAAAAACAAAACCGTAAATTTTTCAACCAAATTTTTGAATTCTCTAGATATATCAGGAATGTCACCACATAATCTTCGGTTGGTTCCCTGGTTTTTATCTGCGTAACTTAAATTCACCTAGATAATGCAACGGTGCACGTTTGATCATCAAAAAATTATACCGGGAACTTCTTGAAGCAAACATTTTGACTGCAAAGTTTGAACGAAAATTTGGTTCTGCTACTACGGAATTTGTTGCCACGCGTATTCCACTGATACCGTCAGAATCTCTAATACCATTCAAAATTCTTCAATTCCGATTCGTTTGACTTTCGCGATGACCATAAATGAATCTGAAACCCGAACAATATTCATTTGATACTTGGACTTAGAAAATCCATGTTTCTCGAATGGACAACTAGATGTTACATGCTCACGTATGCGGAAACCGTTGAATCTATTTGAGTTAGCAAAATACGGGTTACCGAAAAATATTGTGCACTGATTAGCGATTAGTTGTATAAAATTATTATTTGTTATACTTTAAAATGATAAAATAATTTTAAAATTTGCAAAGAATCAACGTTATTCACCACATTTATAAAATTAATCCTTCATATGTTGTTACTTAACGACTTCGTTAGTAATTCATGCATTATACTACACTCAAGTAGGAGATGAATGAAATGCAAAATTAAAATAATTTGTTGTCTTATACTTTATTTCAACCCTCCAAAATTATAAACGAAGATTAATTTGACTGCATTGAATAGCTTAGAATAATATTGAACGTATTAAAACAAAGCCACAGCAACGCGTGGCCGGGTCAGCTAGTATATATATATATATATATTATATGAATATTTGCTTGGTTATATTAGTGTGAGGTATTTTGGATATATTTAAATATTCTTCATTCATGTGTTGGGCTGCTTTGCGCCTACGCGTGTATGGATTCAATGGTATATAATATCTTAATGATTCGAATATAATTTTAACAACAAAAATATATATAGTTGATTTTGAATTCTTAATAGATTCGGAATTTCGGCTATTGATGTGTTTAGTTTATGTTTGCTTACTTATTAACTTTTGTGATTATTGTATCTATATTTTTTTATATTTTGTGTCTATATATTTTTTACTTTGCTCTTTGGATCTTCAATGATCTTTTTTCATCTACAATTTAATTGTGTTTATATAGAATTATATAAAAATATATTCTGTCTCTGAGTCGTGTGTATTTGATGGTTTCTCTGAGTTATATGTGGAGTCTAAGGTTTCATGAGGGCTGATTTGCTTTTAAATTTGCCAATTGTGTTCAATATGAATGTGAATCATAATCTCATGGAGTATGAATTTTTTGTGGGTTTATTGCTGTGTATATAGATGAGGAAAAAGTGGATTTTAAGTATATTAACTCAAATATAATGATATCAAGGTTTTATATATTTTTAGAGACTGGCAACTTGGCTTTCAATATTGATTGTCATTGCTCGGTGGTTCAATATAATGGTGTTTGTGCTATCGTCAATCAGTTACCATTAGTTTGAGATTGGGGTTTTCTGATAAAATAGAATGTATGATAAAATGATACAGTTACATAGGCGTCATATGGAGGAAAGCAATGTGCGCAGACAACATGAGACAGCATGCAAAAAAATTATAAATATAAGAAAAAACAAAAAAACGTTAGCTTGTTTCTCGTCGTTTAATGAGGAATTTTCGAGGTTAAGATTACATGATAATCAATACATTAGGAAATATAAAACACGTATTATTTGGAATACTGGTTTTGTAAGGAATTACTATGATATATCGAGGTGGAGGAATTATGAATCGAATTATAGTGATCTTAAATATGACGAAAAGTTTGATAACATGTTTTATAATAATACGAATCACTTAAAATTGAACTTTAGAAAATGTGGGGATAAAAGATGCAAAACCTGCCCCATGATGCAACTTGAACAAAACAATGAAGATTCAGAATTTAAGTTCTGTAAAACATTCAATTGTGTATATATGTTGACATGTGGTGTCTGTGGTTTTAAGTATGTAGGTCAAACATCAGGAACTATGAACTTGAGAATTAATCAACATAGATCAGACACTAGAAAAAATACATCAACAAAAAATATATGTAGGGTAGAAATACAGCATTTTAATAAACATGGTTTTGAAAGTGCTGTGTTGAATATTATTAAGATTGTACCTAATAAGATAAAAAGATTATGGTATGAAAATGTTTATATAGATGTTTATAACGCTATGTATCCTTATGGATTAAATGTAATATGGAACAACAAAAATTTAATCCAGGCTGTGAAACAAAATGATAAGGAGTCTATATATAAAGATAGAAATAACGGTATTAAGACTAAAAGAAATAGAAAAGGTGGACGCAAAAAGCGAAAAAATAGAGGAAGGGATGCAATTAGAGAGGAATTAAATAATTTGTTACAGGATTTTGAGAATAATTTCAGTGTTGGACAAATAAAGTATTTTTTATTTGGACTCAATAAAGAGGAAATAATAATAGTATTAAATTTAATAAAAAATATTGGATTAAAAAATAATCACGGATCACACTTAGTAATGGATCTATGCAAATATATTGCTAATAAATTGGATATAAAGACAGACTCTAAGGAGGCTTATATTACAGAATACTGCACTTTAACATATATGAATAAAACATATAACGGGATACATTTTTCTGAAATATTTAGGAAACACATGGATTTATTCCCAGTGAAGAATGTATTGATCAAGTACAATAAAAAGCTTGGTAGATCAATTTTTAACTATAATAGTATTATGGAAATGGTAGATCAGAAAGAATGTAGATGCAGTGATTATAGAGAATATGTGGATGAATATCATGGGCACGTTGTAACAGGAAACATAGAGATAGTTCAAGATCAAAAGTTGAAAGAAATTATGTACAAAGGCACTGGATTTCGTTTAATGATTTCCAATAGCAACTTAATAGTAAAAAAACAACTATCTGAAGATATTAACAAATTTATCCTCAATATTGCAATAAAATATAACTTACCTACTCAGGCCTTTAAGGAATATGGATTTTATGTCCTCAAGGATTTATTGAATTTTAATTTTAGAACAAAAAAGGATATTTCCTATAGAGAAATAAAAAGACCTATAGAGGATTTACAAAAACACTTCGTGATAGTTTACGTGGATAAAGTCCCAGGAAACTATGCAATTATATGCAAATATTATTACAGTAAATTACTAAATGATCATATACAAAATAATAATGCATATGAAGTAAACAAATTTTGTATGAAAGAAATTAACAACAGATTATTAGCATTTTGTAGACAATTGGATATTTCTAACAGTAGTATTAAATATCCCCATATATTTTTGACTCCCAAATTTCATAAAAATCCAGTCAAATTCCGCAGTGTAACAAATGGATTCAATACTTATTTATCCAAATCGGGAAGAATTTTACAAAACATATTACAGGATACAATGGACAAATTTAAAGATTCTTCTATTATAAAAAACAGCTATGACGTAATAAAGAAGGTTGAGCAACAAAGGGTATTTTCAGTGCATGGATTCGATTTTGAAGACCTATTTAACTCTATCGAAATAGAAGATATGATTCAGATACTTACAGATGCATATGGGAAATATGGTTTAAATAATTGTATTGGTTTTGAAAAGTTCAATATACTAATTAGATTTGTAATACAGGAGAACTTCATTATTTTTGATAACAAACTTTACAAACAAATAAAGGGCTTGCCTCAGGGTGGCCCTGCAAGTAATAGTCTTGCTAACTTATATTTACACCATTATGAATCAGGTCGAAGAAATGATCCATCATGCCTTTTGTTGAGATATATAGATGATTTACTTGTTATTGGTCGAGACAGGGAATTTAAACCTAACATTGATTTTTATCCGGATTATTTAAAATTGATAGAGACAAATTTTAACTCAAACAAAGTTGAATTCTTGGATTTAGATTTACATATCATTGACAACAAACTATATAGCAATATTTATGATAAAATGGATGCATTTAACTTTAATGTTATAAAGATCCCAAACTTCAATAGTTGCATACACGTGTCGATATTTAGAAACATAATTTTAAATTTCTTGATGAGAAATAATAATTTAACTACACATAATATTGATAAGTTCAAGAACATTCAGAAATTTTTATTTAATTGCATACAGAGTGATTATCCCATCAACTTCTTGAAATCATACATAGATCAAAAACATTTCTTAAAAATCTTTTTAAACTCATAAAAATTGGCAACTTGTGACAGATTCCACGATAGGTTTTGCGAAATGCACAGATCCACCACACATTACGTCCACAAAGTCAGCTTGTTAGTGGTCCAGCTGTGAAGAATATGTTCATTCCACACACAGGTTACATTTTGATACACACACATACCAACGTTTACACGACTATACTTTAAAATTATTAGTGACCAACCAAAATTTCTATGACCAATCAAAAAAACTTTTTGAATGCAATCTGGCTTTCATCTAATATTACATATTTAAACTCGAAAGTAAGAATATTGATGTTTTGGGTTATAGCGTGGCATTAGTGGAAGTGATGAATAATGTAGGAGTTGTAATTGATGTAGGAGAAATGAAAAATTGTTGAGAAATTAGAATACCGTTCATCGATTTCATTTATTAATAGGATGATTTGGGGTGAGTTTTTTTATTTTTTATTTATGTAATCTGTTTTGATGTTGAAAAGAATTTAATTTTTGAATGTACTACACTCTTGTTTTGAATTTTCAAACTTTTAAGGTTTTTTCATTCTATACAACCATTTCAGGGATCGGTGCATATTCTTTGATTTTTTTATGGTTGTTTTATTATGCACTAAGGTGTTTTTGCATTTTAACATTTTTATGTTATATCTTTCAGAATGCAATGGCGAATAGTTTAATTTTTTTAGGTATTAAAAAGAGAAATATTTTTTAATTTTAAATTTTTAAAAGAAAAGTTTTTTTAATTTTAAATTTTTGTGAATTTGGATATTTCCAGATTAGTTTACCAAGTTGCAATAGGGGGAAGGTTGGCGCCATCAAACTAGTTTAACCCCACTTATCGGTCCTAAGTCCGAGGTTGCACTTGGATATTTTATAATTTTTATCTTATACAATTTTAATTTCGCTTGAAAACGTCGATATTCATTATTTTTGTTCGCCATTGAAATTTTGAAATATGATGTTGTACTCTAGGTTTGATATGATTTGAATATTTGCTTGGTTATATTAGTGTGAGGTATTTTGGATATATTTAAATATATATATATATCTTTATCTATTCCATCAGTTTCCAATCTTCAGTTCAAACAGATCTCTTGCCATCCACATCTCCAATAGCACCAACAATATCAGAGTTTCAGCCAGGTAATCGCATACCCAGTATCGTCCCTTCCACATCCAATAGTCAATGCCATCCATTCGAACACTTTTTCCATTATCGACTTAAGAAATTTACAGCCCTGCCAACCGAAACCCTACCATCTGTTCTTGTAACCAATGGACTAAATTCATGACGATCACATGATAAAGGCAATCACGTGTTCTCCATTGATTAAAAACATATGCTAGTAGTTCTACTTGCAAAGTTTAGATAATATTTAAAACTCGATTATTGGTTCAAGATGTTCACGAGTTAAAATTCTTCTAATAATTTATTTAAATTAAAAAATACCCTTACATTATACGTGTACTTTTAAATTAAGCTCATTTTATTTAACTACGTGTATTATTATCGTTGACAGATATGTACTTTTTAAAAGAAAGCTTCTGCAATAAGCAAAAGTTGGCAACAGTGAAGCACATGAACTAATTGGCTGGAAACGCGTGGCTGTATTTATGATATAAATATGACGTCACATTAATTTATGAGCTGATTGGTGGGAACCACGTGGCTGCAGGTTATCATGTGACTATGACGTCACATGAATTTAGCCCATACTGCAACCCCCACATGTAATATTCAACCTTCCCCTTCTTCTGTTACAACTCAGGATTCAAAGCAAAACTCTAAAACTCGTTTGAGAAAAAAAAAAGCACCGCATAAAAGTGCACCTCAACAAGAGTCATCAGACAAGGAAATGATCAAATATCAGGCAGATGGGTACTTTTTATCGGAGGAGTATTGGGGCAAAATAATAGTGAAATTCCACACACATCATAACTCCAACCCATATTTTTTTTCCTTTCATTTTTATAAAACACATTGCTTTTAAACTTTTGTCTAGTTCGTAACAATTTTCTACTTCTCTGACGAATCACCTTAAATGCCGTCGCATCCCGATGTAATTTCGTTTTTTTTCCATTCATTTGCTTTAACCCTTTCCGTTATTTTGAGATCTTGTTTTAGGGGGAAAAAACACCACCCAAATTTGTTTGCTTTTATCAACAGAATACGATTTTTATGTGATTTGAAATTTTAACTTCTACTGTGAAACTGTTTTGTCAATTGCTTTAATATTTTAACAAATGCTTGGCGCAGTTTAGCCATAATTGGCTCTTGCGCCATAAATCCAAACTCTCATTTCCCAATAGACCGCATAACTACGCACGCCTGTTAGAAAAACGGTGGCACTGAGGAGTGCATAAATTTTTATCGGCGGAGAATGGGTTAATATGTAGTTCCATATTTTCATTTTTTGTTACTTAAAATGAATAAAACATTCAAGGTAAAATGGCTTACCTTGTCAATGGAGGGCTGCCACGCCTTGATTGAAGCCAAAGTCCATAAATAAAAAGCACTTTTGTGAAATTTTATATGTTTTTAATTTCTGCAGCACACATAATAATAATACTCGGGACATTACACGACACTAATTAATCTAAACATAACATTTCTATATATCTATATCAATTTTAGTTTCTATCGCGTAGTTTCAATATGTTTCTCCTACGCGTCCATTTTTAATTCTGAATCAATTAGTTCCTTTTACAAAGGTGGCGCTGCTGTCGCTTTAAGAAGATGGGAGTTTGTGACACTCTCCCACCTTTGGATTCAAAGATGTAGAAGAATCCAAAACAGCAGTCACAAGAGTAAGAATAAATGTCCTGAAAAAAGACTAAAAAACACATTAAAATAACTATAAGAAATAAAATTAGAGTCCATAAAAGTTCAAATATGAGTCCAAAATTAGCATGATAAAAATCATGAGTTCATGATAGTTTATGGATTATCAAGTCTCTTGGTTTGTTTCAAAAGTCTTCCATAACGAGAACGGAGCACTCCTTGCACCTCAGGGATTTGATCTTGATCGAGGCAAGAACCCATTCTCTACATCTCTTTCTGTTGATGACAAAGAGTCAGCTGTAGTCACTTCTAGCGGATAGAGTTTCTGAATTGGTCGCATAACACTTCCAAATTGTGTTTTCACTTCCACTACACGCACTCTTCCGTCTTTTCCTTTATATATCCTTCTGACTTTACCTAGAGGCCAGTTGATTCTTTTGTTGTTGGTATCACCAATTAGAACGAGATCACCTTCTTCAATGAACGACTCTCTTTTAACTTTTGAATAATCTTTCAATATCCCTCGATGCTCATTTCTGAAGCGGTTTCGCAGATCTTGACGCAATTTCAGTCTATAAGCACACCTCTTGTTCAATCTTTTTGAATCTATCATGTCCAGATCTGGAACACCAACCTCTCTAATTTCCTGGAGAAACATAGAAGGTGTAAGTGCTGATAGTTCATCAGGATCCTCTGAGAGGTATGTTAAGGGGCGAAAATTAATTAAGCTCTCTGCATCGCATAACACAGTGACCAATTCTTCTTCGTTCAAACAAGCTCTCCCCAGAACTTTTCTCAGAATGCTCTTTAATAATCCTATCAGCCTCTCCCAGAAGCCACCCCACCAGGAAGTAGCAAAAGGACTTAATTTCCAGGAATTTTTTTTTTTCTGATGCAAAATTTTCGATCTTTTCCCAATCAATATTCTTTAAAGAATTGGCTGTGCCCACAAGATTCTTTCCATTGTCGGAATAAACAGTGGAAGGACATCCTCTTCTAGCTATGAACCGCCGAAGAGTCAGTATAAAGCATTCGGTGGACAAAGATGACACCAGCTCTAAATGCACAGTTCGGTAAACAGCACAGGTGGCAAGCACTATCCAGCACTTTTTGTCAGTTTTTATTAACAAAGGTCCACATAGGTCAATGCCAGTAACTTCAAAGACAGCAGAATCCCTGACTCTGTCTTCTGGAAGAGGAATGCTCACGACTTCCAATGGACGGGCAGAAAATCTTCTACACTTGGCGCATTTTCTTATCACGCCTCGCACTGTCTTTCTGCTCTTAATTATCCAAAAGGATTCTCTGAGGCATGACATCAGTGTCTGAGTACCTGCATGTTCTAACTCTATGTGTTTGCTCATTATCAATTTTTCGACCATTTGATGCTTGTGGGGCAACAGTACTGGAAATCTAAAAGTCTGTAAATATTTCCTCGATGCAATTCTAGTTTCAACTCGTAGGAGATCATCATTGTCTTTCACAATTCGCAAGTTCATCTTCTCTCCTCCTGAAAAAAATTATATCTGTATTTCCTTTAAAATTACTTTTTCCGATGCTTTAATTTCGTCTGTTTCCCATTTTCCCTTTTTCCTGTCAATAGGGTTTCTTTTCACATTCTTACAAAATTGGATGACATATGCCATTATTCTTACGATATTGTTAAAAGAAGACATTTTCTGAAAAAATGTAAATCTGCAAAGGTCTAAAGTAGTAGTTGTAAGTACAGTTCTTCTTCTCTCGGAAATGACTATTTCCATATCGGGCTTTATTTCACTAGCTGGCCATTCTTCATGGAGCAGTTTTAACCAGTCGGGTCCCTCCCACCAATGGGATTTCAATAAGTCTTTAGGATTGCACCCCCTTGAGGGTAAATCTGCTGGATTAAATTTCCCTTGAATATGTCGCCAAGCTTCTGGATCCGTCAATTTCCGTATTTCATTGACTCTGTTAGCTATAAATGTAGCCCAATTGTCTTGTTTCTTTATCCAGTATAACGCATTCATTGAGTCTGTATAGAAGAAAGTTGACACGTTTTTTAGGTTAAGATCTTTTTTCACATTGAAAGCGAGTCTGGCTCCTATGGTACACGCAAGGATTTCTAATCTGGGAATTGTAATCAACTTTATGGGTGCTACCTTTGACCTAGCCTGCAGTAACTGACAGTTAACGATACCCTCATGACTATTTCTTATAAAAATTGAAGCTGCATAAGCAGGCTTGCTAGCATCTACGAAGACATGTAGAGTAGCACTCTCATTTAGTTCAGGTAGTTTTCTCGGGATTTCTACATCTTTTAGGTAACTTAGCTCATTAGCCCACTTTAGAAATTTTCCCCCTGAAATATCTGGAAGCTCTGAGTCCCAATTAATTTTCTCCCTCCAACAATCCTGCAAGATTAACTTAGGAACAAGGATAACGGGGCACGTAAACCCAATAGTGTTGAAAATTTGGCTCAACATAGACAATACGTTTCGTTTGCTAATCGCGTATTGGTTTTGCTCTTTTATCTCACAAGATAGGGTATCACTAAATAAATTCCATTTAAGTCCCAAAACTGAGACAATTTCCTTAAATTCATCACCAGACAGGTTCAATATTGAATTTTCTTCATTACTACCCGTTCGGTTATGTTTCCATCCCCTTAGGTCAAACTGAGCAGAAGCCATTAATTCTTTAGATACCGCAATGAAGGAGTTTAACTCGCCGATAGTATTTACACTCGCAACGCAGTTATCTACATACATAGATTCCCTCAACTTTTCCCCTTTGGGATTCGTCCGCATTTCCTAAATGGTTACTGATTGTCGCGGCAAGTAAAAAAAGGGCTCGCGTTCACTCCGAAAACAACACGACAATGTGAATAAACAATAAGTTTTCTTGGATCACCCTCCTCCCACCTGAGGAAGCGGAGAAATTTTTTATCAGAGGGAGCAACTTTTATTTGGAGAAAAGCTCGTCGTATGTCCGAAATCACTCCATATTTTCCCTGCCGAAATCTGTTAAGAAGCTTAGGGATCAATTCCAAATAATTAGGCCCTTTTCAATACAATCGTTCAGCGACCCTGAATTTCTTTCTTTGGCTGACGCATCAAATACTGGACGAATTCGAGTGTGGAGTTTTCTTTAAAGACGGGTCGATGTGGTAAGAAATGGCCCTTTTCCCTAACAAGTTCCTCTGGTTCAACAGATTCTATAATTTTCTCAGAGACCCATTCCTTAAATATATTTTCATACTCCTGTAGACAATTTCTTTTTCGTAAAGACCTTACGCAAAGACTTTAATCGTCTTTCGGCAATGTTTCTATTATCCGATAATTCAGGATGAACCTCTAACCATGGAGTGACACCTGATATCTACCCTCGTCATCTCTTCTTAACGAACGCACAAAATGATCCTTCACCACTTCCTCAATTTCCGATTTTGACTGAGAAATACTCGTTTCCTTAATTCCCAGCGAATCAAGTGACCATAGGTCACAAATTTTCTAATCACTAACATGAAGCGATAAAAAGAACTTCACTAGCGCTGCAACCTTCCCCCGTTCTCCCCCATTATAGTCCATCCGAAATAAGTATCATCGTAACGAGTCCACTCGGCTAGATTCTTAATTTCCCCAGTAAACAGTTTTCCCTGGATAGTCCGCACCTATCAATCCGTGGATTTCATTAACGTTACTTTCATATAAACAGAAGTTTTTCATTTACCGTAAAATCACTAAGGTCGATTCCACAATTTTTAAATTCTTCTATAAGTTTCATATTTTCTAGTTTTGGAATCGGTGCGCAAATAGTTTTTTGTTCCATTACATTAAGCGCGCAATCGAAACTATTATCTACATTACTCAGATTAATAACATATTTTTTATGTTTCTCTTTTTTCTGCAATCCCCCAAACAACCCATGCACAACAGTTTCATGTCCTATATCCTTTAATTGTAATTTACGCGCCGCGAATTCTGAAATGTAACTACCTGATGAGCCAGAATCTATAATTAATCTAATCATATGTTTTTGTTTAGCTCCTGAGATCTTAACAATAATCGTTTGTAACATCACTCGCTTTCTAATAGAAGCATTACTCAACGCGCTGTCATTATTTTCTGTTTTTGAAAAATCCTCCCGCGCTTTTCCTTTTCCCATGCACATTACAGTCACGTGTCTCCAGAACATAAATCGCACTTAACATTTGCCCTACAAGACGAAGAAAGATGGCGTTTTTTATTTTTATGATTCAAGCACCTAAAACAAGAACCAGCTCGCTTACAATTTCTACCTTCTCTTCCAAGCTTAAATGATTATTTATACAAGAGACTGCAGAATGTCTATTGGATTTACAAAATAAACAAATTTGATCGTTTTCAATTTTCCTAGACGGAACAGACTCATTAATTAACATTGATGCCGTAGGTTGGCGCCGATATTCAGTATGATTCATTTTTGTTCTAGGTTTCATTTCCGGAATAGAATTATTTATATTTAAAAAGGTTCGTTCTCTTGCAGTGAGTTGTGAAGACAAAAAATCTGTTAATATATCGATTTCGCAATCAGAAGTATTACTCGGTATTTATTATATTCCAAAAGAAGGTCAAGTGGCAATAATTTTGTTAAAATGGGAACCAAAATACTGGAATAGCTATCTTTTTTTACAGATAAACTTTCTAAACTTCTGAATATTTTTTTGTATATGATTAAAGAGGCTACGAAAACTTTTGACATCATTAGTTTTTTAATGGGCTGGTTTGGAGTAGTTTATCGATGTGTACATTAATTAAAACTTTTTTATTACCGAATCTTTGCTTCAAAATATCAATTGAGTGATCATAATGTTCGGCTGTTAATTCTAATCCGTCGATTAAGCTAAATGCAGAACCTCCCAAAAATGATCTTAAATAATTAAATTTATCAATTTTGCACACATTATCATTCTCATGAATGGCAGATTTAAATGCATTCCAAAAATTTAACCATTCACTAATTTCACCATAGAATTTAGGGATAGTTAATTTTGGCAATTTGATGCGTTCCTTTTCATTTGTTTGTGTTTCGTTTTGGCTCGAGCTGTTTAGAGATATATTGCTATCTTGCCAAGAATTATTAGCGTTGGATCCTTTACTAATTTTTTGAATTAATTTTTGTGTTTTGAATCGCGTTCTGGTTATTTTTTCTTTATACTCTTCTATACTTTCAAATTCAACTTCTATTTCATCAACTTGAATCAGACTTTCAATTTGGGAGTCAATTAATTTTAATTCTTCGCCCCTTTCAGTTAAAAGTTCGATAGATTCTTCTAAATCCTCGACTGTTATGTCTGGCTTTAAGATGTCACTTTCGATTTTTGTTATTTGTTTCGTTACTGCTCCTCGTAAACAACCGCGCTTACGTTTCAATTTATTTAGTTTATTCTCTGAATCAGTTTGACTTGGAGATTGTAATGCCATTTTTGTTCACTTCAGTCTATACAAAGTTATTTTAAATCGTGAAATTTATATCAATAATTGTATAGATATCAAATATATCAATTTCTCAAAAGATTATTATGTGCGAGAGTCTTTTGTTTTCAAGCATGCAAAATATCATATAAGTTATTCTTTTGCACATATAAATAAAATGTTCACAAAGTACTTTTTAAGTGGCAGTCCCTGTTCGGGCGCCAGATTTCATTTTTTGTTACTTAAAATGAAAAAACAATCAAGGTAAAATGGCTTACCTTGTCAATGGAGGGCTGCCACACATGATTAAGCAAAGTCCATGAATAAAAGTCCTTTTGTGAATTTTATATGTTTTTAATTTCTACAGCACACATAACAAATACTCGGGACATTACACGACACTAATTAATCTAAACAAATAACATTTCTATATATCTATATCAATTTTAGTTTCTACGCGTAGTTTCAATATGTTTCTCCTACGCGTCCATTTTAATTCTGAATCAATAGTTCCTTTTACAAAGGTGGCGCTGCTGTCGCTTTAAGAAGATGGGAGTT
>BMAO01024956.1:0-81969 GCA_019973975.1 Trichonephila clavata | reverse complement strand
GAATGCAGTGTGAGCTACAGATTAGAAATAACACACAGTGAAAAGAAGTTTCGGCATTCATCTCGAGGGCAGTAAATAATTGCATTATTTTCCAATCTAATTATTTTATTTTTTTATTTTACAAATGCCACATACTACAATAGCACGTATTCCATTAGTGCATGTGCTCTCCAATATTTTTCGACAGTTGAATTAAGGATAATTAGTGCACGGCACACAACCAAATGTTCAGTGGTCATAGGCTGACCCGAGTCACACAAAGTACAGTCCGGTGAGTTGGCGATACCAATTCTGTCATGACCTGTCAAAAGTCTAAAATGGTCTACAGCAGTTTTTCAGGACGGGCCCTTGTTCAAGATTGCTCAGTTCTAATCCTTCGACATTTCCTCAACTTCCATTTTAAACTTTTGCTTAAAGGCCAGATTAAAAAAAAAGCCTTAAGGAATGAGACATTGAAATCCTCGTGGGTCTTTGGATCACAACGGCTCCTTTCTTAGCAAGAAAGTCAGCATGCTCATTCCCAGAATCTAAAAATACATGTATCCGAAAATTTTGCTATGGTTTTGCCTGCCTTTTATGATTTAATGTAAGTCTATCTTTAAAAGTTCCTGAGCATAAATATTAAATTGAAATTTGTAATTACAGTAGAACATCGTTTATCCGAATCAATTGCGACCGGGCATCGTTCGGATAACCGAAAACCGAATGCGATCCATGCGGAATATGAAACCGGACATTATACGATTATTGAAAATCATCACATTCAGGAAACATGCTTGAAGAAAAGCAAAATAGGTGCAAAATGTCACAATTTTACCTTTATTACTACATAATCACTTATTTTTCGTTGTACCATTGTACATCTTCGTTTTTTCGCTGTAAGGTCTCTGATTCTCTTGGTCCTGATATTTGACGCTCCGGATAATAAACATTCGGTTAAACAACGTTCTACTGTAGTTGATAAATATGTTCTACCATTATTTTCAATAATATAACCTATCTTTATATAGAAGAAAAGAGTGTCTCACTCACTCATTATGAAATGCCCTCAACTACACTCATGTCCATAAATTAAGGATAATTCAGAATCACACAGAAATTGAACTCTAAAATAAAAATTTCACCTGTAGAATTATCACACACATCTTGAAGAAGAATATGCAAATTACAGGAAACCACCAGATGGCGCGGATAGTACGTCACAATGACGAGAGTGTAAGAGAGGGGTATATAAGTAATGGTAGCAAAGAAGTAAAATTGTTCACAAGCGCTTTAAAAGCCTTTCAGTGCAATAACCGCATAGTTATGGCACAAAGGAAGCATTTGGATGAATTTTTTACGTGGTAGAATTATCGGATGACTGGAATGTGGACGTACCCAGCTGAAAATATCCGAGGAACTTGGAATCGCCCAGAGTGTCATCTCCAGGCTTTGGCAACGATTCCAAGATGATGGTAATGTGAATAGATGTTACAGCACATGTCGCCTCCGAGTTACAACGCCGAATGAGGACCGGTTTTTGACAGTTACTGCCAAAAGAAACAGATGCAGCACAGCATCAGACCTATCTCGTCTTCTCTCTTCAGCTACCGGTACGACAGTTTCAAGGCAGACCGTGTACAGACGCTTAGGGCACATTGGTCTATATGCTCGTAGGCCTGTCAGATGTGTTCCCCTTACCGCAACTCAATGTCGCCTGCGATTAACCTGGAGTAGAGAGCATGCATTGTGGACACCGCAACAGTGGTCTTGTGTGGTGTTTTTCGACGAGTCCAGGTTTAGTTTGCAGTCTGATTCTCGTCGGGCTTTCATATGGAGAGCGCCAGGTACCCGTTACCACCAAGAGAATACCATTAAACGACACCGTTACGGTGGTGCAGGATGGCTGTTTGGGGAGGAATTATTCTTGGTTCCAGAACTGACCTGCATGTTCAGAGTGTAACGATGACAGGCCACATCTATAGGGATGTTATTCTGGAACAACATGTACGTTTGTTTCGGGGCTCCATGGGTGCTGAATTTCTGTTTATGGATGACAACGCCCGTCCTAACCGTGCAAACATTGTAGACGAATGCCTTCAATCAGAGGATATCACCCGTATGGATTGGCCAGCATACTCACCAGACGTGAATCCAATAGAGCATGTGTGGGATATGCTTGGCCGACGAATTGCAGCCCGTCAACCCCCTCCCACCTGTCTATCGGAGCTTCGGAGGGCATTGCTTGATGAGTGGTGTAATATTCCACAAGATCAGATTAATAATTTGATACTCAGCATGCGTAGGAATTGTAAGACCTGTATTGCATCGTCCGGGAGACATACTCCGTATTAACCATCATACTAACCATGTTATACTGTTTTTTGTAAATAGGTTCTTTTTTGAAATTTGCTCCTGGGAGTAAAAATCGCAATTTTTATTAATTATGTCAAACATATAGCATCTTTTTTGCTCTTTACCTTTTGTTTAATAAATAGACTTTACAAATAAGTCAAATTTGTTTTGCTTCTGTCTCTTTCTTTGCCTGAACTTCATTATCCTTAATTTATGGACATGAGTGTATTTGAACCACATATATAAAATTTAGCTAGCATGCTTCTTTTGTTGAGTAAAGACCAGCTGTAACGAGTCTATCAGCGAACCTTCAACTAATACTCTTGGGGTAAATGTATTTTTTTTAACTGTAGATTTTTTTGAAAACTTTCCTTGAAGAAGAAGACTTGATTTATTCAAATGAGTGGTCTATTTAAGTGATGTCATTTAGATATGCGAGGCTCGTCGACGGATAGTCACTGAATGGTTGATCATTGATAATTGTAGAATAAGTGATAAAATTGTGCTAATGATTTACGGCCGGAGGTCGTACAACAAATAAAAGAATTACGGTGAATTTTGCCGAAGAAGTCTAAAGTGTTTTAAGAGTATGGGAGGTAGATTTTTCTTATATATTAAGTCTCCTCTCTGTCCAACACTGCTAAATGGCAGGAATGCTCTGATTGTCTGGCGATCATCTCAGAACTATCTATACCCCATTAGCCAGACTCCTGTATCGGCCAAAATAATCACAGCCTGTCACTTTTAGTTAGAATCTGTCTATTTTATGATAGTTTTCTCACTTACTGAATTTCGGTCGTTTGCTGCTCCCGGATTGGCTAGGATAGCTCCGCCCACTTCCAGATTAACTTTTTCGCATGTTGTGGAGCTCTTTCGAGAGCTTTTTAATTAAATTTAATTTTTTCACGTCTGGAAAGTATTTATTTTTATTAATTTTTAAATATAAAATTTATTATATCAATAATTTTAATTTACACTGGGCAATAATTGAACTCATTACATTCATCTTAAAATCCCTGACAGGAGATTAGATCCTGTAAAGGACTATGTACTCCAACAAGTCACCCTGCTGATGTCATATGTTAAGTATCTTTTAGCCGTGTGATTGCTTTTCTAATTAGTGGCGTTATGCATTTCCTACGTTTAGTTGTTTGATTTAAGATAGAGGAATAATAAATCTAAATGTGGAACTGTTATGGCTGATCTTTACTCGAACCCCCAAACACCAACAACTTCAAGTAGGTTGTTAAACGGTTAAGGATGGGTTTTGGGGAAATCAATTCTCTATATGTACGACGGGGGAGGGGGCGTTAAGGGGTGTTACTCATAAAAATTCCAGTTTGTTAACTATTAGACCTACAGGCTTTAAATTTATAAACAAGTTCCTTTTTTTGAGAAGAGATCGTCTAATAATGGGTTTTACGGAAATTTACTTCCAAGAGAGGTTAAGGGGGTGTAAATAATTAATATTCTTTCGTTTCAGACTTTGAAGTCCTTTTTAAGGTTCTTCGGTGTACGCATGGATGGGGCTTACATTCGGAAATATACAGTACATTGTACTCGTTTCAGAGAAATATTAAACAATCTATGTTTTAACATCTTTTAAAATTAAACTTTTATTTTCTGATACAAGGAAAGCAAAAATTTACTAAATACTTTTTTAAAAAAAAAATATCTTTACAGTTCTATATGAAGAGAATAAATATCTCTAAGAAAACACTTTGTTATAAAAAACGCTTAAGGGGGATTCTCATAGAGAAATACTTTTACTTTATTACTGAAATTCAGGTCTTCTTTCCAGCTGAAGTTGAGATTGTTCGAGACATCAAGGAGAGCCTTTGTTTTGTCAGTAAAGATTTCCTTTCTGATATGAAATCGTGCGCGAAAGATGTGTCCCCGGTTGACAGAAAATACGTTCTACCGGATGGTCAAGTGCTGACTGTGGGTTCCGAGAGATTTCGCTGTCCAGAGGTGCTTTTCAGGCCCTCTTTCCTCAATCTGGATGGACCGGGAATTCACGTAAGTAATCCACAGTAGGGTCAAACAGTTTTCGGAATTGTTCAATTACAAATTATTAAATATAGAACAATATTTTAATTTTATTGGTGTTCAAAGTACTGCGCTCCTGCATTCATGCACTTGTTCCAGCGTTCGTATAACTGTTCAAAACATTCCTGGAATAAATTGTTTGAAAGGTCCTTCAGTTTCTTCGTCGCATTTTGGATCACCTCATCTGAATCCACAAAACGATGTTTCTTTAACTTCATTTTAAATCATCGAAACAGTGTTGGAATTGTATCTATATGCTTTTTCAGCATTTCAAGCGACTCAGAAGGTGATTTCTCGAGTAGTACCTAGAATTATACGGTGCTGCAAAGTGACTTTGCAAAATCCGATGAATGAAAAATTCGTTTTATCAGAAATGATCTGCAGCTAACGCCAACAGTACAGGAATTGAACTCCAATGTGGCTGTTTATTTTCTTTATTAGTGCTATCAGCCCCCGAAGCAAATATTTCCCCACCAATGGGCGCCCCAGCGTGATTGTAGGGGTCCCTTCCGGGAATGTTTTGACTCTAGCAGTAGGTTAAAGACAAAACAAATTTATTTTTACTACACGAGTTAAAAAATTCACATTTCAAAATCATAGAAAAATTTCTTCACTATAGGCTAGTTTCAAACAAATAAAGAAGAAAAGATATACAGTAGAACGTCGTTTATCCGAACGTTTATTATCCGGAGTGTCAAATATCCGAACCAAAGTCCGGATCCGTTTTCGAACCGTGCAATGCTCAACATTTGTTTTCTGTGAGGCCAAATGTGACGGGAAAACCCCAGGTAAGGAATATTTGGGGAATTTCAGCTGTGTGATTTGGTAAACATCTGCGCGGAATATTAGGTCAATTTGTTTCGAAGTGAGGTGGTGATACGTGCTCTTTTGTTGAGTTTTGTTGATGTAGAAATCTGGATGGCATGCGATGCAGAAGACTGGATTTCAAATGTTAAATGATGACGAGATTGTGACTTCCGCCAAGAAGAATCCGACCCTGTCGACGATGAAACGGATGAAGACGAGGACAACTTCAACGAAAGTAGCAAATTCTGACGCGTTTGCTGTGTTAGATACAGCTATGGAATGAGTGGTACGAACAACAACAAAGTGCTGTTCTACTCAACTACTGCTGCTGAAGAAAATCAGAGACCTTGCATTGCAAAAACGAATGTGTACAATGATGCAGCGAAAAATAAGTGATTATTTTCCACAATCGAGATAAAATTGCAGTATTTTGCACCTATTTTGATTTCTCTTCAAGCACGTTTCCCGCATGTGGTGATTTTCAATATTTGTATAGTGTCCAGTATGATATACTGCATGGATCACATTCGATTTTCGGTTATCCGAACAATCGCGTATCCGAACGGCGTCCAGTCCCAATTGATTCGGATAAATGACGTTCTACTGTTCTCAATTAATTTGAAAATATAAGTTCTCATTAACGTCGCACTATAAAGCAGCACGAGGATTATTTGCGTTGGATTTAATAATTTTGAAACAAAGTCAAGTGACAACGACACCTGGCCAAGCACTTCTTTCTTTGAACTTGAGCGCATCATTGATCATCAACATATTTAACTTGTATCAGGCTCGAACTCATGTCTAGCTGTCCATGAGTTTGTGATTATGACCATTTGGCTACCACGGTCCTGGCCGTGGATTTATCCTTTACAGTAACTGGCATATTTGAAATAGACAGAGGAAGATTGTATTAAAAGATTCGAAATATTCAGCTCTCTCTAAGACGTATTTCATTCCAAGAAGTTAAGAAAATCTTTCAGTTGTTAAATATTTATATTTGTCATATAATTTAACAAACTGAATATTATCAAAAGTAAAAGCTTTTCCCATAAAAATAAATATAATGTTTAATTCGGTTTTGTGTGTGTGAGCGGCCATTAAATCTCCGCTTAATTAGTGCATTGTTTTCGGTTTGATAGATTAAATATTTATTAATTTTGCATTCTGAGCTAACGAGAGTTATTGGCAGCGAATCTCGTAATTTTGAACCAAGATCAAGTGACAAGGATAGCACCTGAGCTCTGGTATCCAACTCTTTTTTTCCCAGTGGGGCTGCATTTTAGGAACTTAGCCTTTAAAGACACAACTAGTTTCCAAACGTAAGAGCCATTTCATGGTGGCACTCTCTACTGGCGGCCTCGTAACCGAATTTGGATGCTTGAATTAATTTTTTAATTCAAGTTCCCGTTGGATGTTAAATATTGCCGTTATTTAACTTTGCCGAAAGTACCAGAGCCAAATTCATACTCAATGGATCTTTTACATGCCACATGATCATATGACATCCATGCCTACGATTTTCCCATCCAGAAAATCTATAGACTCCAACCGGGGTCGAAACCGCAACCTTGGGCTTACGAAGTGGATACGCTACTTCTAAGCCACCGGGGCTGACGTATCCAACTCTTCAAACCTATACACCACTCCAACTTCCAGGCTTTGAGCGTCAACGGGTTTGATGAGCATCAACCCTTCTGCATTGAGTTTCAATAGGGGCACCCCGACAAGAGCTAGATTATTTCCTACATATATTCTTAAGTATCTTATCCACTTCCAAATTTCAGGATTTTATGCTATCAATTAACATTTATCAATCAGACATAATCAATACATAACTTTTGCGACATCCTGAAAATGGTAATGTGTAAATTTTACTGCACTCGAGATTCTTTTCTAATTTCTAATGGGTTGCGAATTGGTGTTCTACTATTGCAGACCTAGTACATTCCCCGGAAGCTGATATCTCTTTTTAGTGCGGCACCCTGTAGGAGGATATCAATCGCCGCAAGTAATTTTGACACCCAGTTATCTCCCCAGATGGAGGAACATGAGCTTTAACGATGCAAACCTGTACTAGGATTTAATTTTGCCGAGAGGACCCAAGACAAACAGACATTCTATGGATCTTTTAATGCCGTGTAATCATACGACATGGCCACTGTCGATTTTCTGCATCATGAAAATCCACCGACTTGGGCCGGGTTTGAATCCGCAATACTGTACTCTATGTTTACCCTTGAGTTATTCAATAATAATTTTACACAACTTACCAAACTTTACAGCCGATTCACGAAGAGAGAAGATCGGTACCATCAAATTAATTTAACCCCTCTCATTCAATCCTAACGTAGAACGTAGAATGTTCATTGGGGCACATGATCTCATAAGAGGTTTTTATCCCCTATCTTCACAAATTGGTTGTTGACTTTCCTGATTAATTTGTTGCCATGTTAGATTTGAGGAAATAAAAATAGAGAAAAAAAATTGAATAATAATTTTAATAATTAAAAATTAGGATTGCAACCTTGAGAATAAATTATATTGCTGGAGCCTTTGGTTTGTTTGCGTTGTGTTGTGTATGAGGTGTGAGAAATGAAAAAGGTAGATATGATAGTCTATGTCAGCCGAAAACAGCCTCTGAGAACAGAGTTTTGAGGTCAGTCGACTAAATCTTAGAAGTGCAGCAGCTAGCTCGGCGGCCTGGGAGACCCGGCATTTCGCTTAGCCGTCCGGCCAACTGAAGGTCGCCAAAAACGGCGGGTTTAAGTGCGTCTTTGGGTGACAGACGCTCGTCCAATCAGGGAGTAAATTCAATCCTAAGTTCATATGCGTGTGTATCCTCGTTAATCCTGACTTCAATTAATATTTCCTTCATTTTTTCACTTTTAATTTCCATCTGACTCTTTCATTATGCTACTTAACTTTTTCCCTGCGATCCAACTCTGTTGGATTACAGGCCAGCTCTGATTGGATACTCCCTTTCATTCCCTAGATATACCAAATTAGCCGAACACCAGCCTCAGCCGATCAGATCCCTTCCTCTCATTTTATGATTTTCGCTCATATATGCCAGATATCTTTTCCCGCGCTCTGATCTTCGGTTTTTGCTGCAACCGGATTGGCCGGGTTTGCTCCGCCCACTCTCGGATTCCTTTTTCGTCTGTTTTTCGAGCTCTTAAAAGAGCTTTTTAATAATTATTAAATTCTCACCCCCTAATTATTTGTTAATTACTGTATTCTCTATTATTTATACTTTTTAATTGCAATAACTTTTTTACAATGGGCATTGGTAGAATTTTTTCACAGTCATCTTAAAATCCCTGAAAGGAGATTAGAGTCCGACAGGACTAGGTGCTCCAAACGACATTTTCTCAACGATATATATGCGTGTGTGTGATTCATTTATCAATAAAAAATCCTAATTCTAATTCTAATAACTTTTCTTTTAATTAGGGCACATTATTTGACTCTGTGATGAAATGCGATGTAGACATTAGAAAGGACATCCTAGAAAATGTGCTCCTATCTGGAGGGAACACTCTGTTTCCAGGAATAGCCATCCGACTCCGGCAAGAGCTCCAGGATATGTGTCACAGTCGCGTTCGAGTCTGGGCCCCGGCGGAAAGAAGGTATGCTGTGTGGCTGGGTGGATCCATCCTGGGATCATTGTCCACCTTCAAGGATATATGCATTTCCCGATCTGAATACGACGATTATGGGCCGAAGATAGTCCATCGAAAATGCTTCTAAAATCCTGAGTTGGTTTTAACCATTTTGCATAAGAACATCGATAAATTTTGGGGATGATTCCTGATTCATGAAGTCAATCTTTATTAGAGATCCGAATTTCATGAGCAGGTTCATCATATTTAGAAATGTGAGGATTGAATTATTTTACAAAAGCAACCAGGATCTATTGGAACAACATTTTTTACAGAGTGGCATTGCATTCGATAAAATTTTAAATTTGCAATTTATAGCTTATTTAAGAATGCTCATAATAGTACTGTTTATGGATAATACATTCATCTCTTATTATGTCATGTCAATTATTTCGTAGGCAAAATATTTAAAAGATTAATAACTATTTTTGTTTGTTAAATAAAAAAATGAATGCGTTTATTTTATACTTGCATAATAAATATTTATCATTAATTATAGCCTAAAAATAAGCTTAAAAATAATTTAAAGAGTTAACAAATGCTACTTTACAAAGCCGAAGTGAAACCAATCAAAATTCACAACTATAAAATATTGTTGCGTAGACTGAGGTTCGTGGATTGTATTCTATGTTAGTTCCAAGAAAAAGAGAGTTCTTCAAGAGCGATAAACTTTTTTGTTGAAAAAAAGCCCTTAAAATACAAGATAAAAAGGAGTAAAACTCGTACAAAGGTTCTAGATAGTTTTCACACCTTCTACATTCCTCAAACACATAACTATCAGTGTTTAAAAGTACAGGTAGTTAACTATAAAACTATTCGTAAGCAGACACCCGAAGAGCTTCATCAGCTGAAGTAGAACTAACTCAATTTCAGGAGACCACTGTTTATAATCTGCGCGGCTCCCTTCCACAGCTTTCTCGAACAATAGTCTTACGTCATAGGTCATGACGTCATGAAATTTTCGAAAATTTCAAGAAGCCTCCATCTAAAAATGATGCCAACTTGGCTGTATCTGCAAAATTTCGCCAATATCCTATTAAAACGCCATTATAAGTATAAGGGACGGTGTTGCATGCGAATATTACTGTTCTCACAAACAAATGCAACAAAAAGTCTTATTAACTTATAAAATATGAATATTTAAGCTATTTACACCATTTTAAGATAAAGTTCAGCATTAAATACCCACAATTTTTAACACTATATTATTTGTGAACATAAATAATCGAGTTTGTAAGGAGGGAATTTATATCCTTGTATAAAAGCTACTTTATGTTTTATTTATTTATTTTGAATCTTTTACTGATTCTTCAAATTGTTTGCTGTTGGAATTTCATTATTCTGTGTTTGTAAAACTGTCGATAGTAAAAATTATTTTTGAATGTAGAAAAATTTGAAAATAATAATTTTTTAATAGACAAATTTATGCATTTGAAGTGTTTAAATTCTAAAATCCTGTCTGGATTTTTCTTTTTATAATTTTAGTACCCCCTTTTCGCTTTATACATATTGTTTTAAATTAATATGCGATGCATATTACCTTATAACTGATAATGGTGAAAGGAATTGCTCATATAAGCGCTAGTTAACATTAAAAAATAAGCTTTCTTGTAATTGCTTGTCACAATTGACAAATCAAGTAATTGATGTTAGTACTTTCTAGCATCAGTAGATGGCACCACGACTCTTATATTTCAGAAACCATTTCATTTCTTATCAAGGAAACAATTACAATATACAAATTTAACACACAGCTGTTTTCTCACAAATTCTGATATGATGCAATATTGTTATAAGACACATAAATTATTGTGCGAAATAATGGAATATACATTACAATTCGCAGTAAGAAAGCTTAAGAAATAATTTGATCAAGACTTGGTTAATTTTTAGATTTATTAACTTAATTTTTATATTTATTTTAACATTTGTAAAATGTTTCCTTTCGGTATTCAATACATGCCATATGTCTAAACAAAAGTCTCAGCAAAGAAAATTGTCTAACTAAAATTGTCTAAATTGATTACTTGAATGATTCAGGGGAAAAAATGGAGTTTTTTTTCGTATCACTGGTTGCGTGTAAGACATTTATTGCTATATTTGAAAAATATATATCGTACTTCTACCATTTTTATCGACCATTATTTTTATGGATATTTTGGATCATTGTTTTATAGCAATAATAGTTTTTGTAACGGGTCTATCCGGGAACCTTTCACTAATCCTCTTGGGATAAAATTATTCTTTTTAACTGTATGTTCTATTGAAAACTTTCTCTTGAAGAAGAAGTCTTTTAATTTATTTAAATGAGTTGTCTATTTAAGCGTTGGCATTTAGGTACGCGATGTTAGTCGACAGAGAGTCGCTGGATGGTGGATTATTCATAATTGTAGAATAAGTTATAATTAAGATTTACTACCGGAAATCGTACAATTGAGAGAGATAATCACGTTGAATTCTAGCGTAGAAGTCCAGAGTGCTCTAAGAGCAAGTGGAGTAGATTGTACTTATATGTTAAGTAGCCTTAAGACGTGCGATTGCTCTTCTAATTAGGTACTAAGTGCATTTCCTACTTTTAGTTGTGTGGAATAAGTCAAAGGGAGAGAAAAATTTATAATTTAAAACTTGTTATGGTTGATCTTTACTCGAACCTCCAAATACCAATAACCGTTAGTCGGTTGTTACAGTGTATTAAGACGCATTCATAGAAGCTAAAAATTGCAATACATCTCTGTTCGTTTGCATTTTTAAAAGCCTGACTTTGCAAGAGACCATTCAATACAATTTATACCCCAATAAGATAATTTGATCATGCAGGGATAATAGCCGGCATTTTTGGCAGATGTGGTATAACTTTTCAACATCAAAAACATGTAAGTAGGGAGCAAGATCACGTAAAATAGGCAGGACCGAAAAAAGTTTTTCAGAATTTCAAAATTTACCTATGCGGAAAACATGCTCTCTGGTATATATAAGGGATGATCAGAAAACAAGGTTACAAGCCGAATAAAGAAATATTTATTAACAAAAGACAGAAAATACAAAAATGAATTAAGAGGCATACGTGCCTATTACCTTTCGACGTAATTACCAAGTCTACTTAGGCATTTATCAGAACTCAGAACCAACTTGCTTAACCCGTCTTAGTAGAAATATGGTCCCTGTTCTTGAGCCAGGTCTCGGCGGATGTTTTCACAGCACTGTCTTGGAATATCGCAACACACCAGAAACGATATGCTGCACGCAACCATAGCTGAGTCTCAGCCCTGAAGAGATTTCTCTCAGACCCGTCGATCATTTTGAATCATTTCTTCAATTCGTGCCTTGTTGATTTCTGTCGTTGAAGAACTTGGCCTGCCGCTCACTGCTATATTGTGGTTTTCAACATCCTGTCCGCCAGATTGAAAAGAGTGACGGCATTTCCCTACATATTGCCTGCTTACTGCTTCTTCACCATAAACTTCCACGATTTGACTGTGAATGTCAGATGCGGCCCATGAAAATCGAATCACGGCTCGCACTTCCAAACGAGACCGATTTTCTAAACTCTTGCCATTTCAGTCGTCCTGAACCGTCTGGGAACTTTCACTACCTACCCACAAACCAGCTGTATGACAAGTAGCGCCATTTGTCTCCACTCTGAGGAAATAAAATTTCTCCACAATATGTAGTTTTCGAATTCTGTGGCTTGTAATATTTTTTTCTGATCATCCCTCGTAGATGGAAGGAAAAACAAAATAAAAATTAATATTTATGTTAAAAACTGCCAAATGGGAATGAAATTTAGGTACTCGAGCCTTTTTATGGAAAAAAGACAAAGCAATTTTTATTAAAGTAAAACAAGTGTTTTAGTACTTTTTAACATTTATTGCAATGAGAGAACCCCTACTAAATCACATTAACTTGAAAACATCAGGTCAATTTAACAGCTTCTTTAGTATTAAATTTAAAAAAACGTACTGTCAAAATTACTGTGCATGATAAAGCAGGTGACAGAAATTGAATCGGAATGGTTTGACGGTGCTGGGAGAAAGAACCAGTTTATGAAATGTTGCATACATTGTACTACTCACTACCTTGTACTCATTTATCAATAATCATCGCCTTCAATTATTTATATTGTGGGAGAGTAATTTTATTTTGAGTCTAAGATCATCTTACCAAAATTAAGACCTTTTCCATTTTTTTTCGAAAATGTACCTCTTTATGGCAATATTAAATTTTGAAATTATTATTTTTCAACCTATTTTTCTCCTGATCTCCATACCATTGAATTTTTTTTCTTCATAGGTTTTTTCGCCATAGAACCGCAATCTACTCTAATATAAAACCAATTACTTTCATAGACATTTTCATGAAAAAGGCAATACTCATAGTCAGTGACGCACACAATGGGGGGTTGTCCTAGGGGTCCGTACCCTCCCCCAAAGCCCTTGAGTTTTTTTCGATTGATGATAATAATCCTGTATATATAACGTAAAATTTAATTAAGTAAATGTAATTAACAATTTATTTGATCAATTAATGCTAATTGTTAATCCAATAATTTATTTTTTAATGTTTTTTGTTAACAAAATCGACACATTCAGAAGAATCAATAGGTGTTGTCTTGAGGTATGATACGAGTTTGGGGACTTTCGACTATGGACCCCTCCCCCTCCTTGAAAAATTTGTGTGTGTGATACTTTGCTCATAGTCTTTTTTATATTAACAGTATATCAATATTATTCTCTTATTCAAAAGAAGAGGGAGCTCCAAAAGATTTTGAATATATATTACGCAATGAAATTTTCTTTAAAGTGTGGATTGTGTAAAACTTAAGGTATTCGACTACTTGCAACAACTTTTTTTTTAAACAAAAAGGGAGATATAGGGATTTTTTGTGGTATTTAGATTTGTTTAGTACATTTCAAGAAAAATATGCTAAAATAAAGAAGATAAAAATACATTTATATTACTAAAATGGGAAAAAATGGATAAAAATTTACAAAAAATAATATAAATGGGGCCCATTCTGTACCAAAAATTTATGAAAATTTTTTTAATTTTTCATTTCTGATGTGTTGCTATATGTTGTTCATTTTTGAAAGGACCTTCAGGATAAGAGTTTTTTTAAAATTTTACAAAAACTAGAGCACTTTATCTGACGTAATCTGTGACAATAAAGGATGCATTTACTAAAAATTTAAAATTCAATTCTTAAATCATCTTTTACAGCAAATATATTAACTTCCTATCGTATCCCTTCTGATTATTATTATTTGTGAATAACGTTTTAAGTTCTCTTAAGTTTTAAATAATCTTTAAGAAATACTCATTCCTTTATGAATGTAAATAGTTGCAAATATTTTGAAATTGGTTTCTAGATCCCATATCTGGGTCGAATGATTAAAGGAGTGTATTTGAAGAGTATAAATACATTAAAAGAAATATTAAGGGTTTAAATACTTTATTTTTTGCCCTATAAAAACATCTGTGCAATAAGTTTCAACTGTATTAACGTTAAGCTTGTCTCTACAGTTTCTAGAATAATTTGATTCAAGCATTTGATTTGTGTAAGAATATTTATATGGTTGGGAAGAATAAAAATATTTTTCTTCAATGGGCTAAATTCATCTGACGTCATAGTCCCTTGATAACTGCAATCACGTGTTTTCAGCCAATCATTTCATGAATTCATCTGACGTCATAGTCCTGATAACTGCAATCAGTGTTTCAGCATATTCATGAATTCATCAGACGTCATAATCACCATGGCAATCAGTTTATGCGCTTCTCCGTTGCCAACCTTTGCTTTTTGCAGAAACTTTATTTTAACCCGGGAGGTGAGTGCGTGAAACAACTGTTAGTGGTTGGGCGGAATGACGGAGTCACCCCAATCCATTTTTTATAATTATTTTTATTGTACACGATAAAAATCATAATTCCAATGAATAATTTAATTACGATTAAGTATTCTTATACCTACTTTTAAAGACTTTCTATTTTTCTCTGATAACTTGAGAAAAAATCGAATTAAACTGAACTAAAATGTTTCAAATGTGTGTGATTTTAATAAAAGACACAAATCACAGACTCTTTTCAGTAACATTACAGGAATTATATTTTCAGGCAAAACTCTCATATTTTGTTTAAGTTATTGTAGTTTTACTGTCTTTAGATGATTGACAAATAGCATGTTGAACTTCTTCTTGCTTGTGTCTTTTTGACAGGGTGCAGTGTGCCTTGTGGTACATTTGCGGCTTCATATCTCTTTCTTGATAGAGTTTTTTAGGTAGCATTTGAAAATTTTTCCTTTCAACTCAATCGTTTCATGTTCGTCGCTTTTTTGAAATTTACTTTCGCTATCAGAATTAATATGCATTATTTCACCAGGTTTTTCCCTTGCTTGATCCGTTTCATTTTCATCAAATAGTGATCACAGAGGCAAATATTTTGGAACAAAAATGATCACGCGGACCAAAAGTACCAAAATTGCTTACTTTTGTACGCAAAAGTACCAAAAGCGTGGTTACCAAAAGTACCTTAAGATTGTAAAGGAAAAAAAAAAAACGTTTGCCATTCCCAAAAAAAGAGGGAGATATGAGACAAATATAATTTAGTTCCCATGAAGACTGTCTTATAGGAGGATACTGACATGGGGTCATAGGTAACAAATAAATAGTTTTCCCAGAATTAACGATTTCGTGAGCCTTGGGTAACTCTATGCCCCCCGTAATTGCTCCCGGGTAAAAAGTACATATTTGTCAAAAATAAACAGTTACCTAGGTAAACAAAATACACCTGATTTAAAAGTACAAGTATAAGATAAAAGTTTCTTTTCAATTTTGAAAAAAAATTGAAGAATATTAACACCTGAACATATATATCCAATAATCAAATTTGAAATTATATCTAAATATTACAAGTAAAACAGCATGTACAAGTGTAATGTCAGTTTTGAGTTTGTTGGAAAACACGTGATCGTACATTTTTATCAAATGATCTTCATGAGTTTAGCCTATTATTTAAAGCTGCACATATATGCGTACAAAATTCTGCCCTTATTGTTTTTTTTCATCAGTTTTGCCTTAATGTATGCAAAATATATTTATTCCGAAAATTGACAGACAGCAATTCAAAATTATAAGATTATAGAAAAAAAAAATTTTTTTTTACGAAAAGTTCAAATTAGATTCACAAAATATTAAATTTGAGTTAAAAGATCAAACATGGCTTGAAAATTAATAATAATTTGGAATGATAATATCTGCAATTTTCTAATAATTGTAGTTTAAATGCATTGCCTGCTGAAATGATATTACGAAATAGAACAAACAATTTTAGAAATGTAGAAATTATGTATGTGAACTCCAAACTGTGTTTTTATTTCTTGTTTAATTAATAAACATTTATTAAATTAACTATTCCAAAAGAGAGAAAAAAATAGGAATTTTTTGTCAAATAATATGAAAGAAATAATAAATGTTTCTAAACTGTAAATATTTGCTTATGAATTGAAATAAATAAATAAATAAATAAAATAACAAAGCGAATAAGAATAAAAAATAACTTTAAGCTTATTATACAGCCTTACAAAAATTGATGACAGTAAAAATGGGAAAGCTAATTTATATTTATAAGGAAAACAAACTACATTTTTATTCGCATTACATTATTATTTCAAATCAATTGGCTTAGTGGTGATTGAAACATACGAGTAAATACTAATGTTAATTTAAATGCATGTCCCCCCCCCTGATCTAAATATACTTCTTTAAATACATAAATCACATCGTACTAACAACATTTATGTGATTGAAAGAAGAATCATTTTTATTTCTATTTCAAATGTGATGTTATACTAGTTTAAACATCTAAATAACTTATATATCATGATTATAATCGTTAAACAACATCAAATTGTCATCATTTATTTAAATGTAGAAACAATGCAATACTAATGGATCACGATATATGCTTCAGATTGCTTTACTATTCATTATTAAAAACGATCATTATATCACTCAAAGGATTATTTTCAGTCAAATAGGTTTAATATGCACCGCAAATAGAAGCATACATTAAAGCAGATAATACCTGAATTCAAATTGAAAATGTATTTTTAAAATTTTGGAAAAATTTTGACCATGAAATATTAAATTGTCAATGCGAAATTTCTCATAAACAAACTCAAAAAGAAAAATTTGCGAAATTCTTCTAAAGAAAAGGCTGTGAAGTTAAAAAAAAACTATAATTCGATTGAAGCACATTTACCAAAATGAACAGTCATCCCGAAAGAAAATTTTCTGAAAATGTTAAAGCATTCAGAATTAATTCATCTGTTTATGCTGCTTCTCGAATACGCAATTCTCCACTTTTCTTCACTAGAATCTTGTGGTTCTTAATACTTGTTGCCTGTCTTATAGGTAGCATTTGCAAAATATGGGATTTTTACTATTTGTACCAACAATATCCAGTAGTTGTTGACTTACATGTGGATCACATGCGAACTTTGCAATTCCCAGCAGTTACTATCTGTAATTTGAATCGGATAAAGAATTCCAAAACGCCATATAGTAAACCAATAAAAATAGTACCACAATCCTTTAAACCACCTGGAACATCACTTGTATTATCCGAACGCAATAGTTTGGTATCTTGTACACAAGATCCAAATGGTACAAACTCCAGCAAGAGGAATCCTTTCAATGACCTAGAATTCTTGAAAAAACATTATGAAATGGACAAAAACGAAATATCCAAACTCGGCCATAGCCTTTCTGATATGTTAGAAGAATGCTCCTTCAACGGCAAATCCTGTTCTGCGATACAGTTCACCCATTTTGTTAGCTTTCGTTTTGGAAATTGTTTCACTTTTAACCAAAAAACGCAAGGAAAGGAACCTGTCCAGATTTCAAATGTTGGTGTGGGAAGTGGGCTAATTTTGAAATTAAATCTGGAAATTGATCGGTATATACGAATCAGCCATACTGAAGGTGCCATAATAACCATTCACAGCCCTGAAGAGATTCCCAATCCCGAGGAAGATGGACTCATTGCCAGTCCAAAATACGAAACTTTAATATCCTTAAGACAAACTGTTGTCAACAGACTGCCAGATCCTTATAAAGACCAATGTTTGGATTATAAAGCAAAGAAAAAAGAATTTGTGAATAGAAATGAGTGTATTCGCACATGTATACAAGATCACAACTTTGCAAAATGTGGTTGCACTGAACCTACACTTAAAATAAGAAAAAATTTAAAGGTTTGTAACTTAAAGAACATGACTGAAATTTGTTGCCTGGATAATGCTTTGTATGATTTGACTCAACATGAGCCAGTCTGTGACTGTCCCTTGCCATGCAGTTCCGTTTATTACAAGGAAAAGGTGTCAAGAGCACTTTTAAATAAGAAGTACTTCGGGAAAATATCAGACATGAAATTGAATATATTTTATGAGAGTTTAGAAAGGAATATGTATGAATATCGACCTAAGTACAATTTATCAGAACTCTTAAGCTATTTAGGAAATATATTTGGTTTATGGTTGGGCTTATCTCTTGTAGTAGTCTTTGAATTGTTTGAAGCGTTACTATCATGTATAAAATTTATACGAACATTTGAATACCCTGTATAAAAATTGAAAAAATTGAATTTTTTTCTAGTTAAGGAATAATTAACATTAAAGACAACGAAATAATTTGAAATTATATCTCTAGTGGAAAGGCTACAAGTATTAAACAAACTCTAAGGCATTCCTAAGTTGCCAAAATTATATATACTATTATTAGAATTTTCGAACTCTAAACATTTTTTATTGAACCCTCAGACTTCTCGTGGTTTAAACAAAAACTTTGCACATATTTTTATTTATTCCGTACTAAGTATAATGGACAATTATAGAAGAAACATCCAGGATGACCAAATGTCACATCTTTTCACTTTACGTTCCGTTTCTAAGTGTAATAATACTTTTATGAACGAAAAACTCTGAAGATATTTGTTATAAGTTTTACATTGCTCATATAATTTTCTTTCAACTCTTTTTTTAAATATTCCTTTTAATCATTAATGTGCTTATAAAATTTTGCAATATAATACTTTTAAAAGAAAATTTCTTTAAAGTCCCAAACTCTATATAAAATTGTTATCACATATAAAATTAAAGAAACAATAAATTATAATCTTGAGGATATTGAAAATGTTCATGATTGGTTGATTGTGTATTAGCTTCAGAAACACGAGAGCTATAGGCAATAGATTTCATAATTTTGAACAATTTACATATCGAAAAGGCTGCAAAACGCGCAATTTTTCTAAATATCACACTTCTCCAAAATGAGGACTTATAGCCTTGACAGACTTACTTAATTTGCATCAGATCGGCTATACCCGACATTTTTTGAAAGGAAAATTTCAAAACCCCTGCCTTTCTGTTAAGAATTTACTACTCAACCCTACAAGCTAATGAAGCTGAATAGAATCATTGTATGTTTAGTGCTTTTTCTTCGAAAACTTTAGTTGAATGAACAATTACGCAAATTTGATAATATTTATGGATGTATTTCAAGTTTATATATACAGTTAATAACGCAGTTTATGCATTTTGTTGTAAAGTATTTTTTACAAAATTATTTGAAATAAATATGTGTACAAAATACAATAATAAAACGATTGTAGCTGTGAGTGTGTGAATGAAAGATGGTAAATAATTCAGAAAGCACACACACACACGCACGCACACGCACACACGCACACACGCACACGCACGCGCACACACACACAATCTAGGATTCAGTTGGGACGGATTCTGTCCGCATCTGTGACTAATCCTTTTGGGAAAATATTTCTCAACAGGTGTATGTTTATAAAATCGCTTTATGTGTAGAAACCATGATATATCTTAAATTGAGTGCCATTAAAACTCTAGCGAAGTGAGTATAGGCGTTAGGCTTCTGATATATGGAAATAAGAACTAAATGCGGTTCATGTTTTGCAATAAGGATATTTGAACAATATGCACTGATAAAATTATTGTTGTTAACTATTATTCTTTTCATCAAAAGGATTTATAGATAGTTTTTCTTTTTATCACAAGGAATGTGAATTAAGTATTCAGAATTAAATGTAGAAAAAACTATATTTTTATAAATGTTTTATGCAAAGAACACTGCGTTTTTTTCTTTCAGCCGTCTCCCCCGTTAATAATGGTTATTTGGGTAAATTAGAAGCAAAATAGCTTTATTTACTGTATTGCTCGTAGACTCAAATTTTATATCAGTCATCTTAATGCAATACATCTGTGTTTAATAAGATATAAATAATGCGAGATTTTCTTCAATACTCTCATTTAATTTTACATTAAACCAGCTTTTCTCAAACTGGGAACGTGATAACCCTATGTAGGGGGGGGGGGGTGGCGAGCATATCGAAAACAAAAGTTGATTTAAAAAACTCTCAATTTACTGAAAGAAAAGAAAACAAAATATATTCTGATATAACAAAAAACACAAATTACACAGTTACAATGATATAATTTACTTATAAATGTATCAGTACTGCTCAATGTATTTGATGATTAATTTATCAATACTAAGTTAAGAACACACAAGTTTAATAATTACTAGTGACTACCATGGGCAAATCGTCTTGTAGCTTTAGCGTCAAAGTACATTATTGAATTTATAACATTGCTATTGAATAGAGAGGGTCTCGAGGAAAATTATGATTAAAAACTGGGTCGCAAAAGTTGAAAGTTTGAGAAGCACTGCATTAAACTGATGCTCCATTGTGCCTTTTTGACCTCAAATGTTATTTAGTATTTAGTTAGGATTATTGAGGATTAAGCTGATATTATTATAATAATATTTTATATTTGATTTCTTTCTTTTATCTTTGTAAAAAACAAATTTAACTACTAGACATTTCGCAATTTTCTTTTTGCATGACCGACTATTAAATTTATTTTCCTTGTTCAGGCATCATACTACGATTATTCCATTGTAACGCTACTATGATGACAACCTCAATAAATAATTTTAGCCTAAAACTTCTATCTTATGCTGAAACTCTAAAAGAAAAATTGTTTGGTTTAAAAATATACCAGAAAAAAGCTGAATTAAAAGAAAAGCAGTTTTAAAGATAAATATCATGAACATGTCAGCTTCACAACAGTCGTAAAATTCAGTGGTACTTTCATATTGTACCGTCTACCAATTTCATTACATCAAAAGGTGTTGCCGAATGCCGCAATCAGCAGCCAATAGTGGGAGCAATTCTTGCGTATGTTCCAATTTCAAAATAATAATGGTGACTGTATTTGGCGACATTTTTTGAATTGCCAACATTTTATGTTTTGGCGAAGTTGGTTGACGCTATACTTATAAAAACCAATTTCTAAATTATTTGATTATATTTCAAATTTCTCTTGAATTCCTTATTATATTTATAATTACGACACTTACTTTCAATGATTTTGAAAGAGATGTTATGAATTATTAAATAGTAAAAGGAACTTAAAAATCACTTTTTTAAAAGTTTTTACAAGTTTTGATAGACGACTGTGCATATATAAAACGTAATTTTATGTGCGTACAGTTATTAACATCTATCAAACATGTTTTTGTTTTATTTTAGTTTCTGTGTACATTTCTCACCGGTAAAAAAGTAAGAAAATTTTTTAAAATTTAAGTGACCTTTGGATGTGATTTCCTCTCTAAATGAAGGGAATTTAATTGTAAAAAAAATACTCTTGAGAAAAGTGGTAATAACGGTTTAAGAACTGTTTAAAAAATTATATAGTTTTATTTTTTCAGAGTAATATGTTAATAATTTTTTACTTACAAAATAAATACATCAATCATTCAAGTTAAATAGTTTTATATCTTTCAATTGTACTATGAGCCTTTTTATTCCATAAAAAGAATTTTACACACTTGCTTACATTTCAGCATCATGTTGTACTTTTTGTCTCTTCTCGTTTTCACAGAAACTTTTTTGGTTTTAATAATAAAAAAAAAAAAAACCTATTATATAAGAAAAATTCGCATTTAAATTTACTGAAGAGGCTTCTATATTCGTGAACTTACAGCATTGTGGCTGTATAATGATTGTGAACTTTTTTTAAAGTAAAATATTCTATTCATATTAAAGGTCGTTAAATGCTCTGAAATGCGTTGCAATTTTTTCTTTAAATTAGTAAGTTATTTAAACGCATTGTGTTTATAATTTTAATGCACTTAAAATATTTACATTTAAAAACATATTTGAATAAAGTAATATTTCTTTAAAAAACAAACTTTGTTCAGAAATCAACTTACTGTAATATGAAACATTAATAAAATAAGTATTAAACAAAAAGAAAAATAAATGACTGTAAACTTGAATTGTTTTTCAACGTAATTTGAAAATACATCATGACATTATTATAAAAAACGTATTATATTACTGTATTTTTTCTTTAAAATATCCATAACAATTATATACGAGTTTTTGTAATTTATTTTGAGGTTTCACTATGAAACGAAAGGAAAAGATTTGAGCTTTGAAAAAAAAATAGTTCTAATTTCTTCTGGACAGAAATTTATTACTGTCATAATAACTTTTTCTAAACTAATTTTCCTTAATACGAAAACAAATCTTGTACCTATTCCATATCTCATTAATATTTTCATGAGACCCAATCAAGTAAATTTCCTTTTACTGCAAAACTATCAGGAAAATTGATTGCAAAATAAAACGCAAGGAGCAGTTTCATGTATAAAAGCACAATTTTATGTCAATGTCAAATCATGACTGTATAATCGCTATTTCTTTCAGATATTAAAAATTTTATTTCATATTACTCTCTCTATAATTGTTGAGTGAAATCTTCTAAAAGTATTGTTCCTATTAAATATTTATTAATTATTGCTCATTTTTGTATTTCAAAGTATCATATTTAAGTCCAAGTCCTTATAACTCACTAAACAGTCTAGTAGTTTGAACAAAACTTTTTTAAAATTCTTAAAAAAGATCTCCAATACCATTTTTAAAAAAATTGGAACAATGCCACAAAGTAATGAATTATGGCTTTTGAAAAATTCATCTGTTTACGCTGTTTCAAGAATGTGCAATTCTCAGTTTTCATTCATCAAAATTTTATGGCTCTTACTATTTATTGCGTCTTTTATTGGAAGTTCATATAGAATTAAGGAGTTTTTTTCTTTATACCAACAATATCCCGCTGTAGTAAGCTTACGTGTGGACCACAAGAAAAGAATGGAATTTCCTGCAATTAGTGTTTGTAATTTAAATCGAAGAAAGGATTTAACGAATTGTGCTGTCTCAAATTTTGGTAGGCTTCCTGATTTAGGAACACCTTTAGTGTTATCTGAAAGCAGAAACTTGATATCATGTGCTAAATACCGGAGTAATGTACTCCTCCATGATAGAAGACGCTTAAAGGAACTTGAATTTTTGAATCAGCATTATGGAATGAACAAAACAAGCATCAAAATGCTAGGTCACAGAATTTCAAACTTATTACAAAAATGCTCTTTCGATGGCAAATATTGTCGTAAAGATTATTTAAGCGAGTTTGTCAGTTTCCGTTACGGAAATTGCTTTACTTTTAACAAAAAGATAGATGGAAGGAAACCTTTGAAAATCTCAAGCACTGGGGTTCGTAGTGCATTGACTTTATTGTTGAACCTTGAAGTTTGTAGTTATCAAAATAGTACTGATATGATAGGAGCTATAATAACAGTCCACACTCCAGATGAAATTCCTAACCCCGAGAAGGATGGATTCATTGTAAGCCCAGGATTTGAAGTTTCAATATCTTTGAAACAAACAGTTATTCATCGACTCCGAGCTCCCTATAGAGACCGATGTATGGACTACAAAGCTCAAGCTAAGAAATTTTTGAGCAAAAACGAATGCATCCGCTCTTGTATGCAGGACCACAGTTTTGCGAAGTGTAATTGCATCAACCCTACATTAGCAGTAAAAAGTAATTTGAAGACATGCAACTTTAAAAATATCAGTGAAATTTGTTGTTTAGATGATGTTCTGAATGATTTGACACAACATGGACCAGTCTGTGACTGTCCCTTGCCATGCAGGTCAGTTTATTTTAACAAAAAGTTATCACGTGCGATTTTAAATGAGAAATATGCAATAAGAAAATCAGTAGTGCGATTAAATATATTTTATGAAAGCTTTGAAAAACATGTGTATGAATATAGCCCTAAATTTGATGTTTCAAAAGTATTAAGTTATTTAGGAAATATACTTGGACTATGGGTAGGCTTATCTATGATTGCGGTCTTCGAGGTTTTAGAGAAATTAGTATTCTTATACAAATACATAAAAAATATTGGTAGTTCTCCATCAACTAAAAATTAGAATCGGGGCATACCAAGTGCAATACTTTTGCACAGTATGAACTAGGACTGTCAATGCGCTCCAATCAGAAAGTTCATTACCAATTCAAGTTAGCTCACTATAGAAAATGTAACCTAGACAGTTTTACAGTTAAGCTACGCATTTTTTTCTGACTAATTCAAATTTTCGAAGTTATTGGGCTCCTATAGTATCTTTATGTAGATAGCCTCAAGGACGTATTACAATCAAGAAAATAGCAGCGAACACTATCATTACGTTGCTGCTATACTTCTCGTTTTAGTAGCATTATCCTAGGTACTCAAAAATTACCTATGCCCAAAGTGATCCTATGATATACTTCATTGATAGGAATATCATTCTAAAAAACACATGCACCTTTTCAGGGGTATTAAATTTTCTTTTAATTGAGTGGAAACATTTGATCTCATCATAGAAGAATCTTAAGCTAATACCTTGAAGAAAAGGGTGTCACCCATTTGGAATGTCCGGCATCCTCTCCTGATTTAAATCCTATTGAGGGAAATGCTTAGCTGACGAATTGCAGACTGTAATACACCACTTATGCCGATGACAGAACTTAAAAGAACTTAGTGTTATAAATAGAATGTCTTTCTCAAAGACCAGCTCAATAATTCATTGATCCGAATGTTCAGACATTGTTTTGACTGTATGACAAACATTCAATCTGCTTCTCTTCATATGAATCGCATATTTTGCTGGAAAGATGTATTCTCAAATTACTCTGAAAAGCATCTTCTTTCTTTTTGTTAGTTATTCTGGTATATGCACCATATTTTTTGTTCTGTACCTTTTGTTTAAGGGGACACAGTACGACTCAATTGACAAAAATTAGTCAAAAATGCAAATAAAATGTTTTTAGCCTAAATTATACTTTGTATAATTATCTACAATCTCACAAAATTTGAAAGCTCTAAGTTTAAATCAATCCAAGTTATGATAAATTTTCCTTCCTGTTTATTCACATCTTAATGGCAAATAACAATATTAAACTGATTTATCTCAAAAAGAAAAAAATAACTAGTTTAACTTCCTTTAAAACGCTACTGCTTCTTTTCAATTGTGCGAAATATTTTGATGATTTTTCTACGTATTGCCAAGAGGACATGTAACAAATTTGTAATTTTTTAAAATTAAAGCAATACTTATTTTTTAAAAAAAATAGTTGGATTTAGAATTTATAAGTTTTGTAAGAAATTTTAAATAAGCATTCACAAAAAAAAAAAAAAAAAAAAAAAAAATTAAAGAAAGAAAAACTACATTTTAGGAATAGCAATCACATCACAAAACCCGTATAAGTTTTTGCTGTACATAGTTTGATATACCTGCTAATCAAATTTTATGCATGTACATCAATTACTGTAAAAGAAGTAGGATTTTAAAATCCCCTTCATAATTTTTTAATTTTGTTTTTAAAAAATTAAATGATTAATTTTTTGTAGTATTTTGAACCCAAAACTGTTTCTCGTATTAGATATACGAGGGTGAATCGGAAAATAAGTTTCCTCTGCCAACTGCGGTCAGGGCTGTGTATGAAAGTCAAAACATAGTTATGTTTTAAAGATAAGACATAATTTTACTTTTCCGCATATACATTGAGACATTTGTCATACCGCTTGATAATCTTCAAAAAGCCCTCCAGGGAAAACTCTGGGCTTTGTATAGGAAAGAAACGTTTAACAATTTATTTCACTTCAGCATTGCTTCCAGAGCGCCTTCAGGCGAGATTCTTCTTCAATGCCGAAAACAGATGAAAGTCACTTGGTTCAAGGTCAGGACTGTATGGTGGATGGTGTAGATCAGAGGTTCCCAAACTTTTTTGTCTCATAGACCCCCTTGCCATATTTTTTGGTTTGGGTAGACCCCCCACTTGCCTAATAAATATCTCTTTCACAGCTGGTATAGAGCTATACTTACTTGAAAATATTTAAATTTCTAACTATAAAGAAGTATAGTGTTCAAAACCTAAGGCCCACATGTTAATTAATTAAATTAAAAGTTAATTAATTCTTAAAATAACTGTTACATAAAGTAACTCGTCCATTTTGGTGCTTCTGAAATTGCTGATATCCGTTTCTAAATTGTACTTTAAGATCTTCTAAGTGCCTATTTTGAGCAGTTCCTCTTGTAAGATGACATTTGTTTTTCTTTCAATGTGACCATATTAATTAATTGCTAACAGCAGTATTACCATATATATAGATAGTCAAAGCATTCTCAAACCTAGTTTCAAAACCTGAATAAAGGGTATTTAAATGTTGAAAGTAGGTTAAAACGTTTTTTTTTTTCTGGTAGATTGTGTGTGACAAATTGAGAAACTAGGAAAATTTGAGACGTCCAATATTATACTCCTTAGCTTAATTACGGCAAGAAACGCCGGAATGATGGTCCTTGTAACTGCAAATTAACTTCTGTTACTTACTAAATCTGTTAAACAGGTAAATCTGGTTTCCACTTGATTAAATTTTCTTTTAAAATTCAAGCAATGATCTGGTTTAATAAAAATCACTATCGTAAACCCCCATTTAAAACTTATGGACCCCCAAATTATTTTTTCGCTTTCGTGGACCCCCTGCACGCTGTCATAGACCCCTGGGGGTCTATATAGACCACTTTGGGAATCACTGGTGTTGATGTTCCCAACGAATAGTTTTAATATTGTTTTGTGTTACCGTCACCGAATGGGGTCTCACATCGTCATCTAACAACAGAAAGCCAGATTTGAGAAGCCCAAGTCACTGTTTCTGAAACACCTCTTTCAATTTCGGCAGGGGGTCACAGTATCGCATAGCATTAATGGTTCCAACCACCAAAAACTCCTCGCAAAAATAAACGCTTCTTCCGTATGCAAAGCCCTGAGTTTTCCTACAGGGTTTTTGAAGCTTATCAAGTGGTATGAAAAATGTCTAAATGTACATTGTACTTATGTGGGAAAATAAAGTAATGTCTTACCTTTAATATCTTATTCTATGCTTTGACTTTCATATTAAACTCTGACCCCAGTCGACAAGGAAAACTAGTTTTCTGACTCACCCACGTACATAAGTTACATGCAAAAAAAAAATCATTAAAACAAAGATTTTTCTAGAAGATCGTACCATGTTCCCTTAAAAAGCAGTCTTTATATCACTTTTACAGTTCTTTTAGAGTTTTATACTACAATTGTCTTTTGTAGTTGTACAAACTATCTTTATCCTTAATTTATGAGTAAGAGAGTTTTTAGTTAATTGTAATTATTTTTTATAATGGAATGATATAATGTAACATCTGAAAAGAACAAATATCTTGAAGTAACTTTTAAACAACGATGTTTGCATTGTTACAAAAAAATATGTAAAGTTACTTACATGTAAAATAACTTATTTCGTGTGCTTATTAAAATTTTAATTAATAGCTTAGACTTTTAATTGAAATAAAAATGGTCATAGATTAGTAAAGTTGCAACGATATTCTAAATGTACATTTTAAAAGTAATCTAGATGTAACGAATAAAAGCACAAATAAACCTAAGGAAATATATGAATAATATATTTTAGTTACTGAATAAATGAATACCCCTTTTGGTGGGAAATTACTACATCATTTTTACTACAGGGATATTTCTTAAGCCTAAATTCTTATCCTTTTCTTAGAAAGTTTTAATAGAATGCCATCGGCAAGTCATCAGTGAAAAAGATTTTTCTAAACTACTTTAGCAAATTCAGTTTTCTGCAAAATTTAGTCAAGTTAAGTCTTTAATGAAGAACTGAAAGTAAAAGACTCTTTCTGAAAACTTCTTTTCTTCTTGGAGCATCTTACTTAGGCGGATTTAAGCAATAAGGAAGTACGATTTAGCTTGAAAGGAATTTTAACTTTATAGAAAGTTTTATGCAGTTACTTTTCGATAAAACTTCAGATGTTTTCTTCTTTTTTTTTTTGTATAAAATCAGAATCTTTTTCTGAAAAAAAAAAGACATTGAACTAAGTTTAAATAATTTTGAAAGCTGCTGTCAAAAATAGATTGGAGATAATTTTTTTTAGGTATTTTCATTCTTATTTATTCATATTTTTCATTCTTATACTGAGATTTTTTGTGCTAGTGTTTTAAGAAACAAAGGTTGACCATGGCACTGAAATATTTCTCATTCAGGATTTTCTTTGTGGTAAAGGCAGGAATTTTTCAGTACAAGCAGCATTTCAGATTCTTGAAAATATTCGATAAATAACAAGGAATGCCAAGGCAATGTGCAATAAGTTGCTTGTGAAGAAAATGGAAATGGAAAAAATAAACCTAAAAAGTTAATATTTTTTCTGTCCCCATTGCTATGTAAGACTTAGTACTCCACCATGCTTCTAGTTGTTAGTGCATGTATATATGTGAAGAGATCAGGGAGGGCACCACTACATGCGCCCTAATACATAACTCACCTCGTTTGTGGCAGGGAGGTGAGTGGCAATCCAGAGGGATTCAGTAGAAAATGAATGGACGGACTGAGAGAGAGAGAAGAGCAACGGAGACAAAAAGTAATGACGAACTGTCAAAAAGAGGAACTTTAGGCACTTGGCTACGACCGGCGCGTGTTTAAATGTTTAGCTTAGTGTAGTATTTGTGTAGTAGCGTACTTGCTTGTTGATTGTTACTAAGCCCTTTTCTTGTTACTGCTAAAATAAACAGTTTTGTTTATTAGCTCTAAGTCATTTCTAGCTAACGAACCAACATCAACATAATATACATGTACACACATACATAATCCTTAACAATATGAAGAAAAGGCACAAAGATGAATTTTTTTTGTAAGTATGAGATAATTTATTTTAAGATGTATGAAATATTCTTCATAACATGCAGAATGTACTTATAAAAAGCAAACATTTGGGGCTTTTTGTGTTCCACAATTGTAGAATAAAAAAAGAAAACAAAGAAACTTTAAAATTGAAAATTAAAATAAAATTCTTCCCTTTTCACATTTTGTGAAATATTATGCTTGGTTAATTATATTATAAAATATTATACTGCCTTTATTGGAACACTTTGGGCAAAAAAAAAATGATCTCTTAAATCGTTAAATTTAATAAAATAATAACGATTCTTTATGTAAATAATAATAAATAATTTAACTTTAAAATATATCAAGAAACAGAAAAAGAACTGTTTAATTTTCACGAACATATTTTAATCAAACAGCCTGTTTGAGAAACATAAATTTCTTTCACAACCCGTTGATAATCGATTAAATGTATGTCTTGGGAGTACGTTATCAAATGTTTGATTCAGTTGGCACTGTCACTGATGCGTATATTTCGGATTTAATTATTGCTAGAACATAATCAGATCATCACGTGTAAGTGACTTTCGCTTGGTTGAAAGGAATTAGAACTGACAGTAAACTCTGAAATGGGAATGGTTTCTGATGATAACGGATTGAGATTCTGTATGATCTTCAGCAAATAAATTCAACCAATGATGGAATTTTAATAGGCATCTGCAAATAAATTTATTCAATGATGAAATTGTAGTATGCATTTTCAAATTCTGAATAATAATGCATTATTTTTAGACTTAATTCGGAAAATTTGATATCAAATTAATATAATTTTAAAAACAATTTTCTTTTTTTTTTCAAGACCAATAGGTAACACAATAAGATAGATATGAATTTTAATTAATTTTTTGCTGTAGAGTTATTTTTATTTATGACGATGACAGTTCTATTCAGAGTAAGATAGTTGATAAAAAAAAGCTTGTCGCAAATTTTCTTCGGGACAATTTATATCCTTAAAATTATTTACTGGGATGACATATATTTTGTGAAAGATTTCATTTTTTTTCTTTTCTACAATTTCATAAAAATTTCTGAATGTGTAGGTTATTTCAAGTTCTAATTCTTTATTATTTATTTTCATATCATCATATTTATGCACCATTTACAGGAAATATTTTTATTAAAAAAGTTAAATTGGTTTAATTATTTATTTTAATTAGACAAGCAAATATATGAATTTCAAAAGACTGATATTGTATTTTAAATTACAGTTATGACCTCTTGCAATGTTTTATCCTTTTTCAATGTTTAAAAAACCCGTTAAACCCATGTAATGTAATGCATACAAAAAATTCTGTATTATATTGAGAATCGGTTACATAATGATGTTTTCTGCAATTCCTATATTACATTTTATACACCTCAAAAGAACGCTTACCTTAATTAAAGTACTTTTTTTTATCTAAATAAATAAAGCACAAGATTATACTTAGTCATTTCAAGAAACAAGTAATTATTTCGTGAGTGTGCATGCGTTCGAGTGTGTGAATTATAAAAAAAATAATTATAGTTACTTTAACTGAAAGTAAAGTTACTGCATTTTACTAAATGAATATTGTTCTTAAAACGCTTTTACTTGACGCAATAACTTTTGAAAAGTGTGAATTGAATTTCATGTGCAGGTGCTTCCCCTTTTCTGCTATTAATTTACTAAATATCAATTTTCAAATTAATATAAATACAGCCGACTCAAACCTTCGATAATACGAACCTCTCGCTAATTCGAAGTGTATGCTCAGTCCCTAGAAAAACTCTTGATATTTCGAACTAAAACAATACATTTTGGTACACTCGATATTTCTAAGTAAAATATGCAGCTGGCCAGACTACAACACGCGATAATTCGAAGTTATCTTAAAAAACTCTTGACAATTCGAGCACTCACTAACATATAGTTTCAAATAGGATGGAGTTTACAAGTTTTGTATTACATTGTCTGTGTGTGTATTCCCTGTAACGTATCCCCATTAATCACCATCTATCAGCTACCCTTCTAAGTGTTTTCCGGTTCCTCAGGCTAAAAGACACTTTTATTTTTTCCTTCTTCAAGCGGACAATAGACCGACTACACATGTTGTCAGCCGTTCCTATCCTTCGCTCAACACGTGACCCTGCTACACATGTGTTCAGAAATGATGATCCGCTATTGTGAAGAAGAGATGCGTATGATTGTGTATTTAGCGTTGGAGTGACATGATGATTTATGACTCATGTGTGTGACTTTTAGTATGTAGCCCCGAATACGGAACGGGCAGGACTAAACCCTGTCTTGAAGAACCAATGGTGTTGGGTTCAGTGTCTGAGAGAACCGAGTGCGAAACGATTTTATTTCCAATGAGGAATGGAAAAAATTTAGAGGGACCTGTTCAAGAAGTTAAGAAAGACTGAGTAGAAAGTGAACGGAGAGGAGCGATAAAAAAACTGGTCGAATTTTAGTTCAACAGATTAGGAGAGAAGATTATACCCAACGTGGATACTATTAAGAGTACCCCATAGCTGTGAAACTGTGAACACGCCTTGTGTTAATTTTAGTTTCTAAATTTTAAATTAAAAGTTTCAAATTTAAATGTGTGTTAGAAAAAAATGTCTCTTCGCTTATTCTGTGGAAGATTTTTTTCCCTACACTCTTGATAGTTCGAAGTTTTTCATTGGTTCCTCTAATTTCGAATTATCGAGATTCGACTGTATTTAAAAAACATATCAATTAAAAATTTAAAAAAAAAATTTTTAAAAAATTAAAAAAACTTCTGCATTTTACTATTAAAACTAAACATAAAAAGTATTCAATTCTTCTTCTTAAAAAAAATAACATTATAAAAAAAGTATTTAAAAGGAAACAGAAATAGTAATTTCCAAAAACAAAAATGTTATAAAGAATCTCTATTCGCTACAATATGAAATAATTTAACACTCTCAATTTCTATTCCCTGCAGGTGATTATTACCTACTAAATAATAGTTACTGCTGCAAGTCAAACGATAGAACTCAAGCTCGATATATTTAATCAAACGCATACATGTTTCCGATATTAATTTCAGGATCAATATCAAAATACTCAGAGAGCTGCACAGTTTTTATTCCATTCATATTTCATCTCATATGTATTTTTAATACAAAATGGACTGATGTTAAAACGTTAAACTCTTTCTGATGTTAAAACGCGAACTGAGCATTTATTAAATTTTCCAAACTTTAAAGGTGATAAATGGATATTTGTGGAGGATATAGATATAAAATGGATATTGAAAGGATAGATAATAAAAATGGAAATGGGAAGGATAGATAATAAAAATGGAAATGTAAAGGATAGATGATAAAAATGATTATATGATAAATGAATATTTGAGTCTAAAACATGCGAATTTATATTAGAACTGAGGAATTTGGACAATATTTTCGAACTTTACAATGAAACAGGGCTTTGAATCGAAACTAAACCAAAATCCCGGAAAAAATCGTTTTTTTTTCTCGTTGGAACGAAAACCGGAACTGAACCGAAAAAAATATCGGTTTATTTCGGTTCGATATATTTTCAGTCATTTTGTGACTGGAAGCAAACTTATCAATATTTTCTAATGTAACAACAACCACATAATCATCATTACATGTACATTGATCCTCCATTTCCTGTTTTGATGTTCACTAGAATTTTTCTGTTTCAGTTTCGCATGAAACTACTTGTAGAAGGCAGATTTAGAAAAAACTAGATGAATTTTAAATAAAAACATCAGAGTTACATTTTTAGCATCTCAGCATGTGATCATTCACGGATGATTGCTTCAAATGCTTAACTAGACAAATTAGAATCATTAACCTATTTGTCAAATGTGATTCTGATTGTGGAGAATAATTCTAATGTTAGTTGTTCTCTTCTCACCACTCGTATCGCAAGTCTGATTAATTATAACTATTCACATATACAGAGACGTCTTAAGACTTCTTGAGGCCCTGGGCCCCTCTCAAAAGTAGGCCCTGGGCCCTTACACAACTGCAGGCCCTATCTATGACTGTTAAATGTATACAGTACATAGCATCCGTTGTCAAATACTCGCACAAACAATTACCCGAAACAAATAACTGTGAAAAACTTACAATTGCACAAACCGCTCGACCGATTGCCGCCTTTTGATTGATTGAGTATTGATGATGTATGGGGTAGGTCTAGGCCTATGCATGAACGACGATCATCACATGTAGCCAGTTGACATTTTGTCCAAAATTCTCAGTTTTTCAGAAAATACAACCGGAAAAAAAATATTTTAATGTTGAAATTATTTGAAACATGATCTTATTAAGGCTGAGTCGACAACGAGACGAGGCCCTGGGCCCGGGCCCAGTTAGCCCATGCCTTAAGACGTCCCTGCACATATATGTGTCTGTGTACCAATTAAAAAAAAGAATGAACAGATTTGTAGATTGATAGAATTGCATTCTTTGTTTATGATAGATTTATATTTTTAGTACATACATAAAATAAGATTAGTCATTCTGAACTGAACCGATAATCGTTATTTTTGGTGGAACGAAAATCGGAACTGAACCCATATATATATTTTTTTAGTTGAACCGGATTGAAAACACGAACAAAAGAAAATTAGGGTTCGAAGCCCTGCAGTGAAAGATAAATCACTTCATAATTTAAAGTATCGGAATATGTATGCAGAGTATTTCTTATAAAAAAAAATACCATTCTAAAACATTATAAATACTTTTTAGGAATAATATACTTTTATATAAATACTTCTTTTAGGATAATATATACTTACTTTACTTATACATTTTACATAATATATTTTTAGAAATAACTTTTTCAGGGATATCAATAAATATTGATATTTAACCAGCCAATAATATTTAAAATAATTTATCTAAACTTTATAGAAATCCCAAGTGAAATTTTAGCAAGTTTTACGAAATTTTTAAAAGCAGTTAAGAAGAAAACTTATATAAATAAAAGTATTAATAAACAAACTACACATTTATCTAGGAAATGTTTTAATTTTTTAATGTTTGATTGAAACATATAAACTTTGGAGCTGATCGAATAAACCTTAGAAGAGTTTATTATTGAAGAGTTTATTATTTATGAGTTTATTATTGAAATAAAAAGCCATAAATCATAACATATTCATACAGTAAAGAATTATTGTAGTACATTTCCTAGAAAATGCTATAAATATTATGCACAAAAAATTTAGAAATACATTTATAATATTTTAAGTTATGAGATTTGCTATGATAGATTTTAAACATTTTACAAGCCGACTTCTGGTAGATTAAAAACTTTCTTCCAATTTCTAGACTTTTATGTCATTCATTGTAATTTGGCCTCTCTGAAATGTAAAAACAAAATAACATATGTTTTGTAAAGCCTTAAGATTTCTCAATTCTATAAAATAAAAAAAGGTGGGATTTGATTGAAGATCGTTTCAATGTGTTCAAATACCTTAAAGAAATAAAGATATTCTTTAACGTTATGTTAAAGTTACTGGAATAATATGTTACTTCATTAATATTTCAAAAATATAATTTTTCATACAACCCCCATTGCGTCTATTTGTATCTGCGCAAAACATGCATCATGTTTCAATTATTTTAAGTAATATCTACAATATAAAAGAAATCTCAAAAACACAGATGTAAATAATTATAAAATAACTTACACTCAAATTTCATAGCATATTAAATTCTCTTGCCATGAAAGGCTTCCAGGAGACCACTTGGATATTCACGATAAGAAATACTTTAAACAATCTACAAATGCCATTTACATCAGAAATTCATGGAAAATTCAATATCCCTAAACGTGGAAACAGATATATAGCTGGGTGGTTAATGGAATTGTTTTTCGTGATCTTTTCGTATAATTTGTTCTACAATGAAATGATGAAATATGCTAAGAGCGAAACCACCGTATTCATTAGTTGCTATAATCTTGAGGGACCCAGATCCATTATTTTTATAATTCAGACGATTTTTAAGCAATCGAAATTTCGTTAATGGTAAATGTAAATGGTTTATCTAAATTCTTCAACTACCAGGGCTTAATTTACAAACAGAATCCCCAAATGAGATTATATTTACGAATTGTTGCTTAAAGTGAATGCATTTTTATGCAATCAGAATCGATTAATAATTCTGAGTGAATGATATTGAGCAAACAATTAAAGCGTACAATTGTTTTCATATTTTTTGGTCATATTTATATATATATGGGGCAAAATAATAACACCTGAATAATGCAATATTTTTATTAGTAAGTATTTGATGCACATTCATCCTTAACCTCCTTTTATTTTAGAATTATAGATAAAAAAAATATCATTTTTTTATGCTTGTTTTCACACTAACATTTCTTTTTAAATTTAATAGCACCAATCGGATACAAAATTTCCTAAAATTAATGTGAAAAAAATCTATTTAAGTAAATGAGTATTTCACCTGTAAAGTTGGTTTCTGTTTAGCAGAAATTTTTGACACTGGAGTCAATTCACACCTATAAATATAAAGCTTAGAATACTTAGCTTTTATCATGAATCACAATTTTTTTCCACATATTTTGCGTTTACATAAATAATAATGAAATTACTAATCAAAATTTGATCGTGTGTGATAAATACGAAAAAAAAAGCACTGTCCATAACCCAACATCGTAATCTGGGCAATTGTGTGTGTGTGTGTGAATCTTATTTCTCTTTTACCTTCTTCCCTTTACTTTTTTTTTGTGCAACAAATAATGCTCAGTCGTGTTGGATTCGTTTTCTACTCTGTTGTGGGAATGTATTTAACAAAGTGTCTTTCAGACAAGCATGAAATTCGATGCTCAACAGAAGGACGTCCTATTTTGCAAATAATTTTATCGAGTGGCACTTTTCCATTATTCGAATCTATAAAAAGCACTTGTGAAGTAATTCACGAAAGACTGATTGCACAATGCAAATTTTCACAGTGCCCAAGTTACACTGGGGTGGGGATGAGCCAGAATGGTAAGTTTTGCCTGCCGAATATCAGCTCGGAAAAAGCCGGGAAGGGGTCAATTAAGCTTGTCTCCGACTTGACAAATAAATTTGTGCTCTACTTTCAAGAGTATACGCACTCCTTCCTTATACAAGGTGATCACGATGGCCACCTCAGCCAATGGTTATGGTCTCTGACTCGTGGCGTCCTGAGTTCAAGCCTTAGTGCTGCCACTGAAAACAGACCTTGTAGAGGGGTTGATGCATGTAAACTCTGTCTAGGCTCAAAGTCCACCCGTTGGTGGAATGGTGAATTTAGGAAAGGGAGTTGCCAGCTCAGGTGTCATCCTGATCAGTTGGTCATAGGTTAAAATTACGACATCCTTCTCCAAACGCCTTCCTATCTCTTAAAAACCACGAAGGGCTCTTTAATGTTTCACCAACTAACAAATGCCTTACGCTTCATATCTAGTACTCCCCCAATTCCCATTTCTGTTAAGAAAAGTTTTTCTTAAATACCAATTCTGGAAACTTCAAAACCATTTATTTAATACCATTATTTATTGTCAATCCACAGTAAATTTTATTTTTCTCCGCTCTGTAAGAGGGCTTAGTAGAATTATTAATTTTAATCAGTTGCTGAGTCCTAATGAGTTGGAGGTGAACACAAATTAATCCCAAATTGTGACTGAGACCGAATTCGTGGTGTGCCTTTTTTGTCGAAGGTCCCTTTATGGAACCTATACCTTCAAATTAAAACCATACAATACTATTTTCCAAGCGGAAGAATCTGATCTGTAATCGGATTCTCCGTGCTATGGACCGTTGCCAAAAACTTTAAAATTAATATTGACTTTGATAGTTTATCATCCATGCTTTTCCTTAAAAGTCCTAACAATAAAGCAGCATATTTTAGTTCAATAAAGAATAAACTCTCTATTTAACGCAATTTTTATTGTATTTTCTGGGCTCATAATAAGGATTTGTTCATGATATTGCAGATTGTTATGCTAAAGTCACTAAAACTGATGGTGTAGAGGTGAGTGTTTCCGGCCCCTGCTCATATGTCATCAAAATCCTTCAAAGTAAATTAACTGAGGACTGAGAGAGTTATTGGTCAAACTCTTATACTGGCTTACCTAGTCAAATCCTTCTTATCTAAATCCAGTTTAGATATCAATCCTCACACACATTCAAGTTACGTACTACATTTTTTGACTAACCATGACCCATTTGTTTCTTATTTGCATCGCTTCAAATTAAAAGCTACTCCTAGTTGTCTTTGGGGTTCTGTTGGGGACGCTGACCATTATGTTTTCACACGTCCTCTGACTAAGGATTTTCATTTGGTCTCCCCATCTCAAACTTCTAACAAAAACTTGGTTCCAATCTATCATTAAAAATCCTTCCATTCACTCTAAACTAAAATCATGAACTAGAATTGCATCTAAAATCTGAGATCAAATTCCTTAGATGTGATTGGATCGCTATTCTTATGTGGTCACCAGGGGCTTTTTTCCCAATGTATGTGTGTGTGGCTTTTCCCGTTTCTCTCTTTCTCTCATTCTCTCTTTTTGAGTTTGGTCGGTGCATCTGTATTGAATATTTTTATTACTTTTGATGTATATGCAAGAATGCTCCAATAATATATATTCTTTTTCCTTCTTGTACCGTAAGGTTTTTTGCTAATTTACCTTAAATTTGTAATACGAAAATTTACTGTGTGATCTGCAAAAAAATGTAAACTAAGATTTTGTTTAATAAAGACTGCATTCGGGGTGGTTGTTTCCTGGGAAATCGTTTTATAGCTGTAAGCCCCTTTGGGTGAGCTCGGTTCCCTTGGGTATTCTGGCAATAGCCCTCACGTTGATTTGCAGTGAGACTTTAATGAACACTCAGTCACCCAATGATCTAGAGCTTAAGTGGTGTAGGTGAAGATAATTTTTTCGTACATATATATGAACTTTATTCTGTATTCTGCCACAAAAACTCAGTGATGTTGCAATGAAAGGACTAAGAACGTCACGGGAGATGATCTACTTCATCATTATGCTCATCTAACCACGGTTAAACTCAAAACGCAGTGTGGCGCATTATCAACTTAAGGTATCCGACTACCCTAAAAATGTGAATTTTGACAAAAATTGACAAATTTTTTTATGATTTTATTTTATAGGTCATCTTATCAGCTTTATAAAATATCAGGTTGATTATTTTCCGTTCACTAGAACAAAAACCACACGTGTTTTAGTAAAAGCAGATGCCATTACTTAAAGCAAGATGTCATACTCTTTAAAACGCGTTTTACTCGAAATGTGATTTTTTTTAAATGCTCAAACAGAGCCAGCGATTGCGAAGAAAGTTTTGAAAATAATTAACTGAAATATTTTGCGTTTTTATGTATAATAGTAGAAGTGCTTTAACTTTCATATTTATTAATCACAGTTTTATTACAAAATTTACAGTCCCTTATGTTAATATAACCACTGTTTTATTAAGCAATTTCATATAATAATTAACATAAACCGCTCTAGATTTTGTAAAAATTAAAACACCTCTTATCCTGAAGGTCATTTTAAGAATGAATAACATAGAAACACATCAGAAATGAAAAATTGAAAATTTGCTGATAAACTTTTGGTACAGAAAGTGTCGCGTTTATGTTATTTTTGTAAATTTTTACCCATTTTTTCCCATTTTATAGTAATAATAATCTTTTTTTCTCTTCTCAATTTTCATATATTTTTCTTAAACTGTACTAAACAAATCTAAAAGCACAAATCCCCATATCTCTACTTTTTTTTTTTTTAAAAGTTGTCGCAAGTATTTGACACCTTTAGCCTTTAGTGGGACCATTTATTTCTCTTTTAAATTTCTCACTTTTGTACACTATTTTCATTCCAAATAACAAAACTATTTCCTCAAAGAACCCAAATTTGGTAAAATAAAATTTCTTTTGCACAGAAGTTCATTGAAAAAAATCAAGTTAGAAATAGATAAAACTAATCCAATATTATTCATCTGCTAATAGTATTGTCGAAACATGTTGAATGGAGACTTCATTTCACCCTTAGTGACATTTGATTCAACCTGAGTTCAGAAAACTCAGAAAAAATAACACATAAATCAGAAAATTCCATTCCGGTGGTTCTGTTTCTCTCTTTTCTCAGTTCTAGTCGCGACAAGTTGCTGTCTGCCTTGTCACAGCCGTCCCAAATCGTCTTGACAACTGATTGCAGCTTGGAAAAAGTCCTTCCTCTCTATTCCTTTTTTTATCCTGTTTGTTTTAAAGTCGACAGAATGTCGGATGGGTGAAGAATCAGTCTATCGATTCTTTTTTCTTTAAAAAAAAAGAATTCTGTCTTTCTTTACAAGTTGTGACCAGGGTTTCTTTCGCTTAATCTTTCGTCCGATTTGTCAGTTACGAAGTATTAGGATTATCGACGAACGTGATCTGCATTTAACTTAGGAAAGCTCCCTTGTGAAAGTATAAATTGTAATTTATTGCTTTTCTCAAAAACATAATTCCAAAATATATTTTTAAATAAACTGGAGCCACCCAACCAGTGTGGTGGATATGACCCTCGGCTTGTAATTGAGTGGGCTCGGGTTCGAAACCCGAATAAGGTATGGATGCATCTTCAGAAAAATAAGTCGGACTTTTTCACCTGAAATGGATTTCGTCTCGAATAGGAAGCAGCGCACCCCTTCTGTTGTATGCTGGGATCATCGTTTGTAATAAAAAGTCTGTATTCTGTGCTTGTACTGTATGTTTCTGTCCTATCATCGCTCGTCTTCATATATATTTCAGTATAAATAGCACACAACAACGACAAAGTAAACTAGAGTACACATCCAACTCTTTTTTTACACTATTTTCAAATAACACGGTAAGGAATTTCACGAGTTTTTTGTTCTAGCACGAATTTTAAAAAAATGGAGGATTCATGCCCTTTGGATGAGGACGATTTGATCAAATTTATGACAGTTTATATAATTATAAGGAAATCAAGACAATGGACGAAGCTGAAGGTGAAGTTCAAATACTAATAGCAGATTTAATTCACGAGAGATTTGAATATTTTTTTTACTCGTGATCCTGACAAAGAGCGTGCATTATAATTTCAGCGTAATCAAAAATTTTGTGTAACAGGGTATCAAAAATTATATAAGCAACTTCAGTCCTCCCCCCCCCCCAAAACAAGGGGGGGGAAGAAAACGGGTACTAATAATAAATTTTGTTAAAAAAGAAAACTGAGACCATTAATAGCGAACAAAATTGTTCATTTGATTTAAAACCGAAGATTGTGATAGACATATCTGGCACATCTACTGAAAAAAGCATTTTTGATCCAGTTAGCAATAAACGTGCACGCTTGTTATGAAGCATCGATGAGTAGTTATTAGTTAGTAGTTTTATTCCTGATTTCAGTTTCAATTTTTATATGTTGTATGTGCCAGGTGGTTATAATTAAAGTTATACTATTCAGAGGCCTGTAGAACCCGTTCCGCTTATCAGATTTTGATGAAAATTGGAATATATGTTATATGGAACATGGAAAAAGGTTCCTGTAATAATAAAATAGTTCCGACTTTTACCACCAGGAGGAAATATGGTGTCCAAATGACATGTTACAAGGGTGATCAAATGAAAAGGTACGAAACGACATAAAAATGAAACAGTTAAATATTTGCATATTCCGCCAAGGGAGAATGTAGCGAGACATCTCGGATGCCATTGGAGACTCTGACTGGGATCGGATCATGCGCGGGTGCCGCATGCGCAGGAGAGAGCAAAGGCTCTTATAAAAAGCGGCGTCCAAATGATGCGAGCACAGAATTACTCGAGCACAGAAAAAGCACTAACTCGATGTGTACTGTGAGACACTCCGACGCCTACGCAGGTCCATGAAGAACAAAAGACCGGGCTGCTCACGGAGGTGTGGTTCTGCTCCATGATAACGCGCGTCCACACGTCTCCAGAGTCACACAAATGGAACTGGACAAGTTCCAATGGGAGACGTTGGACCATCCGTCCTACAGTCCGGACATGTCACCTGCGATTTCCATGTGTTTGGTCCACTGAAGAAACACCTGAAAGGAAAGCGCTTCAACTCGGACGACGTACTGAAGGACACTGTGAAGGACTGGGTCTCGTCACAGCCACAGGAATTCTGGGAACAAGGAATCCTGCGGCTTGTTCATCAGTGGGATCGTTGTGCTCAGGCTATGGTGTATATTTTGAATAAAGTCTATATTTGTACCCACGTGTCGTTTCGTACCTTTTCATTTGATCACCCTTGTAGAATCGATAAAAGTTATTCAATTGCAGAATATACTCAATATGTGCTCCATTCACATCAATAACGTGTTAAAAGCGCATTATAGCGTTTTCAATGATACCGCGAAGCAATTAAAGAGGGATTTCAGCCACATGATGTACAATGCTAGCTTTTAAATCAGGTAACGCCACACAAATTCTATAAACACGGTCTCTTAGAAATCCCACAACCAAAAATCACAGGGATTTAAGTCGGGTGAACGAGAAGGCCATGCATCCGAAAAATGTCTGAATATTGCATGATTATCACCAAAGTTAGCACTAAGTAGGGCTTTGACTTGACGCCCAATATGAGGAGTTGCTCCATCTTGCATAAAGATTGTGGTTTGCAAACATTGTCGCACCTGTAAAGCAGGAATGACCTGTTGTTGAAGAAGTTCACTGTACCGTGGACTCATGACAGAGCATTATTTCAGGAACTTGTGGAGTGAGAGTTTCAAAGAAAAAAGATCCGAGGATAAACTCAACAGTAAATCCACACCAAACAGGTCACGTAATCAGAATGCATTGGTTGTTGATGCGGGATATTTGGAGGTGAAGTACCCCATATGTGGCAATTTAGAGTATTCACAGCTCCATCTAAATAAAAGTGTGCCTCAGCTGACCATAGAATTTTCCAAGGCCACGCATCATCAACTTTCACTCTCGCAAAAAGGAGCAAATTCATGACGTGTTTTCTGATCTTGAGGTTTCAGCGTTTGTAACACGGGATGTTATACGGATACCATTTCAAAATGCATCGCAGAATTTTTCATACTGTCGACCACGGAATCTCCAACTCACGTGACAGAGATCAACCACTTCCTGAAGAATAGATGGAACTGGAGGCTCTTTCAACCATAACAGTAGTGACTTCTTCCATAGTTTCAGTCCCAACCGGTTTCCGTCCTCTTCCGGGCAGCACACCCAAATTGCTAGTTTCTTCAAATTTCATAATCATCTTCCTCAAACCAATCCTCGATATGGACCTTTTCGCAGATCCTTTAAGTGACAATATTCATTCAGAACAGCTAAGTCGTTGCTGCCGATTTAATAAAACAGTTTTACCAGTAAATCTCGATCTTTTTTTTTTTGTAAGGCAGAACTAATGATGAAAAACGCAAGATGAATGTTTCTCTGGCTATGATTGCAAGTTTATATAGAGGTTTTATACACGGATTTGCGTAAGGAATATGCGATAAAAGCCACCTGGTGGTCAAAATCTGTACTAATTTTTTATTGTAGAAATCTTCCCCCACGGTCCATATAGTATATATTCCAAGCTTCAACAAAATCCGATAAGCAGAACAGATTCTACTGGCCTCTGAATAGTGTAACTTTAATTATAACCACCTGGTACTTATAGACTAAATTTTTACTGTGCTTTAATTAAAAAAATTTTGTAACAAAAATGAATTGTTTTTGTTTTATAAATGTCTAAAATGGATTTTATAATTAAATTTTCGCACTGTCTTTTGGAAAATGTTTAGAGATTTTTCATCTTACACAATTCCTCAAGTTCTGAAACATATCCCTGATTTTTCAATCCGTCGCATTTATTTTTTACGCGTTTTTTTTGCCCGGGTTTTTAAGAAATGTAAAAAAAAAAAAAAAAAAAAAAAAAAAAAAAAAGAGTTGGGTGTACTATACATTATATTTTCGTCACAATATCCCCAAATTACTTCCATATATTATCTGATTTTTTGTTTGCTTTTTTTCCCTTTTGAAATTGTTAGAAACACGCATAAAGAACTGCTATAACGTTTTTCCGCCTCGCAGCTGCAAGAGTAGTTTTCCTATGCATATAGCATTACGCCATTCACAACCACACATACACCACTAAAATATTGCGGCGTCCATTCGTCTAAAATCACACCGACAACCGATGTTCGTGAGAAACCCAACGGCTGGATTCCACGACGAGCTGGAACCTCGAGTGTAATTCGAGGCGAAAGAAAAAACCGCCTCCACACCCTAAGAGAGTGGAGAGGAGACCGCATAAAAGACTCGACAAGAAACAGGGTGTTTGCCTTCTCCTTCATAAATAACATATGTTTTGTACAATTGAAATACTCAATAGTTTGAATAACTTGTAACTAATTGTAAATAATGTAAGTAATAGCTGTAGACGTAATAAATAAATAATTTAATTTCTTTAGTTTCACTTTACCCATTAATTTTCCTAAATCATCACACTACATTCACCTTTATAAAAACTTTTTTCAGCATTTTTCTCGTATTATACTGAGGTCAACTTTTACTATAAATTAAGAGATTTTAATCTTTTATATAAATAAATTCAAAATCTTTTTTAAATTCTTAATCTTTTTAGAATTCAATCTTTTAATCTTTATTTATTTATAAGGTATCGATGATCTGAATTTTTGTCATTTCAATTATTTATGTGTTAAAAACAAATTAATGAAGAAAGATTCAATTTTATCTCTAGCATTTCACATTTTCATTTATAATAAAATTTTGTTACGATTCTTTTTTTCTGTTTATAAAGTATTTAATATAGTGGTTTCTCAAACTGTTGGGCACGCCACCCTAAGGGGGCGTGATAACTCTATGAGGGGGCGCGAACACATTGGAAAGTCGAAAACAAAAGATTATTTTAAAAAAAAATTATTAATTCACTGAAAGTAAACAAAATACATTCTGAGATAGTAAAAAATAAATTTAACACAAATATATTTATAAATGTATCAGTATTGGACAATGTATTTTATAATTAATTTAAGAACAAATTTGATAATTCCAATTTACCGCATGGGTTTATCACTTAGAAAATACAAAAACTATATATATATATATATATATATAAGACTTATCTTGATAATTTGTACCGTCTATAAGTAATCTCTTACCTGCTGATTAAAAGTTACTCAATTTTCTTCCCAATGCCTCTGTTTTCAACGCAGGCTTGCGTATGTGATGTATTGGGGAGAGGGGGAGAAAAGTGTTAAATAAGGAAAAAAATATCCTCTGATACAACTAAATCCTTCGCAAGCACTGTCCTTTTATTGCATTCCAATGATATATATAGCAGTATATATAATATATTCCAATGATATGGATAGCAGTGTACAGAAAAGATCGTACTTTAGAAAGACGTATATATATGTCCGGGGCATTTAACATATCGATTGAAGTGGGCGTTTATATACACTGGTGGCGCTTAAGAGGTTAAAATGACATTGTAGCTTTAGCGTCAAAGTATAGTGTTATTGAATTCAATGCATTGTTATTAGTATGGAGGGAGGGGGGCACGATGAAAACTATGATTGAATATTGATTGGGTCGCAAATATCAAAAGTTTGACAAGCACTGATTTATAACGTTCTTCAAAATATATTGTTGCAATAGTTTTCGAGTGCTTATGGCTTGTATTATTTCTATTGAGTCATGAGTTTGAATGCTAATGCCATGATGTCGATAAATATCCCGAGGTTTGAAGTTTGCACTTTGGCGTAGTGTAGAGGTCTTCAAACTTTTTCGACACTTGGAACCCATAGAATCATAAAGCGTTTTCAGACAACCCCATTCTGTGCACTTGGAAGAGTATATCTTAAAAGAATATTTAAAGAGTAGATCAACACGTCAATAGGTACTTTATGTATAAACAAAAATAAGTATTGTATTTGTTATTTAAAATTTAGAAACAATTTGCATGATATATTCATTAATAATATTAATTTATGGTCTACGTGTCACCTACTCATACACCAGCGTTTCTCAAACCGTGGGGTGTGCCTTCCTAGGTTGCGTGATAACCCTACAAGGGGGGGCGCAAGTATAAAAAACAGTCGAACATAAAAAAACATTTAAAAATTATTAACTTACTGAAAGGAAATATAAACATTCCGACACAATAAAAAATAATACTTATTATAATTATAAATATATCAGTACTGCAAAATATATTTTATAGTTAATTTATCAATACTAAATCAAGAACAAGTTTAACTATTACTATTGACTATATAAAATGGGCATGTCTTGCAGAGCAAAGTTTTTCAAAGAAAAGTATTACATATTGACACTCTCTTTTTTTCTTTCTTTATTTAACTGAGATCTATATTTTAACCTTTAGAGCAGTTACGGCAGAAACCTGTTTTCGCAAAAATAGGATGTTGGAAATGTAGGATTAGACTTTAGAAATAGATGGTAGAAGAAATAAATATTTAATTTAATTAAAAATTATTTTACAATCAGTTCCAATTTAAAAAATGAGAAAAGAAAATTAGCATAATACTTACCCTACTGTTTAAAAGTAGCTTACTTAAGATATCTGTTACTAAAAGTAGCATGCACAAAATTTAATACTCATCTTGATAATTTGTATGTTTTGTACATAAGGTCATGTTATAATTTTAGCTTCAAAGTCTATTATTATTGCATTCAATACATTGTTATTGTTAAGGGGGGCGATGAAAATAATGATTGAAAATTAGGTCGCAAATATTGAAAGTTTAAGTAGCCATACATTATATTTAGTTACTGGGATATGTGCTTACATTTTTTTACACGAACTGTCGATATCTGTCTATTGAAATCATCTGCAATCTTATTTCATATTCAGCATTTAATTTCCTTTTATATTTTGTTTCTGCAGCTACTTACGTTGTATGTGAGACATGTGATTTTCACTTAAATACATTATTCTGAACTGGATTAAAAAGTGTATACCTGAATAAGAAATCCTGTGTATTATGTATCAATTAACAACATAATTTTGGAGCTGTTCTTGCTTAAGTTTAGATTTTAACGTCAAATCTGTTGATATGTCGATAAGTTGTACCCATTCCTTCATTATCGGCATTTTTGGCCCGAATGAAAAAAGTTGCATTTTACGTTTAAAAGCAATTTAGCTTAGAAAAACATCGTACTAACGAGTGTTAAATTATTTTCTGAAACCCGGGATAGTAAACAATAAAATGTACATAATCTAGGAAGTAGTATATATAAAGAAAAATGTTTTAACATTGTTTAATAATTGTTAACAGTGTTGACATTGTTGATAAAAGTTAAAAAAGTATTACAAAATAAAATTATGTAAAAATAAATTTTTCAGTTTTAATGACAGGAATGAGCTTTACATATAGGGAATATAAACTTCACAGAGAACGCGAATCCATTTTGCATGCACATTTATAATTTTCTTTTCGATTGTTTATTGTGACACGTGAAGCCGTTGAATATGCCTTATGGAAACCCAGGGTTCCATGCAACACAGTTTGAAGACCGCTGGCACTGAGTAAAAGTTAAGAGAAGAGATGCCCACTCAGGTGCCGTCCCAATTTGTTCACCATTGCTCAAAATATGAATTAGCCTTTTTTCTGCTATTAATTTTTATGTTAATAAAGACAAATAAATCCTGTAAATACTTGGAAAAATCAATTTTTATTTAAACATATTTTGTTCTGACTGAATAGTAGAATATATAGCGTTAATATATATAAGATGTTAATATTCATCCACAAAAAAAAAGCTATGGCTAAAAGATAACCTTCAATTCAACTTAAAAAAATTGCTTTTTTAATTAGTTCTATTTCTGTAATAAGCGTAATAAATTTGTAAATATGCTTTTTCAAAATTTCTTGCTATGCACGCATGATACTGTCTGTTTAGATATTACATTTCTTAGGATCAATCTCCTAAAATTAAAAAAAATAATAATTATCTGTGGTGAAAAGAGGCACCATTTCTCATTTTGTATTAGTTTATTGTCGTGCTCGTCACACATCGGTTTAGTGTGTTTACATCTTGTGATCTTCTGCCAGTCCAGATTCTCAAAACTATTCTAAGATGTTGCCATATTTTGTTCGGGCCCATGGTCGGGTTTACCACAAATCTCATTCAAATTTTAATATCAATAAAGTATTTAAGAATAGTCCAAGTAATTTAACAACCTTAAGTTAACAAACGTTTCTTAGTTATGATTTAATAAAATAAACATGCCATTCAGTAGTTTTTTTAGAAAATTGTGTCTCAGTTTTTTTTTCATTAAAAAGTATTAGGAACATCTTCAAGCTTTGTTTCAGAATTTTTCCCCTTTTTATCTTTGAAATAAATTAAAACCTTTCAACAAAAAAAAAAAGAGATTTCATTTTTTTCCCATATTTTAAAAAATAATTTTATTTCTGAAAAATGAATAACAAATGAGCATGCCTGAGTGGATGGTTATCCAGTTGGGAGTTTCGTATTCAACGATTTCAAATTGTGCCTCAAGTTCGAATCATATTACCCGCAGTTGATTGACTTTTTTTATTGCTCAACTTTTAAGAAACTCTAAGGTTATTAGTGACAGACTTTGTAATTCTAAACCACGATCAAGTAATGAGGACGACACCTGAGCTGGAACGTTCCTTTTCAAACTTCTACACCACCCTACCGGATTTTACTTAAGACCCATTTTATGGAAAAAATACAACGGTTGAATGTTAAATGAACCTGATTTCAATACCCTGACACAGTAGCGTAGCGGATAATATTAGCCCCCCCCCCCTGAAAATCAAGTTTTGTGCCCCCAAAACCCACATGGTGTGGAAATTAAAAAAGTGAGGTGCATTAATTACAGAATAAGACCTCGTCTCGTGCCTTAGGTTCAGGATTATAAAATTCGTTGCCAATAGCTTTAATGTTGCTTCTAAAAAAAGTACGATGTTTATTCATATCAACATTATATGATTATTAATACTGAGTGATGTTCAAGTTTATATAAAACCATGCCTATAAAACTACCAATTTATTTCATTACATTGCAGATTTATTTTGAAAAACCATAAATTTATTAATATTTCTTCGTTTGTATTATTTCGTACAATACGAAAACAGAATCTTCATTTAAAATTTTTTGATCAACTAAAAATTCTTATTAAACCCTAAAAAGGAGATTAAATTTTAAGAAAAAAAATAATGTAAACATTCTTGTGTGGAAAAAAAAAATCCAAAGAAATTAAAAGCCTTTTTAAATCTTTTTGATGATATTCTTCGGATGTCCCACATCCAAAACCATCGAGTGTTAAATGAAAATGCTTCTCAATTACATGTGTTCGTGCGTGTAATGATGATGATGATGACTTTTAAGTGGGCAGGGGTTAAACACCAAGATCGTTACGCGTTCGGTGGTTCAAAAAATTTTATCTGCTTGTAAGATCTGGAAACTCTCTTTAACTGTGACCTACTTCGAAACAGACGATAAACAGTCGGATGAAGAAAACGATCGATGGCAACGTGGTTTCCAGCTTCCGCTCATGCGCAGCTCGTTCCTCATCTGGGATTTCGATCTACTTTGGGGAGAAGTTCTCCCGCCAAATGTAAACACCATTTAAGCAAATAGGCAAGCCCTCCTTTTGTTTGTTCGATGGGAACTTTCCCTGTTATTCAATTAGATAAGGTGAAACAGTGTCTGGTTTGACAATGGAAAATCTTGAATTGGAAATGTGCAAATTAGATCTTCATGTGTTACAAGCGAGAAATCAGTAACCAATAGTTTAAATGAAAGATTATGTCCTTACTAAATTTTTAATAGATCGATTAAAAATAAATAATTTATTTTCTTACCCCCAGAATTCAAATATTGACTGCAAAGTTCATTTTTAAACTTACAAAATAAAACACAAAGAATAATTAAAATTGACTAACTGTTAGAATAAAACTTACTGAAATAAAGAAAAAAGGGAATCCAATAAAAAAAACGAAAAATAAAAGAAAGAAAGAAAGAAAATTTAAAAATAAAGACAACGGAAAAAATTACTGCATCTTAAATCGAATAATTTTTAGGTCAATTGTATAAAAGAAAAAGATTAAATAGAGAATTTTGTAAAGTTAGAAAGAGATTCCGAAAAAATATATTATAAATATTTTAATGTCTGAACTGGAAGAAAATTATCATTATTTTCAAATTAAACTTCTAAATATTATAATCTAATAAAGATTGAAGATAATCACCCCTATCTCGCATTTTAACCCCTTAACTGGTTTGCCCGTACAACGTACGGACTATCGAAATTTGACCGCTATTGGTTTTTCCGTACGCTGTACGGGCACTGATATTTTCTTCTTTCTATCGTTCATTTGAGCGAGTTTGTGGGGAAAATAAATCTGATTATTTTCAACAATATTTCTCTAAATTTTATCATTGTTTTGAAAATCAATTTAAGAATTAATTGTTTTCGCCTTCAATAAAAGAAAAAAAATTCAAGAAGACCGTTTTAAAAGTTTAATGTATGTAGCCCATAAATGTGTTTTTATGCACCCAACGTTCTAAAGAGAGAAGGACAATAATTTCAAACTTAATTCCAGATATTAGTGAAACAATTATCTTAAGAATCATATATTTTAAAAAGATCTCTCGAAAGGCCTTTTTTTAAGAAATCTTCAAGTGAATTTTTTCCAAATTCACAAAAATCTCATAATAAAAACTTGATTAAAATTAATTACTACAGCTCAATATGTCTTTTCGAAAGAGCATATAATATTAGATATAAACTCTTTATTTAGTTTAAACATAAAATGTTTAACGCATTTCTGAAAAAAAATCGGAGTTAATCACGTAAAATCTTGTATATAATGTGTGTCATTAATTTCTTCAAACTTTTGGAATTATAAAAAGTTTTTACTTTCATTCAGGCTAATGTCTGAATTTTTTAAACCCTTTGGCCGTTGGTGCTGAGCGCGTTTATCTCAGTCTATTTCGCCTCTCAGTTGCAAAATCGGCTTCTTTATGTAGATAGGATCACACAGTTCATATCCATATGAGCATCCCAAAAATATTGCAGGGTTTTTTCATCTGACATCACGATCCGCTTTGAAACACTGAAAAGAAGGTCGTGCTTGCCTCCTCCTGCAGAAATAACATGTTCTATAGAGAACAGGAAATATTCAATAATTTGAATAACTTTCCGCCATCAGGAAATACTGATTTGATAGCTGTAGATGAAATAAATCAATTATTTCATTTCTTAACTCTCACGTGTATCACTTTCTTAAAAAAGTTTTTTTTTTTACTAATAGATGGTAGCAATAGACTGTAGGATAGAGATTTAAATACACATTATTTCACGAGAATTAGTACTTCCCTTTTAGGTGAGAATTGGCGTCAGGATAAGCTGGGCTTATACATATCACCTTATTTTAAACTATGTCATCGTCTAAAAAAATTCTAAGCTAAACAATTTGAATACTATGTAAATAATATATATGCAACCTTAAAATATTATTTTATCAAATTAGTTCTAATTAGTTAGATTATCTTCTTATTATAATATATTATTGTTTATTGTTTATAATTTACTATTTTTATTATTTTATTAGGATTAAATAACAACATTTATACTAAGTTCACGGTTCTGAATAAAAAGAAACCTTTTTCCACTTCCTCTTTTTAGAAAAAGCATACTTTGGTTAAAGAAAAAAAACTAACCCAAAGGTGAGGAGAATTCCAAACGACAAAAATTCAACGGCGTAAGGGTTAAAGAAGCAGAAATATTATATATAAAAAGAAAATATTTTTCATTTCATAATTCTTTGTTGCAATACATCAGTTCGTTCACATACAATTCAAACAAGCAATCTTTTCACTAAGCAAGGTGTAAATCTGTCACATAGATATTACGTTTAATGGCACAAAGAAAAAAAATCCGTTCATGCTTCTTGCAATTAAGATATACAACAACCCTAAAAATGTGAACTTTGCCAAAAATTAACAATTTTTTTGTAATTTTATTTTACAGGCTATCTTATTAGCTTTATATAAATATCAAGTTTATTATTTTCCGTGTACTAGAACAAAAACTACGAGTGTTTTAGTAAAAGCAGACGCCATTACTTTAAGCAAGACGTCATACTTTAAAACGCGTTTTACTCGAAATGTGTTTTTTTGAAAATGCTCAAACGGGGACAGCGACTGCTGAAAACGTTTTGAAAGTAATTAATTGAAATTTTTTGTGCATGTTGTGTATAATAGAAAAAGTGCTTTAACCTTCAGATTTATCAATCACTGTTTTATTACAAAATTTACAGTCCGTAATATTAATATAATCACTGTTTTTTTAAGCAATTTCATATAATAACTAAGATAAGTGCTTTAATTTTTGTAAAAATTAAAATATCTCTTATCCCGAAGGTCATTTCAGAAATGAATAACATAGCCACACATAAGAATTGAAAATTTGTTCTTAAACTTTTGGTACAGAATGGGCCCCGTTTATGTTATTTTTTTGTAAATTTGTACCCGTTTTTTCCGATTTTTTTAGTAATAATAATTTTTTTTCTCTTCTTAATTTTAGCAAATTTTTCTTAAAATAAACTAAACAAATATAAAAACCACAAAAAATCCCCATATCTCCATTTTTTATTAAAAAAATTGTAAGTGGTCGGATACCTTACAAAGGATTGAAGAAAGTATCAAGTGCTTATTTTCAATTATATAAACTCAAGCAATATATTGAAATGAAATATATTTTCAGGACTCCATAAACAAAATATAATATTTAAAGAAACGCTTTTGAACATTTGTAATAATATGGATTAGCAGTGCATTCGGTGCATGAATGCATTCGTTACATGTGCTCTAAAAATACCAAAATCCAGGTGATAAGAGATACTATAAGAATAAGTATAATTTTTAAATATAATTTACAATATAGAGATTCGTCAAAATTTTAAAGTATTAACTCATTATTATTGAGTGTTTAAATAATTATGTTATCCCGCTTTGGTTAAAAATAATGAACTATCAGTAACATTGCCAAGGCAGTAATCCATGCAATTGGCATTATTTAATTTTATTATCGTTTCTGCCTGTATACTTTGTCATGCACGACAACAACAACATGAGTAAGTATGTCACTAAAGAATTCATACAATTTTCAAAATAGCTACTCTTTCTAAGCCTCATCAACACACCTAATGCCATGGTAATTTGAAATAACCTGGCTTGAGACAAAAAAAATTTTCTCCTAAGGATGCTATTTTTTTCTATGATTCAATACGTGATTTTGTAAAGTAGTTTCATTTACACATAACTTTTTTAACCACGATGAAGCATAACCTATCGATATGATAACTCGAATGGCTCTTTTTCATGTATTAACATTCGTATACATTGAAATTATTTCTTTTTATAATGATCCTTCTCTTCATACTGCTCTAAAAATGAAAATTGTATATTTTATTGGGTATTTTTTAGGGAAAGTTCAGCCGTTTTTGAACGCGTTAAATTTAAGCGTAGTCAGTCTCTTTGCGAGAATTCAGACCCGATTCAAATCGGTTTATACAGTTAGATTAGTACACTATTGTGATTTAAACAATTTTTTTCGAATTTTAGTCAGCTTTTTTAAAATTGTAAAACTGTCGACATGAGTGAAGAAAAAGTGCACTTAAGTTTCAAAAGGGAATAATGCGATGGAGGCAAAAAGAAACTTGTGTGGCGTGTTTGGAAAAAAGCAGTAAATAGCTTGTGAAATTTTGCTTGGGTGATTTTTTTTAAAGGTGAACCTAGATCAGGATGCCCATCAAATATCAGTGATGAAGTGCTATGCAGTATGATCAAGACAAATCCCGCTTTAACTTCCACAGAAGTGGGCTTCATGCTTTAAGACTACTGCTTTGTATAACAATAAAAGGCTTGGTTTCGTGCCTAAACTGTCTGTTTGGATGCCACACGAATCAAGCAATAAAAATTTAATGGACATACGTTCTTTAAATCTTGCTCGTCAGAAAAGAAAACTGTTTTTAGACCCCTTGAGGACTGAAGATGAAGAGTGAATATTTCTAGCACTTACGTGGTTAGAAAAAGGTACAGTAGAAGTCCATTAGTCCGGCATCCAAAACAGTCCGGAATGCCCGATAGTCCGGCATCGCTCCGGAAAATAGTAAAATTTTTGGTTTTCTCCAAAAGTGTGTCTTTAAAGCAATTAAAAACGCTCGAGAGCTATTATGAAGTTTTCGGGGTAGTTCGGGATCATCCGGAAGCCTCGGTATTGTTCGGAAACAATTAGCGGCCGGCTAGTCTCAGCTGTCACAACAAATTCAGGTGCAGTGCAGCTCCGTTAAGATACTAAAGCCATCCTTCTTTTGGACAATTGCAAAGCCCACCCGCCAGTAGATGAGTTAGTTTCTGGAAATATTGTTGCTACTCTGCTCCCACCTAACGTAACATCTTTGATTCAACCCATGGACCAAGGGGTTATTCAAAATTTTAAATGCTTTTATAGAAGGTCTTTTATTCAAGGCCAGTTAAATGCCGACTGTGACGTGACTGATTTTCAAAAAAAGTTTACAGTAAAAGATGCCGTCTATACTATTGCACTGTCTTGGAACCAGGTAAAAAATACAACACTCCAAAAATGCTGGAGAAAACTTTGACCAGCTGCAAACCCTGCATCTGACATAACTCTACAGACTGATGAGGAAGAAAACCATCAAGACGCTCTGACCAAAGTTTTGGATGTCGTTAAAAGTGCTTACAATCCCTTGAAAAACCTGCCTGAAGATGAGGTAGAAGAGTGACTTCTAATCGACGAGAATGAGCCTGTTGAACAAGAATTAACCGATGAGGACATTATCAACATTGTAGTAAACCCTCAGCCTACTCAAAATCTTGAAGAAAGTGACTCAGATGCCAAAACGGAAAAAAAGGAAAATATCAGCTGGGCAGAAGCTGCAGAATCACTAAATAAGTTTATCTCTTTACGTGAGTCTAGTACTAGCTACAGTGCTTCAGAAATTATTGATTTCCATATCATTAAAAATAAATTTTATACTAAACGTCAAAAGTCAAGTAAACAAAAAGACATTCGTGACTTTTTTAAATCTGAGTGAAATATGTTTTACATTACGTGTACATACATTATATGAAATGTAAAATAAACTTTGTTGTATGTATTTGCATACTGTATTTGTAGTTTAATTATTAACCTAATTGTTCTTATAATTACTGCCCGATAGACCGGAATTTTCGGTAGTCCGGCACCGAGCCGGTCCCGAACGTGACGGATTATCGGACTTCTACTGTATATGTTTATACGGGGAGTCCCACTATTCACATTGTAAAATGGGCCTATCCGCGTTTTTCCTAACAATTCTCTTGGGAAATAGCTTTCTTTAAATACAGGGTGCGGCGAAAAAACTCGTACAAATTTCTTGCCTTTTAGAATAATTAACAAATTTCCTTTTAATTGGTATTTTCATGTGTCTTTATCCACCACTTTAATAATAAAATATTTCTTAATACATTTCTTAGTTTGTACTTTAATTTATGTGTTTTTGATAATGTCGAGCAAAAGGTCTGCTATTTTAGAGTTGTTTCAGCAAAGGAAACGAAAGCGTGAAGTTGTTAATTTGCTTATTGTACCTCGGCAAGCAGTGTTTGATGCAATTTGTCGTTTTAAAGAGCTTGGCAATAATGGTCGACGTCCAGGAAGTGGGTGAAAACGCCCTATAAACACTTCAATGAATCGTAAGGCCATCGAAAAGCGAGTCCAGAGGAATCTGATGGTTTCCATGAGAAAATCGCTCGTGACATAATAATATGTGTCAGATAGGTGAGACGAATTGCAAAAACGGAGCTTGGACTGAAGTCTTACAAGTTGCGAAAATTTCAGCTCCTCAATGAAAGAAACAAACTCGTACGGCTCCAAAGATGTCGAAAACTTTTGAGACGGGCCGCAAGTCAGCGATGGGAGAGATTCCTTTTCACTGATGAGAAGCTCTTTGCGGTCCAACAAGTTCATAACTCTCAAAATGATTGAATCTGGTCTGTGGACGCTCCAAGCATTCGGCAATTGTTGAATATCGCCAATATCCAAAAGTCGGTCATGGTCTGGCACGGAATTTGCGCAAATGGTAAAACTTTGATTTTTAAAATCAATCAAAAAGTGTACCAGAGGGACATTTTGAAGCTGTTGTACTTACGTGGGCCCAAAAGTATTTCGGATATGTAAAGTGGACGTTTCAGCAAGACTGCACCAGCTCATAAGGCCAAAAAGACACAAGAGTAGTGCAAGGCAAATTTTCCAGACATGTTATCATGTGAAGAATAGCTACCCTACTCGCCGGATCTCATGGATTACAGTGTATGGTCCATTTTTGAGTCCAGAGACTGCACTAAATCATACAAAACTTTAAACTCTCTAAATCAATTGTGTCTGCGGGAATAGGATAGATTAATGGTAAAAGACTTGAGGCTCATTGTTGAAAATTTCTGCAAGCGTTTGCACCTCTGCATTGTTGCAAACGGCGGTCACTTTGAAACCAATTAAATTTATTTATTAGTACGAGTGTACTCTTATTATATATATATTATTTGTTATATTTTGTTAACTTCTTAATTTTTTATAAATTTGTTTAAAAAATTGTTTGTTCGGGTTTTTTTTCCGCACCCTGTATAATTTAATTGAAAATTTCCTCCTGGAAGAAGAAACGGTATATCTAAATTATATCATGTATTTAAGTAATAACTTTCGAGTTCGAGTAGGAGAGAGAGTGTTATGGGATAGCCTGAAGATTAACGTAAGATAAAATAAAGCTACACTAGAGCACTTCGTAGACTATTTGATTAATATGAAGACCAATGATTTGGTCAATTAGTTGTTAAATTAGAATCGAACCATTTAGATAGATTACTTTAGAAATTATCTTCAAATATAAGAAAGTGCATTACCTGGAAGTGCTAAGTGTAAGTGATCTGATTTTATATCTACAATTATCTCGTCTACTTCGAAATTGCTCCCATATTTATTAATTAGTGCATTTCTTAATTTAGGTTGTTGAATTTATGTCATTGTTTAGAATAGTAAATAAATTGTGTTGCTTTGACTATGACTAGTTTTCCTTCTTACTCTCATGCACTAATGGATGGGATAGTCCATCCATTACAACATCTAAAGCTGGTGCGCATCAGAAAATAGTTATGCTGTGCTGTTAGTGAGACAGCAAGGGTATAGTGCACTATGAGTTGCTGAAACAAATGAAATGTGTTACTCTTCGCAATTTGAAGCTTTTAATAAAGAAATTCAACGTAAATATCCGTCTTCGGCCAATAGGAAGGTGTGATTCTTCATCATGAAAACGTTAGACTACACGTGACAAGAAACACCGCAATAAAAATTGTAGAGTTGGGTTGGGAAACTTTATCTCATACAACATATACTCTTCATATTGCAGCATCTGACTATTATCTGTTCAGGTCGCTGCAAAACTTTCTTGATGAAAACAAATGTATAAATTATGAGTGTGTCCAAATGGCAATGGAAGAATACTTTGTTTCCAAAACAGAGAACTTCTTTTCCAGGGCTTCTTTGCCAGAAGTCTGGCAAACAGTTGTTACTAACAAAGGACATTATATTTTAGATTTAGTTTTAAATAAAAAGCAGAAAAAAATTGTTATTTCTTCATAAAAAACGACATAACTTTCCCTTACACTCAGTAGAAGTAATTGTTTTGTATTTTTGTTTATTTTTAAAATTTTTTAAAAATCTTGGATAATTTTCACCGACATTTTCAGATTAAGAACTATTTAAAATGAGAAAAATCCTTATTTTCAGTAGATTACCATATGAATACAACATATGAATTGAGAGAAAAAAAGTCCTTTGAAGTTTTTAAAACATTCAAGAAATAATCTGAACATCTAATAAACAGATTAAAAGATTCGAGCAACTTTATTTGCCTTTTTAAAATTCTAAAGCAATTAATTTTTTGACAAATTTTATTTACTGTACAGTTTTCTTTCATAGATACTTCTCATTTTACAAACCAATTTTAACATACTTATAAATAATTTATTATTTAAAAGAAAAAGAAATTTAATTAATTAACTCTTTTCTTTCAAGATGGGAGTATCTAACATGTCATTTATCACCCAAAGATCTATAACTATGAATGTAACCTAAATAAAAAGGAAAGACATACAGACCTTCTTAATGTAAGGGTGTATTATTTTATTTAGAAGCATTATTGACACCTTTTTCTTTTCTTTTCCTTTTCCTTTCAGCAAAACTATTTATCCAATGATAAACGATCCAATAGCGGGAGAAAGAAAAAGTCAACCTCCAATCCCGAAAGAAATACATTTCTTCCTTTCAGTGGGTTGGATTTGTGACCTCAAGTGGTCATTTTTCTCCTTTATCTGACTTAGTAGCAGAGAGGCCGTCCTGAAAATTAAGAGAAATTTTCGTCTCACTGGGGAAATGGACAGAGGTCAGACTTCTCCAAGAAATGTCTGCTCCCTGTGGGAGTAGAAAGTCTTAAATTATTATTTCAGAAACTTTCAAATAACGATTTGTAAAACAAAATGGAACAGCTTGACAAATATCAAGTAGTAATTGTCAACTCTGATTTTTTAATCTTTTATTTATTATCATTCCTGTTTAAGCATAGCTATTTTAAATAGTATTTGTATGTTACTGCTTTCTGTTTAAAGTAACGTTTCTCTAAGCTCACTTTGTTAACAATTCTGTTTTATGATCAACCAGTTTGTAATAGTGGGATATTCATGAGGTTTAACCTTTCTAAAACGGATTTTTTCCCATCCGGAAAAATTCGCACTTTGAGCTAGAACAACTCCCCTCCACAAACGAACGTCACTACTAAATACGACATAAATAGTCAGTGAAAAAGAGAAAAGGAGTTCTTATGCTATTAACAATATAGCCACACTTAGGAGTTCCTGAATTATAGTTGTTAAGCTATTAGAAGATATTGGCGGATTTCTCTTCGGCGAGTTTCAAAAATTGTATCTCAGTTAAAATAAAAACCATCATTTCTTATTATGTAGTTTGTCTTGTTCACACTCCACGTAATGAGGCCTAACGTTAAACAGTATTTTTCAAACTGTGGAGTGCCCCACCCCTAAGGGGGCATGATAATTCTACGAGGGGGGCACGAGCATATTGAAAAGTCGACAACAGAAAAATTACTTTCAGCAAATTAATTTTTTTAAATAAACAAAATACTTTATGACATAAAATATAAAATACAAATTGAACTGATATAATACACTTACAATGTATCAGTACTGCGCAAAGTATTTTATAATTAATTTAACAATACTAAGTTAAGAACAAGTTTAATAATTACCAGCGACTCCATGGGCTTGTCAAAGATAAAAGTTTTACAAAAATTAACACTTATCTTGAGTATTTGCCTGGTTTATAATTAATCCCTCAACTGTCGAATAAAAGTTACATGATTCGCTTCCCAATGCCACCGTTGTCCACGAAGGCGCGTGTATAATGTGTTGGGGGTATGAATAGGAATAAATCAGTAAAACCTACCAAATAACTAAATCCTTCGCAAACACTATCAAGGGAATTTTGTTCCATTCCGAAGACTTCGGAATAATTTTATGGATAGCACTGCTCAGAGTCGATCGTACTTTGGAACGACGTATATATACGTCCACAGCAATTAACGCTTTGGTTTGACGAGCTTTTTATTTTCGCCGATGGCGCTTTCGAGGTTAAAGTCGCTTTGTAGCTTGAGCGTCAAAGTATAGTAATATTGAATTCAATGCATTGTTATTGTATGGATGGTGTGGGGAACGGGAGCGATGAAAATTGTGGTTGAATATTGGGTCGCAAATATTGAAAGTTTGAGCAGCACTATGTTAAATAAATACAAGATAGTTACTTCAAATACTTGTTGGTAATTATTTCGTGTCCGATTTAATGGTTTCTACAACTATGCTGCGTTCGGATCCCCCGAAAACCTTCAACGATGAGAGACATCTCCACTTCAACCGATATGAGGGGAAGATATCATGACAAGTTATGAAAATATTCAAAAGTAAAAATGGTCTTCTTTTCTTCAATAAAATACTGGGTTCTTAGACACTGTTAATAGTTGAAGACCGATGCTTTGAAACTCATTATTTCTTGAATAGGAATGCCTCTAGTCACCATTGTATAATAGTTATTAAGCTTATTTAACATCGAAAATGGGACAAATTTATATAAAGTTAATTCCTGGTTAAGATATAATTTGGGACCTTTATTGTTTTGGTTTTCTACGTTATTCTAAGTAAAGCTGAAGTTTATTTTTACTCTATCTCAGAATGAAGATTTGTGAAATGAAGATTTTTTAAATTAAGGTCCCTACTATCCTAAAATTGGGAAATTTGCCAAAAATTGACAAATTCTTTTATGATTGTATTTTTAGGCCATCTTATTAACTTTATAAAAATTCCAAGCTTATTATTTTCCGTTCAATAGAGCAAAAACAACAAGTTGTGACGGATATGTAAGGTCTTCACTAATCCTCTAAATATGTCTTTCCAATTTTATTTATTTCAACCAATCTCCACCGGGAGCCAAAGCGTGATTTATGCAAATGAGATATTTTATATAAGTTCGGGTTTCGCGAGTTAACGAGAGAGAATGAAATGAAATGAGAAAGAGTTGTAAAGTGAAGAAGTAGATTTTTAAAGTAAAGTGAATCGAAGCATCGGAAAATCAACTCGCAGTCGTTGACAAATTTAGTGTGTAGTAAAGCTACAAGCAAAGCTGAAGAGCTGAAGATTGAATTCGTAAATCCAAGAGTGAATATTAGCTTTTATCCGATCCAACCGGAATCCAAGTATTCAACAAGACGGACCTGCCGAAGTTTAAGAATCAGGTTAGTGACTTAGAAATTGTAAATACGTGTACGTGTGTTAGCTGTAATTGTACGCGCTGATCTTTCGTGGATTCAGTTCAGATTTCGTAGTTCCGCAGTTAGTGACCCCTTCTCATTCTCCACTGTGTTTTATTGTTCTTAAATTTGAATAGTGTATATGTAACCTTCCTTGATTAAGAGGTATCAATAAATATAGTGATTTGTAAAGATGTCTTTTGAATTCGTTAACCCGCCTACACGTCCAGAAACGAGTAACACTAGACGGGGAGATGATAATCTTAGGCAGGTTATATTTCACGACAAAGTGTTTAGTAAAAGCAGATTGCCATTACTCTAAGCAAGATGTCATAACATTCACAATGTCATTAATTTAACAATACTAAGTTAAGAACAAGTTAATAATTTCCAGTGTCCCCATAGGCTTATCATATACGAAATTATATACAAAAATCAACACTTATCTTGATAATTTGTGCGGGATAATTTTATCAATATCAGTGCTCAGAGACGATCGTACTTCAGAAAGACGTATATATACGTTTGGGGAATTTAACACGCCGATTAAGTGAACCATATATATATATATATACGCCAGTGACACTTAAGAGGTTAAACTCATATTGTAGTTTTATTGTCAAAGAAAAGAATAATTAAATTTAATGCATTGTTATTTGTATGGAGGAGGGCGCGACGTGAAAATTATGAATGAATATTGGGTCGCGCAAACATTGAAAGTTTGAGAAGCACTGATCTAAAGGATAATTCAAAGAAACTACTGACATAGTGCAACACAGATATGGCAGTTATTCCAAGCGTATGGAATGCAATTAGTCCAGCTTTTAAATAAGTGTATCTATAAACTATTTTAATTAAATTTAAAACAACAATGGAATATGACGTTGTTAGTAGGTGAAACAACCAAATTTACAAAAGTAAGGCAAATAAGCATGTAGGTAATTTTTTATATACTTATCTTTACTTCATTTTGAATGCTATCGTTTTTATACCCGCCGTATAAGACAAAACCGTAAATTTCAATATTATTTCTTACGTTTAAATTGCGCCTAAGACGACGAAATATACGGTAGTTAATAAAAGAACTATTTTTAAGTTGATTTGGTTTTTCATAAGATCTTTGGAGCCTCTCAAGGAATTTAAGTTAAGGCTGAACTTCACAGCTATATTGTGAACATTCGAAATTGTAATCATTTTTTAATTTTTAAACTTTAAAGTGAATATACATTCCACATTGTATAAGAATATTTTTAATTTGAGCTTTAATGTGGAAAAGAAAAGAAAGGGGGTTGAAATTAAAGTGAAATTCTAACTTTTATAGTTTAAAAAATTATTTATTATCCTCAAGAGATTTATTTTTCATATAAAAAAGTACTATTTTAAAAAACTAAATATAATTTCATTTTTTAGTAAGCGTTATCTGTTAAGTAACTTTCAAATAAACACTTACTCAAATGATACAAAAAAACAACTAGGAATATTTCATAACTTTGTCAACTAAAGTTGATGAGAAAAAACATCTATCTATTGTTGACAATTCAATGCAAGAAAATAAACAAAATGCAAAAATTATTGTCCATTTTCGTATGCAAGTTATCATTATAGAAAAGGGACCCATTTTAGTGAGATAAAACACTTTATTCGTTTCACAAAATGATAATTTCCACCAAGAAAAATGACTATAAAACTAAATAGTGTTCACTACATTTATATTTACCTGTTTATATGCTCCATTTTCTTTTGTAACCTGAACAAATTGCACTAAGACAAAAGAGAAGGAACCATGAGAAAATTACTACGGTAATAATCGATTCCACGAAAGTATAAAACACGTTTTCCATCTTTAGGAACGTAAATGCTACATAAGGGAATCAATATTTTAGCACTTCGGCGCTTGTCACTCGCATCCATTTTCAAGAAATAAAGCCGCTGGAGATTAAGTTAATGGTGAAAAGAAAATATTGCTCCTGTGGGAGAAAATGTACTTACGAATTGATAGAGAAGGCAAGAAAACGTATGTGTGTGCGTATAGAGAAATTTGTTACATGCAGCTCAGCTTACGTTAAAACAGTAAATGGATGTAGAACAGAAATAAATTTAGGCGGAACAAACAATTTAACTATTCTGTTTTCACATTATTTTTCCTTTTGTGCCTATTTATTGGAACCTTGTTTGAACCAACCTCTTCTCACAAAACAGTCCCGATTTAAGCTCATTTTGGTTTGGGCCCTGGGCACAGAGGATCTGCAGGCCTATTTGACAATGGCGGATTGAAATTTATAACCAGAAAATCTGGTTAAATCCGGCTTATCCGAACACTTGGGTGCCCGCCCCAAGCACCCAATGGATAAACCGGCACTGTCACGAAACTTATTCTGTTTGTATGTGTGCATGTGTAAAATAGCAAAATCTTCCAATCTTTACTCATTAGACGTAAAAAAAAAGAGTAGGAAGAAAACATGATTATAAATTTCAAACAATTTGAACGTTTGGAATTAGTTTACCACATACCTTCTACCTCTGGCAATGAAAATGGATGTTATCCGGTTAGGTTAGGCATGGATTCAAACCGCATCTGGATGACAGATACGAACAAATCATTTTCCACTCTGTTTCAAGTCTATGCCACACTTCATGAATCTTAGTGGTTGGAGAGCAGTGATGACTCAGTCTCTCAACAACACATGGCCAGATGTTTCTGAGTGAATGAATGATTGCCAATTTTGGCCAGCGGAGCAACGTACACCCCCGCAACCTGAGCCTGACCGATGCAAAGTACTTATTAAGCCAATCTGTAAAGTATTAAAGGCAAAACATGACTTTATAGGGGAGAGGGAGGGAGCTAATATTCTCTGTTACGCCTCTGATCTAGCTATACTGCACCAACCAGAAGTTTCCGATGCGTGAGAGAACTGGAGAACGAGTTGAACAGGTCAAATTTCAAAGAATATATGTGACGATGTAAGTCAGGGCATGACAGACAACATAATATTTACATTACCTGTCGAAAGACTGCACCTGAGACGCTTCGAAGATAGAAAACAGCTAGCGGCCTTAAGATCTTAGAAATAAACCAATTCTTTCAGAATACCGATGTCTTGAACAAGAGAGTTTTTCATCGTGTACCCTAGAGCTGCTTATACCAGCACACCAGGGAGCAGGACTTTTTGACGATATCGAATGCAGTCAGGCCACGTACCTCCTCATTTTCTGAACATCCATCAGGATTCTGTAGTAGTGGCTCCATGTCGTTTTTTCAATCAGAAATCTGATAGAAAAAACGACATGGAGTCACTACTACATTCAGTTTTGTCATAGGGCGTAGCACTAACACCTCATGTCTCCATGTTCCAGTATCAAGAAAAAAAGCGCAGAGAGTTCGTGCTGCTCCAGATGTTGTCACACTGGCCGTGGGCATATTTGTCAAATATTATAACTAAAGACGCCTGTACGGCAGTATGATCCTGCAAAGATAACCTAAGAACATATGTCTATAATTGGACGTTAGTGGCTGGATGTGGTTCAGACCCTCATTGTGATCCCCCTGAGTGGCCATTTTACTTCTATTTGCTCTATAAGTACAATTCGGGAAAAAAGACACATGAGAATTCTCACATTTTCCTTATTAAAAAGTTACATGGTAAGTAAAAGTTACACGGTTGAGTATAAAGCTCGTGTAATATATTAAGTTATCCGGTTTTAGGAACTGTGAATAAACCTGGAAAAACTCATGGTTTGATAATTTTATACTGGGAAATGAAATGAAAATGGTGTTTTATGAAAAATAGTATTCCTAATTACGATTTAAAAATATATATAAATTGGAAATTTAATTTAATATTAAATGCATGCATATGCAATATAAATGCATGTTTAAGTATCCGAACACGTTGAAAATGACTAAATTCAGTCAAGACAAATATTTTTGTTTTTTTATTTTATTGAATAGAGCTAGCTTTTGACTTTACGAAACATACTTTGTTTTGTTTCTACACTACCTAGAGACCAAGTTACAATCAATTTTATAAATTTAGAAAAACTGGAAGTGAGTTTTTGATCTACCAGAAGTGGGCATTTAAATTGCTCAAAATCTATCAGGCGAGTCTGATATCTCAAAATATTACGAATATATTTCTATAAAACTTTTTGAACCTGATATTTATTTTCTAGAGAATGTACTAAAATATTTCTTATTGTATGAATACTTTTTGAGTTATGGCTTGTTATTTAAATAATGGTCACATAAAAAATGTAACATTTCTTATAATGTTTACTTAATCAGCTCTAAAATTTTCAAATTTAATAAAAAATTAAAATTTTAGTACACTTTCTAGATAAATGCATCTAATTTGTTTTAGTAATTCTTTTACTCTAATTTGTTTTAGTATTACTTTTTTCTCTAACTGCTTTGAAGTTTTTCAAAAATATTGCTAAAACTTCACTTATAATTGGGATTTTTGTAAAATTCAGGTAATTTATTTTAAATTTTGATAGTTAAATAGTAATATTTATTGGTATTGAGTCCTAAAAGACCATTTATAATGTTTTAGTATGCTATTTTGTTAAAAAGTACTCTGAATGTGTTCGGATACCTTAAGCAAATTCGTCTTAAAATTTAGTCTTAAAGCTTCAATTAGTTGTATTTTTGCTTTTATTATCTTGTTTTTCTCTCAGGTCATTAGACTGCTATGTTTCATATTTTCAACTTAAATGTATATTGCTTTTAAGTCACTTGTCATTTTTTTTATTTTCGATTATTTTAAGCTTACGGAAATGTATGCTTATTTTGCTTAGTAATTCTGAGAAAAATATAGAACGAACTGTTCATTAAAACATCTAAATCCTGAAGTATTGTCCTAATCTAAACAAAAAGACTAAATTATCATCTATTTATATGTATACAGTATAAGTACTTATGTGAGTAATTTTATTCAGTATTTAAATTAAAAATAATTTTAATAAATGTGTTTAAAATTTATTTTTACTTAAAAGAAATATTTAACTAAAGTTATGAAACAAATAATAACTTGAAACATTTTTAAGAATGTTAAAATTTCAATTCCATAATACAATTTAAATGAAAATATCTTAGACAATCTCTCTGGAGAATGGAAGAAAGATATATTCACAAATTATAATACATATTATAGGTGTTTCTGTGCATAAGAAATCGTCTTTTACGTTACCCATTTTTTTCTCTTTGATTCTATTCTACAAACTTGGTAAATTCTTTTTCTAGTGAGCAAAAGGATCATAAGCTATTGAATTCCTCTATCAGACGTAAAAGTAGAATCATTTTTCAAACAATTCTACTTTTTTTACTTTTTAAGAAGAAAAAAAACTCCCCCAGGAGGCGAATGAAACAAATTGAAGTTATTTAACCAGATATTTTTTCACATCAAACCCAATGCCTCAGATACTTTAGTATTGAAACTGTTTATGGCTTAAAAGTCTTTTTAAACCTTGGGGAAAAAACTTTGTGCAAAAACGTGATCGATTTGGGCTACATTTTTACATCGCAGATTTCTATTCTAAAAAAACCTTACTTTAGAACATTCAAGGAACAAGAAAAGTGAAAACGAAATAGCACGTACTTCTAAAAGATAAAAGATTTTTTGAATCAAATCTACTCCCTACATTCCAATTTTAACATTTCTTAGCAAAATTCTCGCAATAAATAAAAGAACACGTCACTTTGTGAAATAAATGGAAGAACGCAGAAAAATTTCTCAGTTTGAGCACAGTACATAACTTTCTTTTCTTTTTTTATGCTTTACAAGGTGATATATTTTTTTTCTATGAAAGTAAACATTTTTAAATATTATATATTTTGAAAGAATTATATAAAAAGTTAAATTCTCTTTTCAAAGTTTATGGTCCTTTCCGAGAGAAATTTTATGTATAGGTAATAATACGACTTTAACATGAATTAAAAAAACACAGTAAAACCGAAAATGCATACTTAAAAGAAAGACTAAAATATTTCGCATAAAAAGGAATGTCTCAATTCATACAAACTCCACTATTTTCTCGAAAAACATTCATTCCTTAAAATTATACTTTTGTGAGTCTGAGACGTTATAGAGCAAGTAAAAAGAAGATTTCAGAGAACTTAGTGATCTCTCCATTCAAAGGTTTACAATTATGATCATTTTTATTGGAGTGGAAAATACAAATAAATAAATAAAAAGTAGAATCTTTTCATATAATTCAATAGCAAAAATCAATACACTGAAGTAATGACTGCATTTGTGATGCTGTTGTTTCAATTCCTACTATTAGCTATTCTCTCTCAATATAAAACTTGTTCAAATTTAAATACATGCTTATTTTGGATGACAATAAAGCAATTTAATTATAATTAAAAACAATTAATTGATCAAAACTAATTATTCAAAGAATTACAAATACAGCCATGTTGACATCATTTTTGGCGACTTGGGTAAAAACTTTAAAAGATTTTTTTTCCTCACGTTTCAAAGCATTCAGTTGAAATGAAATTTAAAAAAGTTATTTTGAACGCAGGTGAAATAAGTAAAAGAGTGAGTCGAAAAATAAGTTTCCCCGTCGACTGTGTTCAGAGTTGTGCATGAAAGTCAAAACATACAATGAGACATTAAAGGTAAGACAACTTTATTTTATACCAAGTACATTGAGACATTTGTCAACCTCTTGACAAACTTCAAAAAGCCCTCCAGGAAATACCCAGGACTTTGGCTTACGGAAGAAGCGTTTAACCACTTGTTTGACTTCAGCTTTGTTTCCAAAGCATCTTCCTGTGAGATTCTTCTTCAAAGCCGGAAACAGATGAAAGTCACTTGGTGTGAAATCAGGACTGTACGGTGGATAGTGTTGGCGCTTCCAACTAAGAGTTTCAACAGGGTTTTCTATTGCCATCGCCGAGCGTGGTACTGCATTTTCATCCAACCATAGAACGCCAGATCATCGAAGCCCAGGCCACTTTTTCCGAATCCATCTGCTTGATCGCTGACGATCTTTACCCAAAGGTGTATCGGTGTCTTGCGCGTTCACCCACAGCCGTTAAACAATTCTTCCGTATGCAAAGCCCTGAGTTTTTCCTGGAGGGCTTTTTGAAGCTTATCAAGCGGTATGTCTCAATGTTATTGGTGCTTATGTGGAAAAATAAAGTTTTGTCTTATTTTTAATGTCTCATTGTATGCTTTGACTTTCATACACAACTCTGACCATAGTCGACAGGGGAAACATATTTTCCTTCTCACCCTCGTACTTAATATTTCTCAATATGCATAAAGAGTTTTCACAAAATAATACACATCCTTAACTTCTTTGACATTATTATATTTTATAATCTCAATTTCCCTCAACGGGACCTACGAATTACCAACAAAATTTACTAAATTTTTTGGGGATAGTACCTTGCGGAATTTTGAAATTGTACATTTTGGCATACTTTCTTGATTCCCCTTAAACCAGTAAATTTTTGCTCATTTTCATGTGCAGTAAATAAGCAAAGTTTGTAATAAAAGAAAATTCTTGCTATGGAATAATTGTTTTTTATCTGGCATAAATAATTAATGCAAAATTACTATAAACAAATTAGCTTTGATTCTGTTACACACAAGATAATTTTTCAACGACTTACTTTAGATCCCCACATTCTTATAAAAAATTAAAGCTGAGGATGCTTATATTCTGCATACCTCAAATTTAAAATTTATCTCTTTTTAAGTACTTTTTAAAAAATTAAAAAAATTAAAACAATTTCAAATCTTTTTTTTTTTATATTCATCATGTTACAAAGTAAAATCTACTGAGCCCATAGACAAATGTTGAAGTATACAGAATACAAATCTAACCATACAATATGCATGTAAGATATAGCTTTGCTACCGAAACTTTTTTAACCTCGTAGGAAAGTGTGAAAATAAGAACCGAACCTGAAAATCAGGTTAGATTTAATTAAAAAAAATTATTCTATAAATGTTTTTTTTTCATTTAAAATGTACCCATTTCATATGTTGGGTATTTTATTTCCATAAAGTGTTAATGTTTGATTTTTTTTTTCTCATTCTCAAAATTTTACGAGCTTTTTTTCGTGGAAAATTTAGACACAATTTCTGTTCCTTTTACTCATGCATTTGTCAGCCTGAAAAGCAGAAATGACAGAAAAATATTTTATTTAACAACCCAACTGGTTCATAATATCTAGGCTATTAGCTGTTCCATCATCAAATATCCCTCTTGTTTCATTTTACACCAGTATCAATTGCTATTTTGGAAGATCATAATACTTTTAGTGAGCAGTTGCAAACTGTAAAATTGAAAGTTATAAGTCTTGCTATCCACATATTTTTTTTTATAATTTGAGTGGATATTACTCCTAAATTTTCTAATATCACTAAAGATTAAACTTCATTCATAACAATGATAGGTAAAACAATGCTACACTTGTTGGAATATATATACACACAGTAGGACCTCGATTTAACGAACTCATTGGGACCGAACATTTTGTTCGCTAAATCGTGGTTATTCGTTAAATCGTGATCTAAACAAAATACAAATATTTTGCATCTACCTTTTGGAAATTCTATAAGCAACTACACAAATATATATATATATATATACATGGTTAGAAATTCCAACTATGGATACCTAAAAACCCTATTAGTGAATTATTAAGCACCAGTTAATTGGAAAGTTTAAAATACTGTTTAATAGATGTTTGAAAATCTTTTTGATTCCGGATTCGAAAAAGCTCATTTTCGATTTTATTGAAAGAAGAAAACACTGCATTATTTACATCATATTGTATAAGAGAGAAGTATATGTTTTCACAATTTAAAACAATGTAAAACATTAGAAAATGTAACAGTTTTGATAGGAGTTTCATTATCGATTTCTGCATTAGAATCACTATTTATTTGCTCCGACAAATCAACTTGAGTTGCACAGATATAGGCAACTCATCATTAGATGTATCATAATCAGTAAAATCTTAAAATAGACCCCACATTGTGTGGATTGAGATGAGATAAAAAAGAAGATATTTCCTGTCCTACTCAAGACTCACACGATAGGTTACTCTTAGGACTCATCTGCACCTGTAAAATAGTCAAATAACGGTCTTCACCCTTGCCCGTCGAAATTTGCTGCTATCAAGAAAATCTTTTTCTGTTCCGAATAAAAAGGACAATGCCATTTGAAAAACAAACTCCAATTCTTTTCTAATACAAACAAATAAAAAAAATATCTGCTACACTAATTCGTTAATTCAGGGTTTTTTATTCCTTAAGTAAGGGTTTTTTTGCCTTCATTATATTCGGGGAAAGAGCAAAAATCGTTAAATAGGGGTTCGTTATATAGGGATTCGTTAAATCGGGGTCCGACTGTGATTATCTGTGATTTTGCATTTTAGTAAATTCATTACGAAATAGAACCAGATAAGAAGAAATAGAGCATCGTTTCATCATTTATTATATAACGATAACATTATATAATATAAAAAATCAATAGTATAGTCCAAACGCGAAAAGAATCTGAAGAATAAATTTTCAAATCAAGTGTCGTCCTCATTACTTTTGACCTTGATATAAAACTACGAGTTCCGTGACAAATACACCTAATGTTGCTTTAAAGTGCGATTTAATAAAACAAACTACCAATCAAATGGAAATAACGAAAAATCGGTTTGCTTGCATTTTTCAAAATACAAATCTTTGTTGACATTTACATTTTTTTATTGATGAGAGCGTAATTATGGTCTGATTTCGACGTAGTTTGCTTTAAGATGTTCCTAACGTTTTATATTAGTTTTTAAAAATATTTTTGAAATGTTGATTTTTTTAACACGTTTATAGGTACTATCTTCCGTCTCCCCTTAAAAGTAGCGTTTACATGGGAAAGCAACAATTTTCTTGACTTGAATTTAAATTTATTCCCAAAAGGTATTTTTTGTTTACAGAAACTATTTTCGTTGGCTCCCGAACGGTAACTGTGCCAACGCATTTAATTATTTTTATTTGTCATGCGCTTCTATTAATGTAAAGTATCTGGCAACAAATTTGTTTTGTTTTATTTGCGATCTGTTTTTCTTCGAATTGAATCGTGGAATAAAGGGAGGTATGTTAAAACTTTGTTCTTGTGGAATTCTTAATGCTAAAATTCTTATTCTGTCGAAATTCTATTCTTAATGATTTATTCAAAACCATTCATTCCAGTTTATACTCATTAGATAGTTTTTTTCCTATTTTATAGTTCACTAATGCTGTTTAAATTCGTATTTGTATCTACAATTCCAAATTGAAATAAGTTGCTTCAAATTGAAATAATTTTTTCAAGTTGAATATGTGAGAGCAACTACTGTCTACAGTTTAAGAGGGATTCTGGATTACATCCAATACTAAATAAGTATTTTCTAATTTATTACTGCACACTAAATTAGAAAAACTGTCTACCGTAAATTAGATATTTTGGTTCTGTAAATTTGTACCAGGACAATTTCAAAAAATGAACTCGAGCTTGCCCGGAAAAAATAGAATTGATAAAATAGAAAGGAAAATCTCTTTGAAAAATGAAAAATGGGAAATACAAGCGAACTTCACAAATTAAATTTTGGAAAATAATTTATGAATATAATATCAATGCAGGTTTTGGAAAGCCCCTCTCCTTCTTTTTGAGAACCCTTTTAAATTTAGGTGAAAGCATATAATAGATATATATCACACATCTCCTTTTGAAAGCAGTTCTTATAACATCTCGAAAATTTCCTCTCCCAATCACACTATAAGAAATGCCTAGTATTTGAAATCTCTCATAAATAAATAAACAAGCGTTCATCGTGAAGAAAGTTAAATAATAAATACAAAAACAAAAATACATTTTTTTTCAAGTGTGAAAGGGAAAATTTCAGCTTCCATTTAAAGTGAGATGCAAGTGTATTTCCAGGAGTGTATGGTATTTAAAATTTGTATACATTACATTATTTTTCTCTACATATGTAATTATAGTTTTTGTATCAAAAGCTGCGCGCAACTCACAAGTATAAGGCAAAGAAATCAAGAAATATGTAGACCGTGAAAGTCTGCTTTAAAAAAATTCGATCTTTTAGATCTATGTGTAACGATTTCATTTAATTAAAAACATCTTATACTGGGATATCTTCCTCTTCTTGCAATGCTTGAAAGGATGAGGAAATATTTTGGTATTTTGATTTAAGTTAACATTTTTTTTGTTTAACAAACACATATAAAAGGGGGAAAATGGAATACCACAGCCGAGTACACAAAGACAAGGGACAAAAGCGTTATTTTTTTTGTACCAGAGATCTCAGCTTTTATAGCTTTTTCAAATGGAAGCTTTGAGAATCATGTGATTTTTATACCATGTTATTTTGAAATGTGTTTATGTGGCAGTTTTTTCAGGGATAAAGTTGTGGTTAAAAGGATATTTACCGTTACGAGGGGGAGGGATAATTAATTATAATGCGATATCATGGAGAACTTCAGACTATCATGAGTTTAATAAAATGTTCGAAAAAAATTTTAAACGGTGATTTTTTACACGTATAATAATAAAAAACAAATTGCTAAAAAAATTTGAAAGCCTTGATCATATAAAAACGAAACAAAATAAAATTATAGAGAGGTAGGTAATCAGAACTTACTTTTTAAACAAGAGCTTCACTAACTTGCTTATCACAGAAGCTTATGTAAAAATTTACCACTTTTGGAAATGAATAGAAAAATTTCTTATGAAAAAAGTAGTAACATCGTTCCTTGATTTTAAAGAAAACCTTTTATTTTTAATCCTATCCAAAAATGTCAGAAATCAAGGATCAAGCAACTAGTCAATTTGTTCTCTCAATTCACCTCTAATTTGTTCTTTTCACTCAGCAATTCAAACCGCTCATCAATTCTTTTATTTCACAATTAGTTAATCTGTTCTTTTAGCTTCGCTTTAGTTCATTTGTTCCTAAACAATTTATTTTTCCTCATCTCTCTTGCTCTAATATTCCATTGGACTCGTTATTTGATGCAATATTTAACTGACTGGAAGTGGTTGTATGGAGAAAAAAATATTATTAATCGAAAACTATTTATGAGGAAAAGATGTTTTGTGATGTGGAGTTTAAGAGAAAAATAATTTTATAAAATTTCAAAATTTATTAATGCTACAAAAGAGTTGAATTTTCGAAAAATTAGAAAAAGTTTTAAATTTGTTTTGAAGAATATAGACTCAAAATAAAATTATTTTTCTGCAAGCGTTTCTCAAACTGTGGGGCGCGCCCCTAGAGGGGGGTGGGGACTCGCAAGCATATTAAAAAGTAGAAAACAAAATATTATTTTTAAAAAAATTATTGATTTTTCTAAAGTAAGCAAACAAAATACATTTGACATAATAAAAAATAAATTACAAATTTGCAATGATATAATACACTTTTGAATGAATGAGTACTACACTATGCATTTTATAATTAATTTAACAATATTAAGTAAAGTATGAGTTTAATAATTATCAGTGACCCCATAGGCGTGTCATAGATAAAATTATATACAAAAATTAACACTTTTCTTGATAATTTGTACGGTATATAATTAATCCCTTCACTGCCGATTAAAGGTTACGCGATTCGTTCTTCAATGACTCCGTTTTCTACATAGGAGCATATATGTGATGTATTGAGGGAAAGGAGGGGGAAGAAAAGGAATAAATAAAATGTAAAATTCTCTGACTTAAGTAAATCTTTCGCAAAAACTGTCAAGGTCCGTTTATTGTATTCCAAAGTCTACGGAATAATTTTATGGATAACAGTGCACAGAAAAGATCGCTCTTCAGAAAGACCGTTGCACCATTTCAGAACCCCAGTTCACTCTTCCCGCCCCGCCAAATCAATCCGATCCAAGTTTTTCTTCGCCTCCCGCATTATCATGCTCCATGATTTAGTTAGTGGTTTTTTTTTATAAACTTTAATACTGAAGAAGCTGTTAAATGTGCGTGTGTGTGTATCTAGAGTTTTTTCTAAAACTATTTAGTAATTGACTTTTCATCGCAACAAATCTTAAAAGGTACTAAAACGCCTGTTTTTCTTTAATTAAATTATTTGCTTTTACCATAATAAATTACAGTTAAAAAATTAAAAACACGCTTTTTATAGTTATTGAACTAAAAGTAAAAAAATAATTCTCTTAATATAAGAATAAAATGATAACGAGAAAATAATGTCATTGTGGCAAAAGCGTGGGGTGCCGTTATCAGTTGTTATAATTTCTTACTTCTATTCCGAAATGCAGAGTTAGTGTAAAAATGTAGTACAAACCACCCACGCTTTTACCACAATGACATTATTTTTCGATAGTCATTTTATTCTTATATTTTGAATTATTTTTTTTTTTACTTTTTAGTTCATTAACTATAAAACGTGTTTTTTTAGCTTTTTTTAACTATAGTTTATTTTTCAGCTTTTAGTTCAATGTACAATAAAGCGTGTCTTTTATTTTTCAGAAAACTGGCAATTGTTTACATGATGGTAAGAAATTGCAGACGCATCCTTATCTTTTTTACATAAAGAACACTTTTTTTGTTATGTTTGTATTAATCCTGAGCGCTTTCGCTTTAGGGTTGTAACTTAATTTTTTAGTCGCTAAAAGTGGAATTAGACGCCAAATCTGGAAATGGGATCTGAAATTAGTCGCCAAATCTTGAAATGGGAAATCGTGAATTCTGAGAATCTGACCAGGGCAATGGAAAAAAATTATTAAATTACTGTACTGTCTTGACAAATGTGCAAAATTTTTAAAAAATTTTTTTTATGTAATTAATATTTTCTAAAAATTGATCATTTATAAAAATGTATGGGTTGAAAAAATATACGAATATACAATTATTTTAAAGAAAAATATATAACTAATGTTTTAAGTGGTGTTCTAAGTTTATTTAAGCTTATAATTATTTTTTCAGAATTATAAAGTTTAAAGTGGTTTTTCTCAGTTTGTGTTTTTTCGATAAATTAGTGCATTCAAAATACCACTCCTTTCACAATTATTTACCAATCACTTCCATTTTTTTCCTGTGTGTTATATATAAAGCATGTAACAAAGTTAGGGATCCATTTTGCTCTAAACTTTATACCTTTTTTGAGAAAATTAAAATGCAGGAGATATTGGCTTTTTCATTGAATTTTAGCATGCATATTAACATTTTATTTTTTTCACCCCAAAACTAGTTAAGTTATTGCAATATTGATCCCTAAAGTTGCTTAGAACATCCACAAGAATATTTAAAAAATTTCAAACCAAACAAATTAATAATTACAAGGGGAGTAAAATTTTAAAATTTTCCAAATTTTCTTCAAAAAGTTAAAATTTTTAAAATTGTGTGAATAATATGTGAAAAATTTCATCTCGTATCATTTTTTTTAATAAAAACATTATTGAAATGCTTAAATACAATTTTTAAATACATTAATGAAAAAAAATTTTCAAAGGGTGCCAAGTCCTCTTAAAGGAAAAATATCCAGTAAAGCATTAAACTCTGATTTTTCTTTTTAATTTGTGTTTCTTCTATGCACATGGGAAAAAAATGCTCGTTTTTATAAATATGAGAAAAATACATATTTTCTCATATGTGCAGTAGGTATTTTGAAAAAAAAAAGCAATTTATTTATTTGCTTTTGATATTTAGTTATTTAATTTAGATATTTAACGCAACGGTTTGCAAAAAGCACGTTAAAGACCAGTGTTTTTTAAAACTAATTTAAAAACATCTTTTGCCATTTGTATGCCTAAAATGTGGGTTAACTATATGCTGTGCATTTTACTGAATATGTAATCCTTAATATGATTAAAAAAAATTTAAAAAAAACTGTTTAGACCTTTTAATATTTTGCTAAAACATTATATTCAAATGCAGTATACTCATTGAATAAATAGTAGGGAATTAATACTGTTGTGTGAATAAGAAAAATATTAACATTCTTTTGTTAATTTAAGATTCTAGAACCTTTGAAATTCGTTATTTTTTTCAAATTTTCATATACATTTATATATAAAACTACAGCGTGTTTTCTACTTAGTAATCGATTCAATTTGTAAATATTATTTCAATAATCCGTGTTTAATTCTCCAAAGGATATTAGATAATATTTTATCTATTACCGAAATTATACCATTGATATATAATTAGAAATTGTTACTGAAAATGTTCATTATTGTTAATTAAAGCGCTCTAAGAGCTTCTATTTACGCTTTAAGAACATAACTCTTTGCTCAATTGTAGATATGATCAAAAGGATACATTTTGCTTAAATTCGATTATAAGTCTCTTATCAATGAACCAAGGGTCATGTAAAGAAATTGATACCGGTACTATTTTTAATCTCTTTTTCATATCTGATGTGTTTAAATCAAATATCAAGAGCCTTGTAAATTATATATACATTTAAATGACTTTCTAAAGACTTCTGAGATTTGCCACACTCTAGAAAATTATTTTCATATCCCTAAGCCAGGGGGAAGGCATTTGTTTTGGTTCGAGGGCTTCATTGTGGAAATGGAAAATACCGGAGGGGGTGAACCTTTTAAAAATGATTGCATTCATTAGTAAACAGAAAAGGTATTTCACTGTATCATATACAGTGAAATATTTTTAATGTAAAAACGCTTAAGATGAAATATCGGTTAACACGAAATAGTAATACGGTCCCAACAAACTACTGAGTATTTTAATGAATTTTTTTTTTCTTGACAAAAAATGAAAATCACTTAACACGATAAGATATCCGTTCTGGGAATGAACAAAATACTGAAACCACCAGTGTGACTTTTTTGAGTCACACAGCTGAAATCCGGCCTCTACTTGTGGGTAGGATAACCGCGTTCATATGCACACGTGCTCCCCTAAATATTGCGAGGTTTTGTTATCGCCCCGGCAACCTTTAACACCGTGAGAAACTTCACCCCACCTACGAACTGGATATACGGGCAACCGCTCCTCCATCGGAAGATCCTAGAAAGAGGGCAAAGAGAAGTCCGTTGGAAAACATCAAACAGGATGGATGTAATTTCCTCTCTCACAAACATAACACAACCCTCCCTCAATAACTCTGAACTCTAACGAACTAACAAATCTTTTTAATAACTTCAATGTATGTATTGTAATTATATTGCTGTGACATAAATAAAACAAATATTTAAACTCCCGAATTTCCCACTACCATTATTTTTCTCAAACGTCACACAAGCCACTCAGGTTTATCATCGGAAATATTCGTTTCAGTGGATGATGAAAATGTGTGTACAGCCCCAATTATGGCAGACGAAGCCATTTTGGATGTTCAAAGCTCAAAAAGTATTATTGATGCAGATTCCGACGACGAAAATGAAATGAATAATGCAGCTCCTGCTACCACATCATTCGAAATGAGGAACATCATTAAAAGTATGCACGGTTCCAATGATGAAGCACATTCCAAAATGTACGGCATCGAACAATTTATTGACAATCTGATGCTAAAGAAAACAATTTGAAAAATATCGGATTAATTTCCAGAAACTCACTAAATGTTCTGTTTTTCAAAAAATTTGAAAATTTTTGAATATTTTAGTTTTATTGATTTTTATGAAATACATGTATATATATATATATATATACATATCTTTCAAAATAAAGTGTAATATGTGATAAACTTAATTTTGTTGAATATACAATTTTTTGTTATACCCTTTGACCCGAAACTCTTTTAACACGAAAAAATATTTAATTCCTCTCAGTTTCATGTTAACCGATTTTCACTGTAAATCAATAAATAAAAGTTAAACAAAAAAAGTGGCAGTTTCATTCAATTTATTTATTTTGATAATTTCATATAATCTGCAACAGCAAGTACATTTAATTTTCGAATCAAGTTTAATGAGACACACAAATGTGTTCTTTACACTTTTCTACAATTTTCTTAAAATCTGGAGTGAAATTGCTTGTTGAAATTTTCTCATCGCAGTCTGCAAGTTAATGTCAGCCAACTTGCATATGTATTTACCCTTATTGATCTTCATGCTAGAAAACATTGCTTACAAACATATATTGACCCAAATGTAGAGAAAACTTTCTGTTTATTTGGTTATTTGACTGTCTTGATAGGCCTCAAAACAATTCTTTGCGGGACATTATTTGCCCACCCCTTCCCTTAAAGAAGAATATAACTATTTTACTATGTTAAAGAAAGAAGGGAATGCCGTATACAAAAGAATTAAAGGTCACAATGAGACTACTTAATCTGGAACTCAGGTTGTCAAGACATTTTTCCTTATTGAGTTGCATTTTCTATACTCCATATCCAAACATTAATTAACAATTACGCTAAAAATGATAAAATTTCGTTATATTTTGTTAACACATAGAGGTTTCAAGAATAAGCAAATTGAGAAATAAAATGGATTACCACAATGTTTGTTTTGATTCTTCAGTGTTTTTAAATTGATTCATTTTACGTAGATTGCCAATACTCATACCTCTCTTTTTATAAGTCCTTATTTAATTAATTATTATTTGGCAGAACGAAATTACTTTCAACACATATTTTATAACAAAACTTTATATAAATATTATGCTGAAATTATTAAAAACGCCTGAAAATCAATTTTAGTTATGAATTTTATGTAATATAGTTATTTATGCTTGAATTCACTTAAATTCATACTAATTTAGATTTTTTTTCTAAATAAAAAGCGGAGAAAAGAATACTTAACTACTTCAGTTTTTATCAAACAGTTTAATTTTTTCTGTTTATAATTTGTTGAAAAGGGGTTTCATTTCCAATTAAATACGACCTTAATAAGCAGGTAACCAATTGTTAATTAATGAAAGCTTTTTTATACCTAATATTGTTTATCTTTTCATAACACCATTAAACATTGATTCTTAACTGCCGATTAAAAGTAAAGCGATTCTCTCCTCAGTGCCACCGTTTTCTCATAGACGCGTAAATACGGTGTATTGGATTGCACAAATAAGGAAATTTTTCTCCGAAATAAGTAAATTCTTTGCAAATACTGTGTCAAGGACATTTTATTGCATTCCAAAGCCATCGGAATAGTTTTACTGATAGCAGTCCAAAGAAAAGAATCGTATTTTCTAAGGACGGATATATACGTCCATGGCACTCAACGCACCAGATGATCAACACGGATATATACGTCTGCGGCACTTAAGGAGTTAAAAGATTTCCAATGTATTTAATTTAATATTTTCTAAATAACATACGTGTTATATTACGCGTAAAAGATGACAAAACTCCGCTGCTTGTTTTTTTTCTTCCATTGATTTCTAAATAAATCACAAAAACTCGTCTCCTACCTTTCAAAAAAAATAGTCTAGAATTCCTCATCGATTTGTAAAAGGCTTTGAAGTTTCAAATTGCGAGGGGCTACTTCAACCATAAATCAAGCGTAAATAGCGGTGCACTTGATGCAAAATAGCGTTCTCTCTAGCAAGAAAATTTAACTTTTTTATTCGACAGAAAATACATCGCGCTGGGGGAAAAACAGAAAATGGAGTTTTCTATAACGATTATTCTTAAGAGAGGGGAATTTCACGTCTCATTACTCCTTGCTTGTATATACCCGAGTATAATTTTTTACAGTTATTTTTACCTCTTGCCTTACTTGGGCGTTAGGAAATCTAGGTTGAAGTTTCAAATCAGGTTTTAAAATATTAGAGTTTCCCCATTCAATTATTTTTTATGCTAATATATTTTATAAGGACTGTGAAAATGGGAGACTTCGCCGATTAATTTCTTGACGCTAAAATGGAATAAAAAATTGAACCATTAATGATGCAGCATCGAGAAGCAATTATTAATTTTTCTAAGACGTTGAGATGTTTGAACTTATTTCATAAATTATTTTCTCTTCCATACATGGGCAGTATACCGGTCAAGAAACATAAGGTCTCATTTAGAAATATTAAATTGTTAAATTGAAGAGTTATGATAAATTTTAATAGGATTAGAGGATTTCTGTTGTATTGTTCTTAATACTTGGCATCATTTGAAGATTTTTCAAGTTTAGTTACAGTCGTGTTGTTTATTTATAATACATTCAATAATTATGTCCAGGTTTAAAAGGTTCTCACAGGGAAAAAAGGAAAACTATTTTTATTAAAACTTGGTATGTAACCCAGATAAGACATCAGAAAACTAAGGCAAACGCATCTCTTTTCGAGTATTTCGAACGGACTGTCTCTCCACTCACTTGGGAAGGGTCTCTACTTTCTTGCCCTCGAATTTAACTCGATGTTACGGCTCATAGGTGGAATCTAGCCATTGGGCTTCTCCCGACCATCTACTGTCGACGTGATTTTAGATGAAAGGACCCTGCAATATTTTAGGTATGCACGTGTGGGTATAAAAGGCGTAATCCTATCTGCATACTGAAGCCATTCTTGCAGCAGCGAGGCGATAAAACGTTACAGTGTGTTATATCGTGAAAGCTTTGTATGCCGCACACCAAGTATACAAAGACATTTTCAAGCTTAACATCAGTTCATTATTCCGAGTTCTAAAAATACTACCTTCTATTTGAGCTATTGAAAAACAAATAACTCAAATGACAGAAAATGAAACAACAAAACAGAATTCTGGTTTGCTAGAAAAAGTTGCATTTAGCGTTGCTCTTGATGAAATTATCGATTTGCACAATATTGTGATAAAGATCAAAGTCATATGAAGAATTAGGCTCAAATCAATAAAGAAAAGTAACAAATTATACCCCTGACATTGCGATATAAAGCAGAGTGGTGTAACAAATGCTTGCATTCTAATTTTATTTTTTTATTTAACTACATTATCTGGCCAAAAGTATCCGGACACCCAGTGGTATGGACTTAGAGCGTCCTGAGGCACATATTAATATGATGTTGGTCTTCCTTTTACATGGATGACAGCCTGCGCACGTTTGGGAAGACTTTCCCCCAACTTTTGATAGGTGACCATAGGAATTGCCTTCCAGGCGTCCATCACATCTGAAGTGAGTGCTTGCAGTGAGGATGGTCGATTTGGCTGGCTACGTAATCTGCGCTGTAATCCGTCCTAAAAGTGTTCTATGGGATTTAAATCGGGCTCTGAGAAGGCCAGTCCAGTTTTTGAACACCCATTTCATCAAACCACGTCTGTGGAAGCCTCGATGTGTGAATGGAGCAGTTATCCTGCTGGAAGAGAAATGGGCCTTCCCCGAAATATTGCCATAGAGTTGGGAGTGCAGCATTGTCCAGAATGTCCCCATACATCTCAGAGTTCATGTTTCCAATCACAGGAACTAACAAATCCAGGTCAAACCACGAGAAACACCCCCACACCATTATGCTTCCACCACCAAACTTAACAGTCGGCGGCACAATGCAGTCACTAAAGAAACGTTCGCCGGGCATCCGCCAAACCCAGACGCGTCCATCCGACTGCCAGACTGTAAAGCGAGATTCATCACTCCAAAGAACAGTTTTCCACATGTCCAAAGTCCAATGACGGTGTGCTCTACACCATTGCAATCGATGCTTCGCATTCTGTGGAGTGATGTTTGGCTTGTGAGCGGCTGCACGACTATGGAATCCCAAGTTTTTTAACTCTCGACGGACAGTCCTGCTGCTAGCACTAATTCCTGATGAACTCCTGAGAAATTTCCACCAACGAGGACTTGCGATTTTGTTTCACTACCCTTTTCAGAATTCTGCGACTGCGTTCACCAAGTATTTTCGGCCTACCGGTTCGTTTTTCTGCCGTTTCATTTTGCTTCGACGTTTCCACTTTGTGACGGGTGCTTACGCGTTTCACTAACCTTCTCTCGCATTCTTTAAATGTTTTATTTATTTCAACCAATCTCCACCGAGAGCCAAAAATGTGATTTATGCAAATGAGATATTTTATAAGTTCAGGTTTAGCAAGTTCGAAAATGATATAAAAGGGGAAATGAAATGAAGAGAGGAATGAATTGAGAGAGTACTTTTTCTAGTGGAAATATAGTCGTCGGGAGTAAAGTCTATTGAAAAGTATACATAAAATCAGTTCGGGATAGAACTGAAAAATAGCTGAGATTGATGCCGCTCATTAAAGCAATCTAGATATTGAAGAAGTAGTTAGAAGAACCTGCCATAACAAAAGGTATCAGGTTAGTTTGATTTCACAATTTAAGTATAAGTGTGTAACTTAATTGTACGCGTGGACCGCCGTAGATTCAGTTAAGATTCCGTCGTTCATAATTATCGAATTCTTCTCATACTCCACTGTGTTTTATTGTTCTTAAAATTTGAATATTATTTGCGTAATTTCTCAATTAAGAAAAGTTAATAAATAAGATTGATTTATTAAATAAATAGTAATTTATTATGAATTCAACACATTCAGATTTAGATAATACACGAAGGGAGTTAATAATCTTAGAGGTAGTGATAGACTACGACAACTTCACAATTACATCACTCACAGTGGATTTAGGCTTCTGTAGAATGTCCGTAATCTCACGAACTGATTTCCCACAAAGGTGGCATCCCACTATACTGCCACGATCAAACTCACTAAGCTCCTTTGGCTTACTCATTGCCTCACAAACGCATAAATACAATCTGACAAACCACTACCAACACTTTTATAGCTTTCAATTACGTATCAAATTGCGTCACTCACCAGAACCACTTTTTTAAGGAGTGTATACTGAAGGAATACTTATATTTTTATGTTGCTTCGTTTTTATTTCAATGAAAACATCTAAAAAACACACAATACATGTACAATTTTAATTTTTGAATAAAATGTTAAATTTTATGTTGTTTACTTTTATATATATATATATATATATATATATATAATATCTTTAAAGGATGCACTAATAATGCTTAATAAAATTTTAGATCTGTTTTTCTTTACTTCTATTACGCAACTCCGAATTCATTCCACTGGAATCAAAATGTTATAAATATTTTCTACTGTGTGGCATCCCGAATGATAATGATACATTGTTTGGCACAGAATAAAAGGTCGGCAA
>BMAO01024955.1:0-13731 GCA_019973975.1 Trichonephila clavata | reverse complement strand
ATGCATTTAATGGGAAATTTGATCTTGATGATTTATTTTATATTTGGTAGCAAAAATGATAATGCCACTCTCGTTTCGTCATCTACATTTAATAATCTCGATCTTTTTTTCATTTTTATATTTGTTAGTGCTGAAAATCCGAATTCACACAAATAAGATGAAAAATAGTAACATGATTTTTGAAGTTTTTTCTGGCTATTTTGAGATAATCGTCTCTAAATTTTGATTTTTACACATTGCACAATTAGTTCTTCTTCATTTAAAGTTAATTCTTGTGCTGATGTATCAATTATTATAAATGGATTACGAACCCAATCGAATTTCTTATTCCTAAATTTGGTGAATAATGTTAAGTCAGAGTATAATTAAGAATTAAAAAAAATTGGCACCTCACTGCAAGATTTTGGCAGTACACAAAAGTGCCACGGTACAGTGGTTGAAAATTACTGCAGTACTGTATGACGGGGTTTCAAAACTCTCAATGTGCCACGATATCTCAATGACCACAACTTGTGGTCATTTTTGTTGAGTCATGGTTTCGAGTCCTCATGTCAATGAAGATCCACCTAGTAAAAAGACTGATGTACGCTAAATATGCCATGGCTCAACGTTCTCATGTTGGGGTGGTGTGAAAATTAAGAGTTTGAGGTCCCAGCTGAGATATCGTCGTCATCACTTAATTGTGGTTAAAAATTGTGAAGTCCGTCGCCCGTAGCTATCGTGCTGCTTTAGAATATGAAATTAATAAACACTCACTCAAATTTCTCAACTTTGACCCATAAGGAAAACTCAAGATACAGAAGACTCAATTGCATGATCTACTTAAATATTCCATGGTAGAAATTCGTAACCATGAATGCTTAGTTAATCTAGGCACAATTCTTTTCAATTTAATTTACCAATGGGTACTCATTCATTTTCTTGGTCAGTTTGTCTTACATATTTTCTGAATGTAGTACTGCGTACTGATATTACATCTTTTTCGCGATCATTTTGACACTGCACTTTTAGCTCAAGTTCTATCGTACAAGTAAAAAAATTAATCTACAATGCACTAAAATGGACCAGAATGAATTGAATGTAGTGCATATTTTACCCAGTTACCGAATGTAATTGAGAAACGAAACGCAAGAGAGAGAGAGAGAGAGACTATAAGGAAAAGTCTTCGAAAGGAAAATAAGGCGGTTGCTAAGTAACGAACTGCCTAGTATCCTTAAAAGAAGATAAGAGCATCTATTTGGTTACTAAAAAGTTTAAAAGGTACTCACATTTTGAAATTTGATCTATTAAAAAACCATTAAGTCCTCCCGATCTATAAGAAGTAAGACGAAAAATTTAAAAGACAGAAATCAGACACACAAGGAAATTCGAAATAAAAAACATGAATATATTTAAAAAATCGAATGAACGTAAAATTGAATGAATATTAGACTAAATATAATGCACAATATTTTTTTCATAAAAATCAAATATTATTTTGAAGAGAGCAAGGAAATTTACTTGGGAAAATAATGTATCTTTTATCTTTTCAGAATAAACTTTCGAGAAAATATATGAGTTATTTTAATGCACTTTAAAAAAGGAATAAAAGCAAAAGTCCTTTCAAATGTTAGCTGTATAGAATCTGAGCAATGATTCTACACAGTGAATAAGCAAAAAGTGATTAGTATTCTAATCACTTAATTGCAATACTTTTGAAATTTGATGCTTTAAATTTATATGTCTTTTCATGCTATTCTATTAGTAAATTAAATTAAAAATAACTGATTTCTTAATTACTTTTTCAATCTTTGGATGAAAAGTTATCAAATCAATTCATAAGAATTGTGTTTTTAAAGAGCAAGTGTCTGTTTAAAGCTTGTTTTTGTAAATTTATTTTCGTTTGAATTAAAATTCAATCTAGAGTTTTTTTGTTCCCCTTTGTATTGATTTCTCAAATGCAACTTGCAGACTCTGTGTTAACTCTGTTTTTTCGACGTAGAATGTTTCAATTTTGATATTGATACATAGGATTTATTAAAATAAATTCAACAGTAAATAAAATAATTTTTTTAAAAATACTGTATTTTAGAAAAGAAGGGGGAATCAAAAATTAAGAAATTCATAAAGAGGTTTTTCATAAAGAACGAAAAAGAAAACATATGTATAAAAGTTAAATATTGAAGAAAAATTTAAAAACGAATACACATATATAAAAGATGTTTTAAAATGTCTAAGCATTACCTTGTAATTTTGCCTCAGGTATTTTCCCATGAATGGAAATTTATGCTTTATTCTTAATGCTAGAATACTTTATTCTTTTTATATGTCTCTTATAAAAGGAAGCCTTATACTATAACGCGAATTAAAATCATAGACCGATTTAAAAATAAAATGACAAAAAAATAATCTAGTATTGTTACTGCCGATTCACTGCAAAATTTGGGTAAAATAAACTGCTTGTTTGAGAAGAATTATAAAATACAAGGTAAATAAGAATAAAAGGTAAAACAAGAATTTATATTCATTTTTCTGTCACATTTTTTTCATGATTAAAAGGAGAAAAAGTAAATTTGTGACAAGTGTTATAAATCATCAATGTGTCCTAATTATAACTTAGTTAAACCAATATGTTCTTTTTTAAAAATTTTTGTTGATAAACTAGTCAGTTAAATGTATACAGTAATTCATTTCAATTACAAATCCCTTCATTTGTGTTACTGGCCGAGATACTGCCAAATAAAATAAGCTTTCCCTCTCCAACAGCTAATTACCCAAATAAAAAAATAAATAAATAAAAAAGTAAACAAATTGGAAGCCTACCGATTTTATCATTAAATTTTATGGGCAGCATTGAACTTTATATTGCCTTCGCTTTGCAATTAGTTTAGATCATAGGTTCTCAACCTTTTTTGAACTGGCACCCCCTTTTCTAGTAAATATTTCGACATCGCCCCCTTTTCTAGTAAATATTTTGATACCACCCCTCTTTCTTAGTAAATATTGCGATACCGCCTCCTCCCCCCTTTCTAGTGAATATTTCGATACCCCTCTTCCCACTCTAGAGAAATAAGAGTGTATACAATACATGGTGAACACAATAGTTATGTTTAAAAAAATATCCTATTACTATTAGAAAATATATTTTTTAATTTAATTTTTTTTACTTTCGAATCTGAAATAGATATTGCCACAAATATAATTAAATGCGTAATATAATATATTTTAATCATAGATAGGATATTGTTAGAATTGAAACGCTACTGAATTTCTTCTCTATTTAAAAGAGAGTAATAAAAAAAGTTTTAGTTTACCTGTTATAAAGACAGGCTTTTGAGGATACAAAGTAATTCATAATAAACTGTTGCTTTCAAATTAAGTATAAATTGACAGTTTTAGTCTTTAAAGAATTGCATGTTAATTCCTGGTTAAAATATTTAATTATATTTCTGGATAATATATGTAAAGAGAAATGCAGTTTATGAAACATTTTTCCTACTGCTCACAGACAAAGACAACACGTGCACTACAGAAATTAAAATGCACTATATCATTCATTTTAATGTAGGTCTGAATGTAATGTGATCCTTAATTTTTCATCCACTTCCCGAGCTGTAGAAATATGTAAATTTCCGTACATGTAATATAGAAATGATTTAAATACATACAATCAACATAAGGTAAACAGTATTAAAGTTTACTTTGTTAGTACATAATCAGCGTGCTTTTTTAGTCTCTTTTAGACTATATTTGGTTAATCTGCCCAAGCCTCTCCGTGCTATCTCAACGCCCCCTAATTTTCTCTGGGTCTTTTATTGCCCCCCCACCCCCTGAAAGCCTCAAACGCTCCCAAGGAGGCGTTATCGCCCACGTTGAGAACCTATGGTTTAGATAATGAATGAAGAAAGAAATGCTTCCTCTTAACAGAAAATTCAATAGTCAATATTTTGCAAATGCATATCAACAAATAACAGATGTAACTTTAGATTCTACGAATGAGAGATTGTCCTTGAAGTAAGTTAGTAATTAAGAAGCATTAATATTCTTGTGAATTCTACCTTGATTTTATAAATACGACACACAGTTAAATTGGTCTTATTCATCTGCTTTGTTTTTGCTTAGAGTTTAAATATGTATAATTACTTTGCAATGTTTCGGGGGGGGCGTAATAGATACCTATAAAATCATTTGAAACAGGAGTTTATTTTCTAAAGGATAAAATTTCTATGATAAAATGTCCTTATCTATTCTTGTGTTGCTTTCCTAAGCGCATCTGAAGTAGTAAATTATTGCATGATCTTTCGATGCAGATTCTAGACATGTAAATCTCCCATAATTGTAACATATTTGAGTTGGTATTAATGACAAAAAGCTTTAAATCTTTTTTATGCTTATGATACGGTCGCGATTTAAGTTAAATTGTGACAAAAATAATCCCAGACCTAATTAGTCGTATTTTTTAATAGAAAAGAAAAGAAAAGAAAAGAAAAGAAAAGAAAAGAAAAGAAAAACACTTGTGAAAAGAAAAAGAATTTTCAATGATAGATCAAATTAAATGTAGTACTTGAGAAATTTTAGGTAAACTAGAAATCAAAACAGTACAGATGATTTTTTCGTACATCAGAATTTAAAAAAAGAATTGTCTGAAAGAATGAAGAATGTGTAATAACATTCTGATGTTTCTTCTTTGAAATACATCCTCAAAGCTTTTATGGTGTATGTTATCCATTAACTTCGCGCTGCCGAACCTATTTTATTACAAATATCGCTATTTTTCTCACTAAAAATTTGTCGATGAATCAATTCAGAAAAGAAGAAAGCAATCAAACTAATCACGAAACAAAACAATTGCAATGTTAATACATGATCCCCTGGAATGGCTGGGATTTGTTGAATGAATTTAGCAAATTCTTAAAGAAACACAATTAAAGGATATTAAAAATAAGACTATTAAGAATAAATAATTTAGAAAACAATAAATAATAAGATTAAAGAATAATTTAAGGGAAAATAAAGAATAAGGAAAATAAAGAATAAAAAGATTAAAGAACAAACAGTTTAGAAAAGAATAAAAAATAATAGGACTAAAAATAAAGAATAAGAAGCTTAAATAGAGAATAAGGAATAAGAATAAACGAGAAGCTTAAATAAAGAATAAGGAATAAAGAAAAGAATAAGGAATAATAAAAAAAGTTTATTTAAAAAGGAACCTGTGTAAAAAATAAAAGGAGAAAAGTTGTACGTGTATCATTCGGCTCCGATTAAATTTTAGAGTTCATTCATTAGTTAACAGAAAAAAAACATTTTAGTTAATTCAGCTGCCATAGAAAGATTTCAGAATAAAAATTCTAAGTTCTTATACTCTTAAATTTTCTTGTGCGTACTTTTCCTAAATAATTTGTAACGAGCATTTGTAAAATTTTAATCACTATGTAAATATTGTTTTTCATACCTGGGTAATTTTTTTAAAAACATTGATGGAATAATTTATTCGAAAATTTATAGATATTAAGTTTTATTATTTTACACTTAACACATCTTTTATGCAGGTTTTCTTTCTTTTCGTAATAAATAATTATATTCTAAGAATTAATGGATTTTTATGAGAAAAATGAAATTAAATTGTGAATGTATTATGTGAAGAAATATGATTTAAATCAAATTCACTATCAGTATTGACCCATGGCAGTTCTGTTTATGGGTTATTTACATTAGTCTAGAATCTAGCCTGAAGGATAATGTGATATACTATCTCGCATATGCTTGGGGTGCAACATTAGTGATTTGCGTCATTCAACGTCTATCGATAGTGACATTTTGTCATAGAATTAGATTAAATCCTTTAGAAGGTATCTAAAATCCCTTCTAGCAGAAGCTAACCATTTTCCCGAAACGTTGCAATACAATTACACATTTCATATTAGGATTAAATTAAGGATTTATGCTTCAGCTATTTGTCATTTGTGAGATCTACATCAAAAACTCTTTTCACTTTTTATTTGTTTGAAAATAAAAGTTGAACTGGACGAATTAGGGAAATTTAACGATGAGTTTTATTTACAAAAGAATGATAGAGAGTTAAAGAATAATTAATGCTTCTTAATTGCTAACTTTATACTAGGTAATTGTTTGTAGAAATCAAAAGTTACAGTTGTTATTTGTTGATATGCATTAGTGTTGATTATTGAATTTTCTGTTAAGGTATATATATATATATATATATATATATATATAAACAATTTTTCCCCTTCATTATCTAAACTAATTGTGACGTAAAGGTATAAAATGGAATGCTGTCGATACAACTTATTGATAAATTCTGTTAGCTTCCAACTCATTTACTTATTATTTTTTTAGTAATTGGTTATTAGGGAAGTTTTATTTTGTTTCGGTAGGAACTGGCTCAGTCACAGAAATGAAGTGATTTATGGTTTAATAATGTATATTTAAATGTTTTCAGGTTACAGAAAAAATATAAAAAAGAGCATATCGGTAAAGCAAAATTATAATTAGTAAAGTATTGATGATTTAAAACACTATTTATATATAAGTTAAACATTTTCTCTTTTCCCAAGACAAAAATGTGGGAGAAAAATCAATATGAAGTTCCAGTTATGCTGAATTAGTCACATTTTTAAATCAGTCTGTTATTCTAAGCAGCCATTATATATATACTAGCTTTCATGGCCCGGCGTTGCACGGCTTATACCGAGGGTATAACTTAATCCCCATGTTAATTTCTTCCTTTTATTCTAACGCCAACACTTTTGTGGGTTTCACGCGTACGATGTGAGTGCATGTCCCGTGAGTGCGTGTCATGGCTTTGTTGCTTAACATTTTCAATTCTCTTCACAAATTCTCGATCCTAGTACCACTGAAGACCCGCAGTGTAGGGAAGCGATGCACGTAAAATCTGTCGAGAGTTCAAACGTCCTTCCGTTGGTGTGGTGTGGTAGTTAGGAGAGGGGTGCCAGCTCAGGTGTCGTCTGCGTCACTTGACGAAGGTTCAAAATTACGTGGACCGTCCCCAAAAGGCCTCGTGTAGCTGAACAGTATGACGTTAATATTCACTCAATCTTCACAAATTCAGCACTTCCAATATTATTTTCCGAAATTACTTTGATTTCTTTGTTTCTTTCCTCTCCGCTTAGCCCGGCGTTGCACGGGCTTTTACCGAGTGAATAACTTCACCCTCATGGAAATTTCGTGTTTCCCTCAGGCCGATAGCACCTGTGTGTGTGTGTGTGCGTACGATGTGAGTGATTTCTTTAACAATGTCATAAAAAACTCCCTTTTTCGAAATTTGTTCTTGCGTTGGTGTGGTGTGGTAATTATTAAAGATGGGTGAAAGCTCAGGTGTCGTCCTCGTCACTTGAGAATGGTTGAAAATTTCGTGGTCCGTCACCAAAAATTCTCGAATAGGCAAACAGGGTGAATTTTAAAATCACCCACTCACTTCAACGATATTGATTCATATGAGAAAAACTCATAAAATATGCAAAACATCATTGTTTTGTAAAAAAAAAAAAGTTGTTTTTTTCCCTATAAAATTCTTTTTTTTTGGCATTTTATTTTTTAATCATTGATTCTAAATGATCAATGACTTTTTTAAAAATCATTTTCATTTAAATGCATCGATATTTATTCATTTTTAGAAGAAATCATAAAATAGGCAAAGTATTATTATTTTGAAAAAAAAATCCGCATCGTGACAAATAAATGATGTTTGGTATTTAATTTATTCAATCACTGATATTAAAAGAGCAAAGTATGAATCTTTTTAGTTCAGATGGTTTACTTATCATAGTTATAAGAAATCCTTATACGTAACGATTGAAAAATTTCGATTAATGATTTACAGAAAACAATTCTTTTTTACTTAAAAAAATGTATATTTAAAGCAACAAAGAAAACGTTCTGATATAATATATTACGAAAAACCAAGCATATTCATTATTTTAACAATAATTATTTTCTTAGAGCTAAAAATAATACAAAGGGTTTGTGTGTATGTGTGGTATTTTCATTTGCCAATGAATCGTTATATACTGGTAGCCAAAGTATAGTCCAGAAAACTATAATCTATCGTTTTATCCAGAAAAAAACAGATTATACAGTGTTGTCATTACATAATTAATCTAGTAATGAATAACGGAAAAAATATTGCAACATCAAGTTTGACCTTGGCTACTGAGCGTTAAACAGAGGGGAAAAAATTATAATAATGATTCTCGCGCATGCGCAAAGCCTTTAGAATGTCTTTAAAGTTTTCATTATTTTTTATGGCTCAATTTTTAATTGAAAATTCCAAGTGTTCACATATTGATTGGAAACAACAATAATTTTTGAAGAAAAAATGTTACAAAAATAATGCTTATATTATTTCTCGCAAAAACTTTATTTTACGAAAATCACAAAAAAAATCTTAAAAATCCGTAATTTTTAAGCAAAATCGACACACGGGAAAAAATTTAATGCAATTTTTTTTTTCAATGAAGAAATTATTAAATGATTGATTTAAGTATTTTGAGTGTTTTATTACAATTCGTTCAAAAAAGTTTTCGGCTTTTTATTTTTTAAATCACTGATTCTGAAAGTAATTTTCGACGCCAATGTTTGGCTAAATGTAAAATCGCGTATTTTGAATTATTTTAAAGATCATTACCTTCATTTTAAGGGCGTAGTTTTTACGTTAATGCTCTCAAACATCACCAACTATTTGCAAAAATAACGTACTTTGAAATAAAAAATGTACAAAGTACTACTTTTTAATTTATTTCTCAAAAAAACATAAGTTTACGAAAATCACAATTTTTTTTTTTAAATCCGTAATTTTGAAGCAATTTTTTCAATCTTCGTATATGTTACGGATAATATTACTGTACACACGGAAAAAAGGTTTTGTGAGATTATCTTCATAAATGACGAAGTTATTCAATGTGAAGTAAAAATTAAGACCACTTTTAAAAATTCTTTAAAAAAAAAGTTTTGGGAATTTTATTTTTTAAATGAATGGATCTAAAAAGAAAGGCTTGAAGTTAATTAGTGTAGAATATCGATTTAATAACACGAAAAGTAATGTATGGCGACGCAATGTCCAGTAGGAGAAAAAATTTAATACAAGTATGAAAAGATCGACCGGCGGGTTTCTGCGAGGCGTACACCCTCCTTCGTTTTGACCACGCACGGTAGTGCTGCAGTTATAGTCTTGAGTGTAGCGGGAGCTCTGCGCACTCTGCCACAAGCGCAGTTAACCAATGTTTGGTGTAAAATCGCGTATTTTAAATTATTTTAAAAATCATTACCTTCATTTTAAGGGCATAATTTTTACGTTAATGCTCTCAAACATCACCAGCTATTTGCAAAAATAACGTACTTTGAAATAAAAAATGTAGAAATTACTACTTTTAATTTATTTCTCAGAAAAACATAAGTTTACGAAAATCACAAAATGTTTTTTAAAATCCGTAATTTTGAAGCAATTTTTTCAATCTTCGTATATGTTACGGATAATATTACTGTACACACGGAAAAAAGGTTTCGTGAGATTATCTTCATAAATGACGAAGTTATTCAATGTGAAGTAAAAATTAAGACTACTTTTTAAAAATTCTTTAAAAAAAAAGTTTTGGAAATTTTATTTTTTAAATAAATGGATCTAAAAGAGAAAGGCTTGAAGTTAATTAGTGTAGAATATCGATTTAATAACACGAAAAGTAATTCATACCCAACGATTTAGAAATAATTTTCATAAAAACGCATCAGTTTTAACACTATTTTTAAAAAATTCGAAAAAAATAGAAAATATCGTTATTTTACAAAAAAATTTACACCGTGTTGTGGCGAAATAAATGATCTTTCCGATTCTGTAATTATGTTTTGTCTAATTTCGACACCGAAAATCGGATGACAATTTTAATATGGTGGAAAACGTAAGATTACCGCTCGGCCGAAACGGAAGGGAAGTTCCGCCAAGTAAGCAACCGGCAGGAGTAAAATAATTCGGCGTTTTAAGGTTTTTAATTAATATCTTTTTAACTAATTACAATATCGGAATATAAATAGGCAATACGGCTTCCCCGGAAAATTCCCGATCTTTTGGTACCTTCCGCGACTTTCTGCGTGGTGCTGTTCGTGAGAAGATAGACACACATAGATAGATAGATAGATAGATAGATAGATAGATTACATACATACGTTTGTTTACCTTCGAATTTTAATAGTGTAGACTAGCTTTCATGGCCCGGCGTTGCACGGGCTTATACCGAGGGTATAACTTAATCCCATGTTAATTTCCTTCTTTTTTCTAACGCCAACACTTTTGTGGGGTTTCACGCGTACGATGTGAGTGCATGTCCGTGAGTGCGTGTCATGGCTTTGTTGCTTAACATTTTCAATTCTCTTCACAATTCTCGATCCTAGTACCACTGAAGACCCGCAGTGTAGGGGAGCGATGCACGTAAAATCTGTCGAGAGTCAAACGTCCTTCCGTTGGTGTGGTGTGGTAGTTAGGAGAGGGGTGCCAGCTCAGGTGTCGTCCTCGCGTCACTTGACGAAGGTTCAAAATTACGTGGACCGTCCCAAAAGGCCTCGTGTAGCTGAACAGTATGGACGTTATATTCACTCAATCTTCACAAATTCAGCATTCCAATATTATTTTCCGAAATTACTTTGATTTCTTTGTTTCTTTCCTCTCCGCTTAGCCCGGCGTTGCACGGGCTTTTACCGAGTGAATACTTCACCCTCATGGAAATTTCGTGTTTCCCTCAGGCCGATAGCACTGTGTGTGTGTGTGTGCGTGCGATGTGAGTGATTTCTTTAACAATGTCATAAAAACTCCCTTTTTCGAAATTTGTTCTTGCGTTGGTGTGGTGTGGAATTATTAAAGATGGGTGAAAGCTCAGGTGTCGTCCTCGTCACTTGAGAATGGTTGAAAATTTCGAGGTCCGTCACCAAAAATTCTCAATAGGCAAACAGGTGAATTTAAAATCACCCACTCACTTCAACGATATTGATTCAATATGAGAAAAAACTCATAAAATATGCAAACATCATTGTTTTGTAAAAAAAAAAAAGTTGTTTTTTTTCCTATAAATTCTTTTTTTTGGCATTTTATTTTTTTTAATCATTGATTCTAAATGATCAATGACTTTTTTAAAAATCATTTTCATTTAAATGCATCGATATTTATTCATTTTAGAAGAAATCATAAAATAGGCAAAGTATATTATTTTGAAAAAAAAAATCCGCATCGTGACAAATAAATGATGTTTGTATTTTAATTTATTCAATCACTGATATTAAAAGAGCAAGTATGAATCTTTTTAGTTCAGATGGTTTACTTATCATAGTTATAAGAAATCCTATACGTAACGATTGAAAAATTTCGATTAATGATTTACAGAAAACAATTCTTTTTTTACTTAAAAAAAATGTATATTTAAAGCAACAAAGAAAACGTTCTGATATAATATATTACGAAAAACCAAAGCATATTCATTATTTAACAATAATTTTTTCTTAGAGCTAAAAATAATACAAAGGGTTGTGTGTATGTGTGTATTTTCATTGCCAATGAATCGTTATATACTGGTAGCAAAGTATAGTCAGAAACTATAATCTATCGTTTTATCCAGAAAAAAAACAGATTATACAGTGTTGTCATACATAATTAATCTAGTAATGAATAACGAAAAATATTTGCAACATCAAGTTTGACCTTGGCCACTGAGCGTTAAACAGAGGGGAAAAATTATAATAATGATTCTCGCGCCATGCGCAAGCCTTTAGAATGTCTTTAAAGTTTTCATTATTTTTTATGCATCAAATTTTTAATTGAAATTCCAAGTGTTCACATATTGATTGGAACAAAATATTTTTGAAGAAAAAATGTTACAAAATAATGCTTATATTTATATTCTCGCAAAATCTTTAATTTTACGAAAAATCACAAAAAATCTTAAAAATCCGTAATTTTTTAAGCAAAACAACACACGGGGAAAAATATTTAAATGCATATTTTTTTTTCAATGAAGAAATTATTAAATGATTGATTTAAGTATTTTGAGTGTTTTATTACAATTCGTTCAAAAAAGTTTTCGGCTTTTTATTTTTTAAATCACTGATTCTGAAAGTAATTTTCGACGCCAATGTTTGGCTAAATGTAAAATCGCGTATTTTGAATTATTTTAAAGATCATTACCTTCATTTTAAGGGCATAATTTTTACGTTAATGCTCTCAAACATCACCAACTATTTGCAAAAATAACGTACTTTGAAATAAAAAATGTACAAAGTACTACTTTTTAATTTATTTCTCAGAAAAACATAAGTTTACGAAAATCACAATTTTTTTTTTAAATCCGTAATTTTGAAGCAATTTTTTCAATCTTCGTATATGTTACGGATAATATTACTGTACACACGGAAAAAAGGTTTTGTGAGATTATCTGCATAAATGACGAAGTTATTCAATGTGAAGTAAAAATTAAGACACTTTTTAAAAATTCTTTAAAAAAAAAGTTTTGGGAATTTTATTTTTTAAATGAATGGATCTAAAAAGAAAGGCTTGAAGTTAATTAGTGTAGAATATCGATTTAATAACACGAAAAGTAATGTATGGCGACGCAATGTCCAGTAGGAGAAAAAATTTAAATACAAGTATGAAAAGATCGACCGGCCGGTTTCTGCGAGGCGTACACCCTCCTTCGTTTTGACCACGCACGGTAGTGCTGCAGTTATAGTCTTGAGTGTAGCGGGAGCTCTGCGCACTCTGCAAAAAGCGCAATTAACCAATGTTTGGTGTAAAATCGCGTATTTTAAATTATTTTAAAAATCATTACCTTCATTTTAAGGGCATAATTTTTACGTTAATGCTCTCAAACATCACCAGCTATTTGCAAAAATAACGTACTTTGAAATAAAAAATGTAGAAATTACTACTTTTTAATTTATTTCTCAGAAAAACATAAGTTTACGAAAATCACAAAATGTTTTTTAAAATCCGTAATTTTGAAGCAATTTTTCAATCTTTGTATATGTTACGGATAATATTACTGTACACACGGAAAAAAGGTTTTGTGAGATTATCTTCATAAATGACGAAGTTATTCAATGTGAAGTAAAAATTAAGACTACTTTTTAAAAATTCTTTAAAAAAAAAGTTTTGGAAATTTTATTTTTTAAATGAATGGATCTAAAAGAAAGGCTTGAAGTTAATTAGTGTAGAATATCGATTTAATAACACGAAAAGTAATTCATACCCAACGATTTAGAAATAATTTTCATAAAAACGCATCAGTTTTAACACTATTTTAAAAATTCGAAAAAAAGAAAATATCGTTATTTTACAAAAAAAATTACACCGTGTTGTGGCGAAATAAATGATCTTTCCGATTCTGTAATTATTTTTGTCTAATTTCGACACCGAAAATCGGATGACAATTTTAATATGGTGGAAAACGTAAGATTACCGCTCGGCCGAAACGGAAGGGAAGTTCCGCCAAGTAAGCAACCGGCAGGAGTAAAATAATTCGGCGTTTTAAGGTTTTAATTAATATCTTTTTAACTAATTACAATATCGGAATATAAATAGGCAATACGGCTTCCCCGGAAAATTCCCGATCTTTTGGTACCTTCCGCGACTTTCTGCGTGGTGCTGTTCGTGAGAAGATAGACGCACATAGATAGATAGATAGATAGTAGATAGATAGATAGATAGATAGATACATACATACATACGTTTTGTTTACC
>BMAO01024954.1:0-23567 GCA_019973975.1 Trichonephila clavata | reverse complement strand
ATATGTCTATGTGTTCAGGGCTGGCTCAAGCAGCTATGCCACCCCTATCTCCAAAACTAAACACTATAACAAAATAAAAATGTTAAATTGTTCACATAAATACACACACACAAAAAACTTGAATAATTCTTAAAAGGCAGCATAACAATATTATATATATATATGTAGGAAAGGAGTGCAAGTTTTCTTTTACTTCTTTTGATTTTTATTGTAAGAGATGGCACCACTAATCGAAACCACGTGAGTTTTAGCTGCGCGATACGATGAGGTCATGTATTTATAAAGGTGGCAGAAAGAAGAAACTGAGAGTTGCACCAAAGCTTGAACGAAGGCAGGTCAGAGGAAATCGGTCTCTCCGTTGTTTTGAGAAAGAGTACGTGTTTTCGGAATTAGTATGGTGTTATCTCGAATAATTTAAAACCCCTTGTAAATAGTTAATGTTTTAGTTGTGTTATTAATAAATTAAGTTATTTTAACTCTGCGTGCTTATTTTAACATTAAAATCGAACCTTCCCCTAGACGCCGTCCCACATATATATATATTTAAGTCAAATACAAAATAATTCGAAATTAAGGACGACATGATTATCTGTTATTAATTCAAACAAGTAAAATATAAGAGAAGGAATTGCCCATTTCAGCATGTCAATTTCTTCTAAAGAGTTTACTGATGGTGGGGATCACAAACGTTTATTTTACATTATAGAAACCACAATCAAAACTAAAATAAAACATGTCCTGGGACTCAATGGCTACAAAAAAAAAACGCTTATTGCACCTGCCCTCTTTTTGGATAGCTAACACCGGACGTCGTATGGGTGAAAGAAATGTCCGTAGTGGCCCCACTACGGAATGGGGAGAAAGATATGTAAACTTATCAAATTTCACGTTTGAACATATAATCCCGCATCAAACTCTTACATTTCAACATAAAAGAAAACTGAAGTATAAAATAAGGTACAATAAGATAAATACCAAATTCACACCCAATAGTATTTCAATATTCAATAATATATATCAAATTTTTTGTAGCAAATATATATATATATATATAGACGTTGGCCGTTAAAATGTATTTCTTAATATGATCGCTATTGTTGATGGTTTCTTTGGCTGGGATTGACGAGGCAGCCCTGTGATTATTTAAAGATGCTTTATTATACATATTAAGCATATAAAACATTACAAGGACGACACAATACACACACACAAAAATGCAAAAAGCACAAAACAAGCTGCAGCTGGCTACATGTTGACGGAGACAAATACAAAAGCGAAAGAGCGTCGGTCTCCAGGAATCTCGCTATTTATAGGCGACTCAAATCACATGATATGAGTGGGTGGATAGGTGTAGTTTAGAATATTCTCGCTAGGTGGATGGCTAATTTAGTACTAAAACGTTGGTCCTGAAGGGATGGACCATAGATAAATAAAAGTTATTTTAAAGAATTATATTACTGGATTATATTACATATATATATATATTTCAAACTCAATCCAAAAGCCACCCTTAGAATTAGCCGCCCCGGGCAGGGGTCCAGTTTGACCGGCCCTAAAGCCGTCCCTGCTGTATGTTTGCTTGCATGTCAGTAGGTGGGATTGAGAATCTCAACTGGATAAATAGCATAACAAACGGACATTATTTTGCAATTATCTTCCCTGTTAAAAATGAAGAATTTGTAACAGTGGAAAAAATTCTGTAAAAAATATGTAAGTATTGCACTAAATGATGAGGGTGTGATTTAATTTGTCTTTATTTATATATAGCAAGAATGGTGTAATAATGCAATTGCGAAATACAGTTTTGTAACAGTCTACTTCTCTTTAAATATACATATTAGCTCTAAAAACAATGCCAATCAAATGTCATCAGTAGCATTATTATTGTTATTAAATTAACTATCGGTAATCTTGCACATCTTATCTTCTTTACCTAAATTAAAACTACTTTTAAGAATCTCTGCTTTGATGGGTTTGTACCAAGGGAGGAAGTTACCAAAAACGGAATCAATGTTTTAAACACACAAGCCTCCTAAAGTTTAGAAACACTGATCTTCCTGAAACTAACTTTTTAGACTCTATAGTTAAATTTGAGAAACGTAAGTCACACATAATTATGTATTTATTAAGCGTATAATACATTTATTGATCTAAATTAATGATAAAAGCAATGATATAAACTAAGCAATATTTTTAAAAACTTATTCCTATGAAAAAATTATAAATTAAATAGTTTCAATTTTTTTTATAAAGAGTATATTATCTACCAGCCATTATGCATGATTTGCATCTGCTTTCCATTGATAAGATTAAACAGCCGTGAGCCAGTACTGAAGACCTAGCATAGGGAAACTTTTGCAACACATAAGCTATTGAGATGGGGGAGGATTTAGTGATAAACTGCTCTGCCGAGATAATCCTAAGCGTTCTCGATCGGACTTAAGCGAAAGAAATAGCTATTCCATTCGCTTAATGTCCTGATAAAGAGGGGATCTGTTTAGATTTTTTGCTCGAGTTCGCTGAGCATTATCACCCCCCTCAGAATAAAGTCCACGAATAGCAACAACATAGGGTTACAAATGCGATCGAGGATTTCGTCTCCATATTTTTGACCATTCAAAGTGTCTCCATTGACCACATGCAAATCTATAGCAATCTGAAGAAATTTCGAACTTTACTATAATTCCACCACCAGTCTACACATCGTAAGAGCTGTTGCCTCTCCGGGTGAAGCAATACCAATTGTTCAAACTGGTTTCTTCTTTTCCCATCTGAGCACGAACTTTGCTTTCGTTTTGTAGATGAGGCATTTCTTTTTCAGTTGACTTTTAATGACTATTTATTTCATGTCCAACTTCGATGTGTCTTTCAACAATGTAGGATCCTGGTGACTGACACCTTGTTTCATCCAGATCAGAAAACGAAAAAAAATAACTTTTTAAGTGTATTTGAAATAGTATAAAATGCAAATTGTCGTTTATCCCTTGCCCAATGGATATGCTCTCTAACCTAGTTTGCTTATTTTTTGTGTTCGATTTAATAAGACACATTTAATCGTTCTCCTCTTGCATACAAGTCTTCATTATGACGACTTGTAATCAAGAGAAGTCTTCGGAGCATGGCAACGAAATTATTTTTCTAGTTGCCAAAAAAAAAACTGCAGTAAGTTTAATTACAGCAAGGTTTTTGTTCGTTCGAGTAAAAATAAATAAATGAAAATCAATCATCAAAAGTTGTGGCGCTAGAAATCTGAAACAAACCTTCTTGAAACTAAATGTTCAGATTCGAACTGATTTTGAAGTCATTACACCACATTTCGAGAAAAATTAAGCATTCAAGCATTAACAGCTTGTGATAAGGTCAAATTTTAACAATCAGATGATCCTTTGGTCTTGAATAATTAAGTACATACGCTCTATACTATCAATAATATTTTAAAACCAAGAGTTTGAACTTTGAAATTTTAGAAAAAGTTCTCAATGCGGATCAAATGTCTCTTTCATTTAAAACATTATACTAAATTTACCGAAGACTTTATAAAATTTCAATCTGAAATATATGTTACATATTAACTTTTAAAGAGATATGTATGTTAGTCGGATAATAGTTTTCCTCTGTTTCAAGAAACATTATTTGCAAGATATTTCTAATAACTAATGTTATTCATGCATTCCAATAATTTCAGATATCACAATATTATGTTGGATACTTATACTACATTTTTTTCACAAAGTTTTTATAAATATATTTTTGTATTTTCTGGAACTCTGTTTTTCTAAGCCATAAACGACACTTCTCTAATTCGCCAGTGCAAGCTATAAAGTCTCGAAAAACAATACAACCAACGCCAAATGGAATATGTCCGCTGTTAAACTTTAACCACAACATTTTTCAAAGCAAGCAGTTGACTTCTCTTATCACTAACGTCCTTTTAATGATACATCAAAAGCTAAAAAACCCAATGAGAACTAATATTTATTAACATTTTTTATGTGTTTAGTGTGTGTTGTTGCCAATAACCCCAAACCTGGCAAAAAGGAACGTACCATCAAAACATACACGAAATTAAAATAATTCTCTCTGTTAATCAAATCCAAAATTATACACATTCTATGTTAAAACACTTCTTTCCTGCATTTTTATTCTACATTGCTTCATTATTTTTGTATCATGTCTGCTCGCCTATTTTTAGGTAGTTAGTTTCAGTAAAAATGTTTCTAATTAAAAAGATATCACGCAAATGAGGCTTTTGACCTAAAAATATCTAGATTGGCGATATTTTTCGAAGCAATTAACTCATTTTTATGGATATACCATATAATCGATTAAAATTTTCTCGTAATACTGTCATTTGTATTCATTTTTTCAATCACACATTTACAATTTTTTACATACTCCTTATTGGTATAATTTTTGAGTAACAATTATAAGAATATGTATTTTATTTTGTATTACTACGAAGTTTCTATCAAATGACATTTTAGAACTTTAATTCAAAGTATTAACCCATAATTTGTTTTAAATTTGAAAATATGGCTGTCTTAAAATTATCTTACTTTTACATTCAATGTCCATTTACCCTGAGTAAAAAAAAATAAGAAAAATTTACGATTTTAATGAATTTACTGATAATTTTTATCAATGGTTATATTTGAATTAAAAATAGTTTGCTTTTTTTTTCTCTTTTAGATAATACATTTTGGTACTTTTCCGTTTCGCCGGGATAAATCTCGCCAAGTGGGCACTATTGGCAACAACACACAATATACACATAAAAAAATATTAATTAAATATTAGTTCTCATTGGTTTTCTTCCATTTTTGATGAAAATTATGAAAAAGTCATTACTGATAAGCAAAGACGACAACTTGTTTCGTAACTGTGAGGATAAAAGGTTACCAGTGGTCGTCGGTGGTATCAATTTGTCGATCTTTATCCTGCTCAATTAACCTAATGAATCCATTATTTTGATTTCTATATAGTTTTAGTATTCGTTTTACATTAATTATTTTAATAATATAAAGGTGAATCTTATGTCATAGTTTTTATTTGATGAACACCTTGCGCAATAGTTTTTAATTAAAATAATTATGAAGATAATTAAAAAAAAATGTCTTTATAATATTTTAAATTAAAACTGAAGTTCCTTTATATTTGCGTTTAGTCTGTGACTTTTACAAAACATTTAATATTTTTTTAAGAATAAAGAGAAAAAAATATTTTTAAAAAATTACTCGTTTTAATTTTTAAACAATGATTTTATTTAAAGCATTTTAAAAATCTTTATAACAATCACATTGTAATATTTTAAATTACAGGTGAAACACATTTTGATTTCGTAACCTCATAAGATTTTTAATAAAAATTACTCTTATGAATAATAATAAAAATCTGATTTACTCAAATTTATTTTACTAATTAACAAATTAAATGATTCTGGAAAGACGTTTAAAGTTTAAATACTTGCGAGAAAAATCATAAAAAATTATATTTATGTCCTTATCTGTGGCATAAATCTTACATCATTTCTGATATATTTATTGATATTATCTTAAAGCATTCATGTAAAAGTACTTTTCGTAAATTAAACTACAAAATTACCTAAATCATTACCTGTCTCCATGGTATTGTATAGGTTTAATGCAATGCTTTTTTTTAAAATTGAAAACCTTTTAATATCGTAAACTAGTCATATCAATTTAATCATTTCATATAAATTCATTCAAATACCTTTTAATTTTTTTATGAGTACATATTTTTTTAATTCTGTAATAATATGAATTTTACTAATAATGTCAGAATTTGATATACTTTTTTTAAAAATTTTATCTCTATTTTCTATAATTATAATTTTGCTAAATTTTATATTAAGTTTTTTATATCAATGACATACTATAGTGAATAAAAATTGAAAAATTAATCTAATTTATGCTCAAATCGATATTTAACACAATGAAAAACTGCTAATAATAATTATGCACATAAGACTAATACGATCGAGATTTTTTTCTTGTTCATTTTAAAATATTTAAAATTAAAATTTTAATTAAACCTTTTTTTTTCAAAAAAATTATTTAGTTCAAACAGATTTCATTATACCTGAAAATAAAAGTAGTGTGTTTTACATAATTCAATGACAGCTTAACAAAATTAAAAACTTGAATTTTTTTGTTTCAAACTTCTTTTTTGGTTAATACATTATAGAGTATCAAATTATCCTTAAAAAATAAATATTTTCGCAAATGAGCTTAATATATTCATAAATAATAAGACCTATTTATAAAAAGGATATTCCAATTTCCCCCTTACTTTTCAATTTATGATCATAAAAGTTATTCGAATTTTTGTATAAATTTAAATTTCAAATTCAATCTTAAATCTATATTTACTATTACTTGATTTGAAATAAATTTTAAAGCAAAATTTAATTTATAATTCCTATTTAACTGTTTGTTTTATACTTCAAGTTACTGATACATTTATACGAATGTGCGCCATTTTAAAATTACCTAGATATGACTCCCACCCCACGACCTTCAAAACGATCGAATCCCATAGCGCAAATATGCGTATAAATACCAGCGCACTCTGACATTTTGATCCATCTCCTTTTAAAGTACAAGGCTTACTATGATATTCCAACTCAATACGAATCCCTGCAAATAAAAATCCCCCTTCCCTTTCCGTTCTGTGCGCATCATCCAATCTCAAACACGCGAAATTCTAGAACCGCCCATAAAATGCTTCGAGCAGAGAGCATAAAGGTGGCTCTTCTAGAAACAATCTCCTATTATGCGCCGTACTAACAGGTCTCAGCTCGTCGACGCAGGAAAACCAGGTTAATTTTAGAAATGCCCGATGCAGTCCTGGATGCGCTCATTTGCATGAGACTACCCCAACAGCCCCGTCCACCCCTCAATGCATTCTCTGTCCCAAGAAAATTACTATACTCCACCGACACTGTTTTTAAGTTTGTCTTGATAAAAGTAAACGTAAATAGACTACAAAACAATACCAGACGACACTGAAGTACCTCTATTCTTGTAGACGCTGTAGTAATTACGCTGCTCCTTAAATTAGACTGTTAAATTTTAACTAAGGGATAATGCGATTTACCTTAGTTTGACTGATTCTTTCAACTTCATTAAGGAGATTTAGAGTCCTTGTTCTAAGGGTTGGGTAACGACAATGTCTTTTGCAGCTGAGGATGCGCAGCTTGTAGGTATAATTAATGGCCAGGCGTGGGAGTAGCCTAATGAGTACAAACAACTTAAAATCACTGTTTGCTGTGTCGAAATTTTATTATGATAAATGAGGACAGGTGTAGCTTTATATGTGAATATATTAACAAAGTTAAAATATAAGTTAATTAGTAGTAAAATAAAAATTGGTTAATGAAATCTAAAGCAGTTACATTTTATTTTACTCCCATCACTGTTTTATAATTAATGTTTTATTTCGCAAGTATATAATTAAACACGATAGGAACTTCAAATGGATTACAGGTTACTCAAAGCTATCAATCATAATGAATTGATAGACTAATGTTCTTGAAAGTTTGTAATTAATAAAATATTAATTTAATGGTATAGCTATTATATCATCGTGTTAGTGCTTTTTTTAACTTAATAAATTGTTCAATAGAAAGACTGAATTTCTAACTTTTCGAAGAATGAAGACAAATAGCACTGAAAAAGTATAATTTGTGCACATATTTCACTTTTAATCACTTTTGTTAGTTTCATTTCAATTTCCTAATCCTTAACACACTTATGAATATGAATACGATAATAAATATAGAAAAATGTTACACAATTAATAGTAAAAAAAAATTCAATCAAAATCAGTTCAAATGAAAATTAACAATTTTTAATACTGATAAATACGTTTTTAATTTTCAAAAAGTCAAAATAGTTAATTTTTAAAAATTCTTAACTTTATTCTTATTTGTATTATCTTTATATGTATTTTTAACTTGTCGAAATTTCTATGAAGGGATATTCAATTAATACTATGGCTATTCATTTTTCATTCTAAAATTATATATTATTTTTATTTCCAAAATAAAAATTATGTGTAATTGAAATTCATTAATGATATATGATTGTTCTCATTTTGCGAATAAAATTGATTATTCTTTGATTATTTATGTCTTAATGATCATTGGAATTTTTAAGTTTGCAAATAAAATTTTATATAGATGAAAATATCTTAAATAATAATAACTTTTTAACTGTATCAATATGTCTCAGTCAACATTTATATAATTATGAAACATCACACACATTTTCTTTCATATTTAATAAATAGATTAACTCAAATTTAAATTTATTAATATTTTATTTTGGTTGAAATAAAGACTTTGTAATAAACATTTAGCTATGCATATCTTTTTAATTGTAAAATATTAATTATATTTTACAAAATTTTTGGTACACTATTCTATACGAGGCAGATTTATTTTCGAAAACGATCGTACTGTAAAGCAAAAGTGCATTAAAATCATTTTAATTTCGAAAATATTAAAATGTGTTTATGATTATTTAACATGAGAAATTGTTGTTTAAAATGAGAATGGTATAAAACAAAATGCGTGTTCTTAACTTAAGTTTATACAACACATTAACTTAAATATAACTTTTTTAAATGTTATCTTGAAGGTGTTCATGAACTTTCTTACATGCACTTCTAAGACATTTAGTGAATTTTTAGAATCGCATTCATTGATTGTATATTTATTCACGTCACACCATTGAAAGAACATGAGGACTATTATCAGCGGACCCAGTAATTTTGAACCGCATTCAACTGAAGACGACATTTAAGCAAGCACTTCACTTTTCAAAGTCATTTTTTAAAGTCCTCACAACGTCAGGACTTTGAACCTCGGCATATATAACGCGCATCATTCGTCCCTTAAAAGTGAAACTTAGATGGTATCAGTGTTCGAAAAAAATCCGCATTTCAACAGAAATAATATCAATAGTTATGACCATTCGTCTGGATGAGTAGGCCATAGATAGATTCTATACAATCATGTGGATAGCATAGAGTATTTGTATTCATATCATCTTTATTCCCCTAAATATTTATATTTATCTTAATGCTAATTTCAAGGAAATATTATTGTAAATATTAATTTTTTAAGTTGAAATTTTTAGTAAGAGAAGACATTTTAACCAAAGATCTATCACAAAAAAAATTACCTTGTACAAAGTAATTTTTTAATTGAAACTATGTGCATAGAAATTGCAGCAATCTTAATGTATACTAGGGGCTCTAAAACTTTCGGGGTGGTGAACCCAATTTTTTGTACAAACATTTTGTGCGACTCCATAAGCATTGCGCTATCTTTACACACACTTGGGCACTTCTGTATGTGTTTTATTTGTAGTACATTAATGTTTTGTGGTAATAATCATTCGTACAATAAATTTTTACTTTGAATCTAACAATTTCAGAAACAAAATAAAAAGAAAATCATTGCATAACTGAAGTTGGATACTCAGTCAAACCCGATACAACAGCTTTCTTCAATAAGAATCTAAATAAGCAATTAAATTATTATAATTTTTATTGGTGAACAAGTAATTTTATATGCAAAAATATATATCTAAATTTCTTACATTTTTGGAGACCTAGGCTGCTAGTAACGCGACCCCTAGTTTAAGAAACACTGCTATATACCAGAGGTGGGGAACTTTCTTACCATTTGAGGCCACACGTAAATTATGAAGTAATCAAGGAGGCTGCATAGGTTGATGTACTTATTGATGCAATTTTTATGAAACTATTATAGTTTTTGTATAGTTTTAACAATTTGTTGCATTACGTAGAAATATTATAAGAAATTAAATCATTATTTATTTATTATTTGAAATAAAAAAGGTACAGTATAAATATTTTTGTGTTCACATAAATGTAAAATTTTATTATGGCATTAATCAATAATTTTTTTTTAAAAAAAATATTAAAATATGTAGATACTATTGTAATTTTTTTATATTTCACTGTTGGTATTTTTTTATATTTTTGGAAGCATATATATATATATATAATAATTTGAGTATCACAATTTGGCAAATGTTAAGGATTCCTTAAATAGATCATTATTTATGATGGTTGATGTTTTCTTTGGATGAGATTGACGAGGAAGTCCTGTGATTATTCAAATCTGTTTTATTCTACATCTTGCAACACATAAGCATGTTAAACATGAAGCAGGAAATGGACGACACAATATAGAACAAAGAAAACGAATGCACGATGAGCTGCAGCCCGCTACATGTTGAACCCAGACAAATAACAGAAGAAGAGGGCGGTCTCCAGAAATCTCAGTATTTATATAGGGGGCTCAAATCACATGATCTGAGGGGTGGATAGATGTAGTTCAAAATACTCTCGTTAGGCGGCTGGCTAACTTATTACTAAAACGTGGGTCCTGAAGGGATGGACCATAGGTAATTAATTGAAAGATAAGTTATTAAGGAACAAATTAATGGGATTATTACATATATATATATCTAGATTTTTCAAGTTTAATAAACAACTACACATTTAAATACCACTTCAAATAAAAATAGCTAAGTAGAAGTATTTCTTAATAATTTTAACATTGTAACGAAACAATTGAAAATGTATAAAATTTTAAATAACTGACTTAACATCAGTTCCTAAGATAATTTTAAAACCTGATGTAAAATACATGCATACATTCATGCAGTTCTTTATTTAATTCAATTGATTTTTAAAATGCTGTTTAATCTATATATAATTAAATATTAATTTATGCAAATGGTAGTTTTTATGAAGGCCGCACAAAACACTCCCTGAAGCCGCGGGTTCCCCACCTCTGCTACATACTATGCAAAAAAAAAAAATCAATATACTTGTTCTTCCGTTTGATCTATATTCAGGAATCTCATTATATTTAAATCCCAAATAACAAGAAAATAAAGTTGAGAATACCCTTTTTTATACATTCAAACCCATTCATAAGATGTATTCCCCTTGTTTACTTTCACGAGGGGAATGCTCCCCAATGAAAGGATGAAATAAGAACTCCCAAGCGCCCTGCACAGACGGCAAATATCGATTAAGCGATTTGCGAAGTTAAGGTCGTGAAATCGGAAAGCGGAGAGGAAAGATCATCAGAAAGTTACAAAGACAAGTCGGCAAAAGGGCACAAAAAGAAACGCTATTAAATGCAGCTTTTGAGCAGATTTTTATGATGCCTGCCGCGAAGTACTGATTTTTCTATTGGCTGCCTATCGACCGGTGCCAACTGCTGAAACACGTTCGCCGATTGCTCTTAGCGGCTACTGTTCGGGTACTTTTTTGTTATCTGATAAAGCGTAGGAAATTGAGTTAAATAATAAAAAATGGATGGTGTATATGTGTTTTCTATTTTCTCCAGGGATACAGACACCAAAGGGTTGTTTCTGTTTGTTTTTAAACCAATTATTTCTTTGTATTTTCAGGATTTTGTCCCTGGAGCGAGTTTTATATCTTTATATTGGTTTTTTTGCGGTAGAATTAATTATTTTCCCTATAGTAGATAGAATTGCCAGTTAAATCATTTTTATATTGTATTGAATTTTACTCAAATTTATTATTATTTTTTGGGTTTAGTTTAAATTTTTTTGTTGAAAGAATTGGTATCTTTTTGTATCTTCTGGTTATTTTATATTATTTTATTACTTAGTACTCACACACACACTGTTTACAATTATAGTTTTTCCCGTCTTGTTCTTAATATATGATTTTTTTTATAACAATGTGTTCTTCCAGATGAGATAGACACCTTTTATGTGGCATATTTGTTATTGTGTTGTTGCTTATCCTCGAAAGATCTAACATAATATCTCCAGAAGGTTGTTGACCGACATAAATTTTATAATAATAAGGGGGTCAGATGTTAAGTTCCCTTTAGAATGTCCAACACAACTCAGAATATAGTCCGGTGAAGTTGGATGGTCACAGCACTTTTTACAAGTGGAGTGGATTTACCAAAGGAAACTGCCACTACCAAAGGAAAGATATTTAAAGTGACTACTTTCTAGTCTAGCCAGAGTAGTTTGGGAGCTACGGTCACATTTGATTTCCAGCAGAGAACCAGGGGATGTTCCTGTGTACTATTGGTATGTAGGTGGAATACGCCATATTAATTAAGTTTATATCTTTCATTTGAGTAAGTTCTCGATAAAGTACGTGAAGAGCCAGTGGCGGTTCAATATCACTACCCTCTTAAGCCAGTCAATCACAGCGATCATTTTACGACTAATGTAGTACTTCTCAAACTGTGGGGCGTGCTCTCCTAGAGGGGCGTGGAAACCCTACAAGGGGAGCGCGAGTATATCAAAAAGTTGAAAACAAAAGATTATTTAAAAAAATTATTAATTAACTAAAAGGAAGCAAAACAAAATACATTCTGAAATAAGAAAAAATAAAATACACGTTAACCCTGTTATAATACACTTATAAATGTATCAATACCGCACACAATGTGTTTAATAATTAATTTAACAGCACTAAATTAAGAACAGGTTTAATAATTACAATTGACCCTATGGGCATGTCATAAAATAACATACAAAATTGAAGATTTATTATGATCATTTGTATGGTTTATAATTAAAGTCGTATTGTAGCTTTACGTGTAAAACTCTCGGCCAACAACGAGCATTTTTGCGGCCCGACCAGCACATAATAATGTGTAATAAAATATCAAAATATTAAAGAACGTAAATATTAAATTTTTATTGCTCCTTCATATATGCTTATTATCATGCCCTTTTCGAAATAAACATACGTTTCTATGAAAATTGATTTTTTTTGCAGCCCACCTTAAGTTAAACCTTATTTAATAGGACTAAGTCAGGCTTTGAGTTTGACCCCCTTGCTTTATGTCAATTATGTTATTATTGAATTCAATATATTGTTATTATATTGAGGAGGTGCGATGAAAATTATAATTGAAAACTGGGTCTCAAGTATAGAAAGTTTGAGAAGCACTAGAATATTATTAACATGTAATGGGATTCATTGGAGGTGGACGCCGTGCGTCCGAGAGATCTTCCTCAGTTTGAGCAGAATGGATATGCTGATTTCATCGTTTGCGGAGGACCAGCCGTTTTTCTAGTATGTTGTAGTGCTCTGTGTATGTCCGATAAAATCCACAGTTTTTTCAAAATCACAACCAGTAACATATTTCTATATCATTATTCAATAACGCAGGAGAAAAGTGTATTTGGTAAATGTCTAAAAATTGTAAAAAAGCATTTAATGATTTCTGTTGTTAGACTCAATAGGTATATATTATTAAATATACTCTGAAACAAGTAATCTGTGCGTAGAAAAAAGAAACAATATATATGAGTGTCCGGATAAAAATTTAATAGATAATAATCATCAAAATATATAATTTCGCTGCACCTCAACGCTTTCTTGATTTGAATCAAGACTGATTTCTTCAGGAAATTTCTGTTTAAAAAAATACTAAAAAAACACGCTTTTATAGTAAATCGAACTAAAAAGTAAAAAAATAATTATTAATATAAGAATAAAATGATTACCGAAAAAATTAATGTAATTGGGGTAAGAGCGTGAGGGCTCTATATTAATTGTTATAATTTCTTACTAGTTCTATTCCGAAATGCTGAATTAGGGTAAAAATGTAGTACAAAGCACCCCACGCTTTTTCCCCAATGATATTAATTTTCTCATTAAACATTTTATTTTTATATTAAGAATTATTTTTTTACTTTTTAGTTCGATTCTCTATAAAAGAGTGTTTTTTAGTGTTTTTCTAACTATAACTTATTTTTCATTTCTTAGTTCGATTTACAATAAAAGCGTGCTTTGTTTTTGTTTTTCAAAGTATCATTTACTCATTGTTGAATTTATCCTTGATTTTGATATTTGGAGCCGGAATAACGTAGCTGCTAGAATTAGTCTTGCTCTTCAACGGGTATTAATTAACGGGTCTCAAGGGTATTTATTATCTCCGCTTACGGGGCCTCGGATCAGTCCCGTATTGTGTCAATCGTATTATCGCCTATTAAACGTACTGCTATAATGTTAATTCGTATCATCACTTCTAAACGTATTGCTTTATAAAATCAAAAAAATATTTAGCAGTTAGAACATAAATTATTTTTATCACATGCCCAAGTTTTTTTTTTCCAATTTCAGTTTTCAGAAAAACTAGACAATTGCGCAGATTATGGTAAGAAATTGCTAACGCACATCCACCTTTTCCTTTTTCACATAAAGAGAACACTTTTTTAGTTTGGTTTATTTCTATTAACCACAAGTGTATTCATTTTTAGGGTTGCACCTTAATCTTTTAATCTTAATCTGGAATTAATCGCCGAATCTGGAAATTGTATAGGGAATTGGTCGCCAAATCTAAAAGTGGTATATGCAATAAGTTATCAAATCTGGAAGTGGTACATGGAATTAGTCGCCAAATCTGGAAATAGTTATTCCTGATGCCCTGATCAAGACAATGTAACAAAATTATGAAATTATTGTATTGTCATCAGTCCTTGACAAGTGTACAAAATTTTGAATTAATCTAACCTTTAAAGTCGGTAAAAATCGAGTTCAAAGATTCCGTTACATACAAGTGAAACTTATAAAAGAGTGTTAAAAATATCAGAAGAAAAAGAAGATTTGCTTAAATTCTTACATTACAAAACCATGTAGAACATTTGTTTTTGTGGCTTAGAAATTATTACTTGAAAACTTCAACATATGTTACAAAAAAACTTATGTTTAACTCTTGATTAATTCAAAACTTCCCAATTGGATTAAACTTTTGATATGTTACAGTTTTATTGCTGTGTAATAAGTTTATAATGTCATGTTATGTCTAGACATTAATATATAAAAGTACATTTTATTGCATGCAAATATTTATGATATTTAACAAAACATTATTTCTTTCTTATCCTTTATATATGTCTAGAATTTTTCGGAAAAGTAACAGCAGTTACAAGATTCATGTACATTTATAATTCGTATGAGAATTCCATTTAACCTTATATGTTGTGTCTTTTTTATTTCAGATGAAATTCCGTTTATCTGTTATTCTAAGTAAAATATTCTCAGAAAAGTAAGGCAATGCTACAAAGTATCAAATAAAGGGATTAAATCTTAAAATAACACAGCTAAATATATTGAGGAAATGTCTCGATTCTAAATAACAAGAGTAAGGAATATTTTTCTTTGGAAAAAAGATACCGAAATAATCTGCTTCGTTATGGGAAAAGATTGAGCAAAGACGGTTTGCGATTGTGTTTATAATCGATTACTTTATGTTTAATATATTTATGTGATTTTTGTTTTATACAGTTGTTTAAACTCATTAAGTCAATGTAAGAAATAATTATTATATGTTCAGCATAAAAAGATATGTATAGGGGGATTGTTCGTTTATTAACGTACACTTTGAAACAACACTATTTTTATTGAGGACGGACCTTATAATTATGACACATGGTCAAGCGAATAGTACGATATATATGCAGACAAAGCCACTCCCCAAATTTCTTCAGCACACCTAGTGAGGACTTAACCAGTCAACTTTTTAAGTAAAATGTTTATTTTATTGTATATGTTACCGCTAAAGTGTGAAATCCATTATTTCATAGAACATCTAGTTATTTCATGAAATAACTGGACAAATCAGTTAAAGTATATAAAATTATTGAATTTTTCGATTTAACAAGGTATTCTATAGAATAAAGATTACTTGATTGGAAAAGTATGAAATGCGGCACTCGAAAGCTCTTTGAACTGGATCTAGCTGCTTTTAGTCAGTTTTGAACGGCTAAAGCTGCTGTGCAATGACATGCGCATGTGTACCTTTCATTCCGTTGCTTTTAGTTGTAGAATTTTGGCGGTGTATTTATGCTAGCGTTTTACATTTTGGATTGTTAACAAATATTTTTGCAACCTTTTTGCAAACAATGACCTCTGCTGGAGTGAGACTAACCTGCACATAAGAAAGATTTAATATGTGAGGTTTGAATCCTTACTAAATAAGCGTGGGACAAATAAAAAGTGCTGCACTTTTGAAAAATTATTAATTTTCATAGCAGAAGTAAAAAGTGTTAAAAAACATCACGTGACTATTGGCTAGTTCAACATTATTACATCCTTGAAGTTCAATCAGTAGAAAAGTTAGTTGTGCCAGTAATAGATGCAAAAACATAACCTTTTTTTCCTTCCATTTTCTTTAAAGAATGCTAACCATATGAGCAATAATAAATTATACTATTTGCTTTTCCTTATTATTTATGAATTATCATCCACAATAGGGATAAAATGTATTTTTTCGAGAGGTTTTAGATATTTATGATAAATTAATTTGTAAAATAACTTTGAAATGGCTTATATTTTTCACACTTTAACGGGTTAATATTAGATATTTCATAGAATAACTAGCTAAAGTATGAAACTTTTCATCTATTATACACTTGAATTGCCTAGTTATTTCATGAAATAGTTATTCTATGAAATAAATGAAATATACACTTTAATGGTAACACATATAATTAAACAGCATACTTAATAGGATAAGAAAGTGGAAAAATTTCATTTTTGTTTTAAATTTTAAAGTTTTTGCACCATTTTTTATTTTACAACTTTGGAACACAAGATCTCTTTAAAGTTTGCTTTTTGTCATTGCACTCTGTATATGAAGAATTTTTCATATAAGTTTGGAAATTTTTATGTTAATACTTACTCAAACGGTTGAGGACTAGTGCGTGCGTGTGTTCCCCTGGAGAATGATCCAGATAATCAGCACACATTTCTGAATCTGTTCCCTAAATTAATTCATTCTTTCACAGAAAAGTGTTTTTGCTGTTTGTGTTACCCGTAATTTCAAAAATGGCCGATCTGAGTGCAAAAGCATTTCATACAGTAGAACACAATTTTTTAAAGATCTAAATTCTTGCCTCCATCAAAGAAAAATTCCCGTCTTCAACACAAAGAAAATTCCAGATGAAAAGATTTTCAGTACCGTAGTCAAACTTCATCACCTTTTCAAAGCACTTAAACAATAAATACCACCTTAAAGAATTGACAAAACGCTCAAATGTACGGATACACAAACCGGTTGCGTCCAACTTTAAGTAGTCCGTCCAAAATACGAGCACATTGGTTAACAAGTTTAGAGTCCCAACAGATTTAGCTTGCATTACCCTCTCTATAAATGGATATTTAGTAATACAAGGATTCAAACGTGTAACTCGACATAAACTTCGCCTGTCGTCGGTCACAACTTTGCAACACCAGCAGCTGAATTCTTGAAGAATATTTGATGGAAAAAAAGGGATCATTCAGTCTAGCTTCCATCGAAACACACGAAAACCCAATCATCAGAGCACAAACACTCTTCACGTATTCTCATCCTAAAATTAACTACGCGTAAGGCTCCCTTCACACCAAACGATTCCGCGAGTCATTCACCATCAAACTTGTCTGGTCGACTAGGATTCGGCTTCGTAATTTCCCGCACAAATAAGCCAAGATTCGCTTTCCGTCTTCACACCAGCCGAAACCGGTGTTCAATCCGTCTTCATTCTCCTTCACGCGGGATTCGTTAGGTCAGATTTTCGACCATGAGGGAACAGGAATCGCACATGATGAATGTAGAATTGCTAATAAACAAAGTACGAGAGAACAAGGCAATTTACGATGCTAGTGACAAAAATCACAGCAATCGTAATTTCATTGTATATATGTGGAGGAAAATTGGAGAGGAACTAAGCATGCCGGGTAAGTTTATATTTTTTGATTGTTTTTTAATTTACATTTTTATTTTTTAAAAAATCGATGTTTTGTTGTTTCAAATGTGTATACAGTGGTACCTCGACATACGAGTGCCCCAACATACGAGTTTTTCGAGATACGAGCCGGCGAGCGAGTGATTTTTTGCTTTGAGTTACCGAGCGAAATTCAAGATACCAGTTCGGTTTAGCAGGCCGGCCGGTAGTAGCACGCGACCGCGCGCCAGGCAGTCGCGCCCATCACGGTCAGTGAATCAGTTAGCAGCGTGCTTCCGCTGTGATAAGTTGTGTAGTTGTGTTCGCGTTTTGTGTTGCGTTTACATTTACAGTTGTAGTTCATTTATTTTTATAACCATGGATCGGAAGAAAGTTTGTGAAAAGTCAAGTGCTAAGAAAAAGATGATGAGTATTGAATTAAAACGGAGGTTATGCAAGGCGGTGGAGGTTAGGCATACGGAGGTTATGCAAGAAATTGGTTTCGAGGAGTCAGAGGAGGAGGTTATTTTTCTACAAGTGAGATAAAGGTGATCTTAGGAATGTGGGAGAGAGTTTCACAGTTCGTGGAAAAGAAACACCCAGAAAAAGCTGCAACAGGTCATGCATCTGATCTTTTTAATGACACTTGCCTAACTCAATTCCGGAACATTCTGAGAGGGAGGAAGAAACAAACCTCCTTGGACATGTTTTTTTCTAAACGGCCTACAGGTGAAAGCGAGAAAAATGTAGTGAAAAAGGCAAAGACCAGTGAGGATATCTAATTTATTTCTTTACATTCTCTTTTTTGTTTTTGTACAATAAATATTTGTCATTTATAAATACGTTTTTATTATTCAAAACCACGTAAAAATAACTGAGGCGACATTTTGGGGGTTGGAACGGATTAATGGTAGTTCAATTGTTTTGTATGGGGAAATTTGCTTCGAGATACGAGTAATTCAAGATACGAGCAAGTATGTGGAACGAATTAAACTCGTCTGTCTAGGTACCACTGTATTTATGTTTAAACTTAACCCAAATCTTACAAACTTCGTGAAAAAAATCTATTGTTTTTGTAGATATGTCTAAAAATATGCCCATGGCAACTACGAAAATAATCCCACGTTTTTCTGAAAACAGTTCATATTCGAAAAATGTGTTTTGGTATCATTTGGCTATACTTTAAAACTATCAAACAATATCACGAAAATTTGTACGAAATTACATGCATTTTACAAAATTAGATAAAAAATTTTAAATATTTTGATGTTTTTTTCAGCTGTAGGTACATATTAAAATGTGAAAATTTTCAAATTACAGTTTTAAGTCTTCAAAGCTAAAATAGTTTTAAATATTTCCAAATTAATTATTTTTTAAACATTTAATTGTATTGTGAAACAACTTATTTTATTCCTTGCATATTTTCATATCTTTTTTGCTGTAAACATGTATTAAAATATGAAAAAAACTACAATTATAAAATTTAAAGTCAAAAGAGCATTGTATGTTTTAATCTTAATCATTTTATGTATTTTTAATGTAAAATAAAAATGAATGTTCTGAAGCACAAAACCATTATTAAAATTTTATGTAAATCAATATGCAGTCAACTTTTGCTAATTTTTTTCTTGTCCCACCAGATCCAACAGAATGGAAAACAATTACTCACTCATTCTGAAAAAACTGTAGAATTTCCTTTCATCTTTCCTAAGGTCTGGATGTAGATGATGAAAAATACCAAATTCTGGCCTTTTTCTATTGATCTCGTGGATCCATAACCTATTTTTCTTTTGCTTGCGCCGTTGACTTCTGCGAAAAATTACAGCGTTTATCAAAACAGCATTCATGTTTGACAGCAACTGATGGAAGAATGATCGGCCACGTGAAGGAAGAATGGTTGGCGGTATGAAGGTGAATCTCGGTTCATTCAGAATCGCTGTGAATTGGAGTGATCACGACAGACTCGGAATCGTTTGGTATGAAGGGAGCCTACTCAAGCACAAAGTGGAGGAATCACTCCGCCCACCCTAACACAACAAATAACTCATTCACACTCTTGAACAACATAAACAGCTTCGAACTGCATCTGACAAGTGGTAGAGGGAGAGCAGTCGCCTGACCGCTCCTCCTGTTGATTGCAGACGCAATCCACAGTCCTTCCTTCCCTGCGCGTCCCCCTTCTCCCCGCCGGCCGTTCCGCTCTTGCGTGCCGCCTCGCTTGGGATCACTTGCTCCGCCCCCCACGCCGGGGCCTCTTCATTTATTTCTCCTATTATGGACTTGAACTTTTTCGCCCATCCTACTGGGTAAAAGCACCGTACGCTGTCACCTGCGTCATATCTAATTTACGTTTAGTCTAGCTACAAATGAATTTAGAACTTGAATGTATATTATTTATTCCACGTTTCAGATCTACAATTAAGACAAAGAACAAAATTATTCGTTCTAATTAAATAAATTATTTTTTTTAAAATAAATTTTAATTTAAAAATTTAACATTATAAATAATATTTAAAACAACCTAATTTTTAAATCTAGTGAAACTTACTAGTTTCACAAATTTTCTCTTTAGTTTGATTCATTTTGATATAGAAAGTGGATCTCGCACTTATTTTTGAAACAGGAAATGAAATTCAACGTACAAGATGAATGCTGTTAATAAAATTGTTAAACATAATTAAAACTCATAACCTCTTTTCATGCCTTAAGTTTAACAATTATAAATACCTTAATCCATTAAAACTAATAAAATTTCAAACTTCTAATATAGCGATACTCAACCTACAAGCAAGTTTTTAAGTGACACTTTTTAAGTGACACCGGGACACTTTTTAAGTGTCCCGGTCATGACCCATTGCTATGAAAATTTCGTTTATTTATGAAAATTTGGCAGGAAATTCTTTGTTAAAAAATCAAATATATCAATTTTGCTTTTTGCTGTCGATGTCGTATAGAGTGCGAATTGATATTTTTTTTTAATTAGTGAAAAAAAAACAGTGGAGTAGCGACCATTTTATCTGAGTGGCACTAATTTTTAAGTATCTTTCGTAACTTTCAAGCAATAAATATTCGAAGAAAATAGATTGTTTCAAGACGATTGGGAAGTTGACTATTTTGTAGCAAAAAAAAGCATGGTTTAGTAATTGTTTGATATGTCACGAAAGTGTATTTAAACGATACCAATAAACAGGAATCTTTCAATGACATTTTTCCTCGAAGATCTCTTTCAAGAGATGATAAATATGCTTTCTTGAGTCATTTTAACAACAGTAAGAAAGGGTTTTGTCAGTGGTAATGTCACAGCGATAACAAAGGCACCCTATGAAATTTGTTATATCATTGGTAATCTCATGAAACTGTTTACTGATGCAGAAATTGTGAAAGAGTGATTCTTAAATGCTTCCAATTTTTTAAAAAAACTCAGTCACAAAAAAAAGTTTAAAAAATAATTTAAAAAAGCAAATTTGAAGTTTTTATATTTTGATCAATTTCCACATTTTAAATTTTCTATGTTAACTTGCCTTAAAACATTTCTCTCCCTACCCCTTCATTAATCCTTATGTTGCGCCCCGTTAAATAGTTAACATATGTATGCAGCTCGGCAGAAAAAGAGGTTGAGTCCCCATGTTCTAATAGAATAATGGTTTACACTTTTAATGCAACCAACACCTTAAGCAAACAGTAATGTTAGTTTACATCGGATTGTTTGAGTGAATCCCGTATTAACAGAAAAGAAATGATACACTCTTTGAGTGTGTGAGAGTATTCGGTAATTTTTTCAACTTTCTCAAATGCACGTGTAAGTAATCAGAATCTCTAGCTGTTAAAGTCTATTGGGAAAGTCACTATTCCAGCTGAATTTTTTTATAAAATTAATTTTTAACCGATCAGTTGACAGTTTGAAATCTGGTGGAATTTTTAAAATAAAAATCATTTTTTAACTTATTTACAACTAAACATAAGAGCATATGATATAAAACGAAAAACTGCTTTCTTTGTATTAGCAAATTAAATTCAATTATATACTTACCGACATTTAGCGAAAAATCATTGAAATTGGACTGAAACTAAGTGGATTACATCTTATTACACAATATATAAGTTTTCTTATCTTCTTTTAATTAACTCCTGTTAACTTCCTATTACGTTTCGAACAATCGTAAAAAAAAAGTCTGGATTTTACCCTAATTCTATTTGCTCCTTTTTTGTACTTAGTACTATGATATTTGGTAAGAAAATCATATTTCTGAATACTTCAAAGATTATGGAAGGATAATTCCAATTGATTATTTTTCCAAATATTTGGATAATATATTTAAAAAAATATGTAAAACAAATATTTATATCCAAATCTTTATACCTTTATTTGCATTTCTTTATTTGTATTAAAAATTATATGTAAATATTTGGTCAGAGTTAAATCAATTATTAAAATAAAAATAAACTATAAAATATCTATAAAATAAATAACTAAAAAAACTGTAAAATAAATTTACTATTAAAATAAAGATAAAAAAATCAGCTATTAAAATATTGCTATGCGATAAAATATTTAATAACTTAAACGTGTAATCTGTGTACACATATCACATTCTAAAAAATCATTACTTAACATTTTCAATGTTTACATAATTTCTTGAAATTCATAAAACTTATAAATTTCTCTGAATATGCAATGCAATAGCAATGCAATAGCTCATTCAAATGTTTTTATTGTGCTTGACTGTAGAACTTGACCTTTGCTCTTCTATTTTCATTACGCTAACAGTTTATTTGCTTGTTTCCCCCCCCCCAGTAAGGAATTGTCAAGATAATACCAAATATCACTTCAATGAACTTATTGAATAAATAATAAAGTTATTAAAAATGTTTGATTAACATTTTTTAAAAGCAATTCGAAAATTCAGCGATATGTTTATGGCAAATACTGATCATTTTTCACATCAGATTTTTCGTACAAGAAAATTTCAAATTCAAATAATGATAAATGATACTTCGTAAAAATGTCATGAAATATTTTTCAAAAAAGATTTATAGAATTTTCAAATCTAAACTGAAGTGTGTTGGTTTAAGCAAGTGGTGTGTGATTTGTATGAGCAAAAAGAGTATCATAAAACAGACACTTTGTAAAAAATTTCTTTATATATTTCTTTAGAAATATATATTCCGGTTCCTCCTTTAAATAAAAATAATCATTATGTTTTGTCGAAACTTGCAAACTTAGAATCAGTATGGAAGATTACGCGCATATTAGTACGTAAGTTAGGTGTCGTCGTCGTCATTTGACCATGGTTCAAAATGACAAGGTCAGTCCCAAAAAAGCCCTCGAGTAGCGAAAATAGTGCGGCGTTAATATTCTGTCACTCACTTCTCTTCTATGCCTCACGCGTACAGACTATTTCTTATTTTATATTCTTTGTACTTTGCCAAAAAAAGATCCTGCTTAATTTGCTTACGTGTAGTTTCATATACCATTTGATATCAAACTACTCGTAATTGCAATACTCCTGATATTGCAGTATAAAGTAGAGCTTTGCAGGGACAAGATTCACATTAAAATTTTAATTTTTTACTTCACTAGTTGCAGGAATAATTATACTTTATATTTATTTCTTATTTTAAAAATATTCTTAAACGATACATAATATATGTGTAATTTTAAATTTATTATGTTGGAAGAATAGCTAATATTTTATGTTAATAAATATCTTTTAAATGATGCATAATTCATATATTAAAAAAACTTTAAAAATCTATATTTTTTATCTCTATTCCCTAATTCTGTAAGCA
>BMAO01024953.1:0-19671 GCA_019973975.1 Trichonephila clavata | reverse complement strand
TAAACGTTTGACCTTTGTACAACATGTTATCTTCCAAATAAATATTGCTGTGATATCTCTGGTTCTTCTCTGTGTTGCATTTTATGTGGCCAGCAATGTAAAAAGTAACTGGCAAAAAAAAATCACATTAAGAATCAAAACAAAATAAAAACAGTGCTTATTACCTTCATTTTCCATAGGATTGTTAGCGAAAGCATCTGTAAGAGAAAAATTATTACAACATGTATCAAGTCAGATATGAAGTACAATATTTTACAGTGAGTAAATATATACACACACAGCATGGAACAACTTTATCATTTAGCAATTTTATTATTAGAATTTATATTTTGTCAACATTAGCATTTTATCAAATATTTATGAACAGAAATGAAAATATACTCAAAAGTAAGAATTTCGTACCGAGCAGACAACTGAGAAAGGATTTAATGTGTTTTTCTTTTAAATCTAAGTTATCTGATAATTGAATTAAGGATCAAACTTTTTAGTATACATATACTATGCATGAGGTAAAGCAAAACTCGTTAATTGATTGAATGGTTTATGCTGGACATAGAGCAGCAAAGGCTATTATTCCAAGAATTGCTAATATTAATATTAATGATTTTTAAGGAAATTATTTGATTTTCTGAGGCAACGTTAAAACCTTGAAAAACATTGCATATTTTTTTTAAGCAATCGTATAATTTCTGCAACGTTTTTGCAATGTAAACTTATTTAATTTACATCCTTTCAAGAGATTATTTTTGATTATTTTAATAATGATACGCAGTTACCATTAAAAGAAAAAAGACAGATTCTATGCGTTGAAAAGGAACTTTAGCAAACTTCACACAGAATGTGTCCCCCCCCCCTTAGATGTATATGAAGAGTTTAGCAATTACAAAAATTCAAAAGTATTCTGTTTAGTTGGGACAGAACAGTACAGGAGTTTTTCTCTACAAAAGAACTATCTATGTAATAGAACCTTCTTCTCGTAACTATTTATGACCCATACTGTTCAATGTTAGACGGACCATAATAGCAGATTGTATGTTGATTATCTGAATGGTCATTTTAAATAATAAATGAACACTATAGCTAGACAAGAAGAATCCACTCAAAAATAAATATTCAAAAGTATAAAGTTTGCCCTGCCGTTATGCTACTCTATTTTTTACTGTAGGTGCTGTGGCCGAGGGAGACTATTGGTTATGGGCATGAACTCAAGGACAGCGTACACCTGGTTCAAGTCTTCGTGCCTCTCGCCGAGGGCACAATGACTCTAACCGTGTAGAGGGGACTGATGCCCGTTGAATAGGTCCTCTAATTGGCTTGGAGTCCGTAGAGGTAGTATTAGCTCAGGTCTCGTCATTTGACAGAGGTTCAAAATTACAAGGTCAGTCGCCAGTTGTCCTCGTGTTGCTTTATAGTGCGAGGTTAATATTCTAAGTTTACTATAGGAGATTTTCCTTGTTTTTCTATTGCCACTTATTAAATTAGGTGAAACATTTTTTGCTTTATCAAGTGGTAAAAATAATTCCAATTCAAATGTGCAATCTAAATTTTAAGCACATATTCTACTATAACTGAGAATGTGAGGTAAAAACAATGAAGATTTAATTTTTCGTAATATATATATATATATATATATATATATAATAATCGCTAAGTAATCATATTATTAAATATTAAAGACATTTGAAAATGGCGTAGAAGTTCATTAGAATAAAAGACTTGATGTAGTAAGCTGTGATGCAGTTGCATTTTAAACAAGTTTTTACAGTTAGGTGTAGTGTACTTTCATAATATCGGATCATCATTAATCATAATATCGGATCATCATAAATCACCATTAATCATAATATCGGATCATCATAAATCACCATTAATCATCATATCGGATTCTTACTAACGGTGTAGATTCTTGATCCCTTGCATCTCATTGGTCGGAAGAAATGTCTTCTGGCATTTCTTCTGTCCTCCCAGAATTCCCTCTGACGAAGGGAATATATATATCCGAACATTTTATTTTGATTGTTGTGTTGAAAAATAAAGTTTATTTTTTATAATCTTGCCATTTTTACTTTGCCACTCCAACACACATCCTCCTAAATAGGCAATGAAAGGGAATTTTTCTGAAGATACTAAGTGACGAATAAAAAAACATGATTTTTGTTTTTTTGGGAAAGATAATTTAGTGCTGATAAAATAAAAATGTTATTTTGAATGGTATAGTGCTTACGATTTAATTGTATCTCAGTAATGTGTATTTTCATACTTTCTTTAAAGAAATATTCGAAAACAAGATGGATGTATGAATCGGTTCAATAGGCATTCGCTTATATTTCGACTGCCGTATCATATTAACTAGTGAGTTCTAGTCGCTTGGGCAATCAGTTTATTTCGGTTTTCCTGCAGTTATCCATAAGAAACAAATTGCTGAACATAAACTTATAGATATTTCTATTACAAAATTCCTGATAATAACCCTGACAGAAAAACATTTTCGCACAAATAATCTGAAGTAACCAGAGGTAGAGTTTAAATAATTTTTTTAATATTTACTGACAAAATTTCATAGTTATAAAAAGATAAAAATTATTTTCATATATTTTTAATAGTTTTTTTCGATTTAATTTCATAATATCGCCCTCCACCCCAAAAAATTTATATCGATTTCAAAACTTTTCTCTATATATCTGTTTTTTCCCCTCACGATACACATCCTAAACATTCAAAACTGAAAAGTTAAAAAAATATATAAATTATGTCATGTTTCGATTTTAGACAATATATTACAAAAAAAGAATGTTTGGAACTCTTATAACTCCTTTGAAATAAATAAAAAATCTGCATATATAAAAAGACACATTGTGTGTTGGATAATGATAAAAAATAAATTCACATGGGGGGGGGGGATTCATACATTTTATAATAAAACTCCAAACGATAATTAAAGCGTGACTAGAAAGAGAATATAATTTTCAAATGCAAAATAAAATTTATGATTGCCGAAGCTATTTGTGACTTGTTTGCCTAATAATATTATTAAAGAATGGTTTTGTCTCTAAATATACGCGTATTGTATCATTTTATACAGATATATTGAACCATTAGATGGATTTAAAATTTACTATAGCGTGAATAAGTATCTGAAAAAATTTTTAAGGACAAAATACAAATTTCATAATATTCTTCATTGCTTTATTTTTTGAAAACGTGAAAACATTCATAACTTTAAATAACAAGAATCTGAAATAAAAATTTATAATATTCTCAAAATTTTTAAAAAAATTGTTTTTTGTTTCCTGGAATGGTAACTGTATATAAATTATTAAAAAAAATAAAAAGTTTGTACTTTATTCGATTACATTGTAAGAAAAGTTTTGATTTAAATTCACTGGGACAATTATCGTCTGCTAATTACATTACACTACACAATAATCTGAGCAATCTATTTTTAGAATAGTTTAGTAAAAATAAGGGGAAATAATTTTAGTAATTATTTAAACATATTTTAATAACATTTATTGTAAAATTAATACGTAAAAATATCAACCAATGAGAATCATTACAAATTTGTTTTTTTGTTTGAAGAATAGATTTAAAAAATACATGGAAACTAAATTTAAATTTGGTTAAATTTGTGAAAACTGTATAAAAAATACTGGTGATTATTATAAGAATTCATGTTCTTTTGGTATGTAATAAATATTACTTTAAAATATTACTTACTGTGACACAGTAATATCGCAAGAAAAGCTATCCAATGAAAAGACTCCATGGTCTTCCTTATGCTCTTCACTTGTGAATTGGTGAGCAGTGAGGCCTTGAATATAATTTGTTACAATCTATTTTTTGAATAAATTAATGAAGTATAGGCGACTTATTTGATAAGAGTAAGGAAGAAGATAATTCCTGAGAATTTTGTCAGTTGTTATCAAAGTGTCCCATATGTTTGGATTCCCTTCAGTGCTTCATGAACAGAAAGTGATTTTTGAAACTTTGATAAGCTGCTTAATGTCTAACCATTAATATGGTTTTTTAAAAAAAAAGAAAGGAGAGAAAATGCATATGATTTATCAATAATATAAAATATATATATTAGAACTGCATTTTTAATTTAATACACAACAAAACATTTATTTGAGCAAGAATTTGTTTGGTTTTGTTATCATTTTGCAGAATAACTTTCAGCTGCTAAATTTCTCGAAAAAATTAAACTACCAAATATTTAATGCATACTTTACCAAAATAAATTTTAAAACACATAATTTATCTTACGGAAGGAACCTTGTAGAGGGCTATCTCGCGAAAAGTCCTTCTAAAACTAAGATGGGGTAATATTTATTGAAGTTTTACTAGGAGTCTAACTGCCACTCCCTTACAATGGAAACTTTGGTACATAAACTAGGTTCTAAGGTACACTCACTTCCAAAAGTTAAGCACGGAGAGGAAAATGCTAATTTCCGGAAGCCAATCAGAATTTATGAGGATGCAATTCGCTGCAGAGGTAGATGGAAGTATGCAAATATGTTAGGTAACAGCCAATCGTGCTTTCATGTCAAGAAATATGCAAAAAGGGCAGTCTTATAAGAAGCCAGCTTTATGAAGGGTTACAGAAGATGATTATAAGTGCTGATAGAAGGTGTTTAAAAATTTCGTACAATTTGTTTTCAAGACATACGTGTTTCTATGACTTCCAGAAAACGAATGGAAGATTCTGAGCACTGGCGTGCTGTGGGCCGCATTGAAGCAGGACAGTCGATCACAAATATTGCTCTTTTCTTCGGCGTTCCTTATTCTGTAATTTCACATTTATGGTAACAATTCCAAACCACACAGACAGTTGTCCGAAGGCCTGTAGGCGGTCGCCCAAGGGTTACAACCCCCGCGGAAGATCGATATATTGCTCTTGTAGCCAAGCGGAATCGCGCAGAGCGACCTCCACACGTGTGCCATCTATGGTTACAGCGTCCATTGGTAAGGCTATTTCTGCAGCTACTGTACGCCGAAGATTACATATGAATGGACTGTATGCCCGGGTAACTCGAGTTTGTGTTCCTCTATCCGTCCAATCTAGAGGAGCACGATTAAAGTGGTGCCGGGAATATGGCAATTGGACTGTGTCTGACTGGGGCAATGTCATGTTTACTAATGAGTCAAGATTTTATCTGGAGCCAGATGACAAGCGTATAAGGATATGGCGTAAACAAGGAACACGCAATCACCGAACATCACGCATTCCGAGGCGGATGCATTATGGTGTGGGCAGGGATTTCATTAGGATACAGCACTTGACCCTACTTTTGTTTTAATGGACGATAACGCACGTCCCCATAGAGCTGACATCGACGATGACTACCTGGAGAGTGAAGGGATTGCGCGTATGTCGTGGCCATCATATTTGCTCGACCTTAATCCCATTGAAAATCTTTGGGATGCTCTCGGCCGTGCTGTATCTTCACATTTCCCACCTCCAGCCACTCTTATTGACATGGAAACTGCTCTACAAGAAGAATGGCGATTGCTTAATTCTGCGGTGGTTGACCCCCTAATGGAAAGCATGGTCAGAAGGTGTAAGCTTTGCATACAGATGAGGGTGGATCACATACCCTATTAATGTCCTTTTTTTTATTTTATGCTGTTTATTTTTACTTTATACATAATTCTGTTTAAGTCTCTAGTATGACATTATCTGATAACTTACAAAAATTTAATATTGTTTTCATTTATGTATATAATTATTGATTTTGTTTTATGTATAACTATATATGCTACTTTACTGCCAAATTTTGTGTCAATCAAAGCAGTATTTGTTGATTTTTTTGCATTTATATCTTCGTGCTTATCTTTTGGAAGTGAGTGTATAAAAGAGAATGAGAGAGATACATATAAGTGGAAGTTGAAAAAAAGGATAATCAAAACTGAAAAATAATTATCTGAAAGATTTGCATTTTGAAAATTAAATTTATCAACTAATAGTACTTTTTTATTTCTTAGATCCAAGAATTCATTAGCATTAAGTTTTCCGATCGTATTATGGAAAATTGTATTCGACACCTCCACGTAAAATCTCAGAAGCTTCCGTCATTTCGTGGGAGCAAATATTCAGAATATCTGTAATATATTTCCGATAAGTCAATTTTTGATTATTTATAAATTTTAGTTCATCATTCATATAACTCTTAAGCTAGTTCAACTGACAAATAAATACATTAGCTTGATCATTTGTGCTTAAGGTTATTTCTAGTGTACTATGTCATGACATCTACTATTGTATGGTCAGGTTCGAGTCAGTCTCTCGAGTACGGGACCCTCAGTATTCGATAGTCAGACTGTGAAGGGATGCTGAAGTGGTGGGCGCCCAATGTGTCTCACCCCTGGATACGTACTCAGTGCAGGAAGGTTGGCAACCGTAGTATTAGTGGCAAAGATAATGTAGAATTTCTTGAGTCGCTTGAGAAGTGTATTTTGTTTTACGATATTTCCCTGACTTTGCAGCGAGCACTTCTTAGAAATCATTTCTGCGTGAGCAAAGAATTAGTGTGATGCAATTGGTGCGAGTTTTCGCAGAGTTTAGAGGTTAAATATCAAAAATTGGATTACGGGACTCGGGGTGGCATTTCTAGTGATTAAGAAAGTGAAAGCTATGGAAAGTGAGTTTTATAAATTCAAATAGAGACTAAATTAATCCCCAGTTGACTTTCTTAAGGATGTTTAAAATGGCTTAGTTGTTGAATCGGGTCACAAGAATAAAGCAAAAGATACCCCCCGAGGTTTGTGACTATCTGGAGGTTCGAAAACTAGAAACACAAGCCCAGTTATTAAAACTAGTTTCTACATGTGAGGAGAGACACACTTATGGAACTTCCAATTCGAGTAATCAAGAGAAGACCCTGAAGAATAACTACAACCTCGAAACACACTAGGGTCTCAGTCACAATCTGATCAGACTGTATGAGTATAAGGAAATATACAAACTGTTTTATATTCTTAAAATTATTTAATGTTAATACCGTTCAAAGCTATCTATAATAAAAATGCGACACATGTATTTGCAAGAAGTGGCAGAATTTTCAAAACAACCAAATTTACCAAAGCTTTTTTTTTTAAAAAAAATTAAAAAACTTTTTCAGTCTTATTATTAACTTTTAAAGTTCCAATCGATAACTGTAAGAATTTTGTGGGATCATTTGGTTAACTTTTGCCGAATATATCCAGAGGTGGAAGGAATCAGAGTAGCAGCATTCTTTTTTTTTATTCATCAAACATATTTAAAAATCTCACTTTTAAAGGAATAATAAAATACTTTTTCCAATTCCTATTATTAGTACACACTCTATCTATATTTATCTTGTTCAAATTTTCAATCGTTAATAAAATGCAATTCAAAGCATTCACTTAAGCTGAAATTTTATATACATGCTTATTTTGGATGGCAATACAGTAATTTAATCATAATTAATAAAAATTAATTGATTAAAACAAATTATTCAAATACAAATACAGCCCTGTTGACATCATTTTTGGCGACTTATGTCGAAAAGGTTTTTTTTCTCACGTTTTAAAGCGCTTATTTGAGCTAAAATTTTCTATTCACTATTGTTTTGGGTAACAATACTATAATTTACTTATAATTAATTAAAATTATTGACTGAAATTAATTTTTAAAAGAATTACAGATACAGCCATGTTGTCTTCATTTTAAGCGACTTGAGTCAAAACTTTAAAAGATTTTTTTCCCCTCACGTTTCAAAGCAATCAGTTGAACTGAAATTTTATATACACGATTGTTATGGATGACAATACAATACTTTAATGATAATTAATAAAAATTAATTGCCACTCAACGTTGTGAGTCTGTCATATGTATATTAATATTTGTATTAATAGTAACTGTTTAATAAAAAGTAATATTATTCTAGTAATAACTATTTAAGGAAAAGTAACTAAAATAAAAAAAATTTTGATCTATGTAGGAATTGACTTTAAAATTTTTCTTTTATATTACTGGTTATCCCTCCAAAGGGAACTGAATATATTAATTATAAAAAAGTGGGTTAAGACGCAATTTTCAGCTACAACAAATTTTAACACGTATTAGATATTCAACACATCACCATCAGCAATTAATAAACAGGTATCCTACATCTCAGTTCAATTAATTTTTAACGCTGTCTTTTTCATTTTTGATTTCGTGACGAGCAAACTTGTAAAAGGCAACTAGTGAGGAGTAGTTTTTTCAGAAACAATTTATCCGGTAATTTACATAAGCTTCGGATAAGAGACTTGGGATCGTTTTAAGGAATGAAAAGGATCGAACAAAGCAAAATCATAAAAAATTATATAAAGAAAACAACAATGAAATTTACGAGAACGTCTTACTCATAATTAATATTAAACTTAATTTAATTATAAGCCACTTTATCATTCAAAACTTGAATAACTTTTTTTTTCTCATGAAGTTTTCTTACTAGATTTCAAAACTAGGGCGTTTTCATCTGTCATTTTTTAATCCTTGTATACTTTTGATCCGTAAACATACCTGTCTTGAAACAAACCTCCTTCTGAATACTTGACATTTGTAATTTACCAAACCATCGATATAGAATACTTATCGAGAATGCTATCAGCCACAGTTTGATTGCCAAGAATTACAGATTTTGAAAAGAAATCGTTGTTTGTCATTAGATATATTTGCTATTCAGTTTTAGATAACCTACAATAATTTTTTTTTACCAAACAACTAGCACTGTTGCTCGTAAAATTCTTGCGATGATACTTAAAAAAATGCCTGAGTTTGACAAATCATATTGACGAATTACAATATCGAAAAATCTACATTTCTTCTTGAAAACTTTCATCACATATTTATTCAGTTAATAAACTTTCTGTAAATATATATGATTAAAAATGAATAATTCTGTAAGAATCAATACAATATGTCACTTATATCATTCCTTATTCATAACATTGTCAGTAATTTTTTTAAAAATTTGAATTTTATCATTATTACTTATGATATGCGTTTCAATAGTTCCTATCTGCTCTTTGCCCAGATCATGTATTTTTATTAAATTTTTATTTTAGAACGAATGCTTATGAATCAAAATTTGGATAACTTCTATTTGCTTTATTTATAGCTATTCTTATAGTAATTATATAGTTCAATTTAAATAGTAATCAGAAATTTTTTAAAAAATCCAGATTTTAAAAAGTACTTCCATTTTGTTTATATTTGCCTTGGGGTAGTTTTTATTTGGTCTTTATTTATATTTATTTGGTTTTTATAAAGAATCTTCTTCTTTTTATTCATTTTCATGTCTGAAATTTTTATTAAAAATATTAATATTTCGATCATTTGTACAACTTTGTATAAGATTTTTAACTGTAACTTGTAGTTTTAACTTAACTGTTGTTAAATCCTAATTGTTATACACTTTAAAAACCAAGCAATGTTCTATAAATTCAAGCGGCTAGATTTATAAAATTTGTTTTTGTAACTGTATTGTTATCTAATTCATTACAATATGAAAATTCTGAATTCTTGAGAATTCTAAGTTATTACATTCTAAGAAATCATTACGATGTTACAGTAATTTTTAAAAATAATTCTTTTACACTGATTTTTTTTGGGGGGGGGGGATATGTTACTTTCTATTAGTATGATTACAAAATACCATGAAAAATTTCGCAAGGAAAAATAGCATCGAAAAAGGTATTTTTTGCATTATTAGCTTCATTTAAATATTAGTGAGATGCCCCACCAGATTGTGAAATATATTTAAATTATATTTAATTATACTGTATTTTTCGCATCATTTATCAAAAATATTAGTAATATATTTTCTTATTGTTTATAATAATAAGAAACAATACTGTGGGGTTTCAATGAAGCTCTTTTATGGGTTTTAGCTTTGTTTCTTTTCAATTTAGTATGAGATTTCCTTGAACAGTGGGACGTTAATATTGTCACGTATAAAAAAGTAGATACTATTGATTTTATCCAAGTATTTATTGATGAAGCATTCTAGGTTACAAAACAAGAACTGACTATCTTGTCGAGCTCTTGTCTCTTTTATAGCATAATGGAATATTCTGGAACGCCATTCCAGTAAAGTAAAGAAACATTAAATATTAGGAATTAAAGTAATAATTAAAGAAATTAAGTAATAATTCGTTGTCCTGCAACGTTGTGCTGAGATTCGAAACGGAGCTTTGAGGTATCTGCCGAACGCTCTAGCCGATTGCGCCACCGGTCACTCACTTACATAGTTTTAAGCGTCAATATTCACTCACTCATGAGATTTCCTTAATTAATGAAAAATCTAACTTATATAAATTTTAAAAATCATGTGTTTTTTTATTGTTAAAAATGAAAACTTTTTCATTTTAATTTAGAATACTCACAAAATAGTATTAAACTTAGAAGAAATGCATTTTTTAGAACTGAATATTCCTAAAATTTTTGTATGGGCCCAAATTCAAAATTTTTGCTTTACAAATAAAATTGATGAATTCATAATCGTAACTATAAAGAGATGAACACTTTATCAATTGCTTTGTCTCAGTAAGGATATGTTTTAAAAGGATTTTTTTTTATCAAGGAATGAAATATCTTTTATATTAATGATAAATATTATGTAGTTCTGAGGGTCAAAGTATGGTACATCTCATTTTAATTAGTAAGTTATGTAATCACTACTAAAGCTTTTTTTACTCCAGCAGGACCACTGTTTTTGTTTTCAAACGTTTAATAAATATTTCCTTCGTAAAATTTCAGAAAAATAAACCAGTTTATACAAACATTTGGGTAAAAAATTAGGTTCAGTCATTTGTTTTAAGAAATGATGCACAAATTTTTTTCAAAAAAGTAATATGTCAGAGATACATTTAACACCATTTTTACACTCTTTTTTTCAATTCAAATATAAGGTATTGAAGAGATTTCGTTACAGGAAATTAAACTCCACATATATAATATTGCTCCATAAATAAAAGAAACAAAATTTAAATTTTATACATTTCTGTCCAGTGTTAACGTATACATAATACTTTAACATTTAGTACCTTACAATACGAATAAAGTTATGCAGAAAAGGATAGATTACGTTACTTTAAAGTATTGTGTATAAGTATCTACAAGTAAGAAAAAAATAAATTTTACTTTAAACGCTGCAATACTCCTAAATGCATTTAAGTTACAAAAAATACACAATGAAGCTAAAAATCACCGGACACTTCGGATTGCAGACATTTTATCCAATTTCTAGAGAAATATTTGACGAAAGGTTTTATAATGACACTACGTCACCATAGACAACATACATGGGAAATATTATACAGAAACTTCAAATGCAAGGTATTGACATTCAATGGGATGCGAGTATTTAAAGAAAATAATTTTTTTCTGCGCAGGCACGAGATATTTTTCTTTGATATTTTTGTGTCCGATGATATGGGGCAAAACGTATAAAAAATTCAGTTGAATATCTCAAAACTGCAAAACATTACCATCGATTCAGTGAGCCTCATTTACAGTTTCTCAAAAAAAATCGGTACATATTTAAACAAAAATAACTTTTTAAAGTAAGGAAACATTGTTTTTAGCTATTAGCTTTTATTTGCTTCTCTCTCTGTGTGTATCGGTTTCTTACCATTCATGTACTTGATATTCTCAAACTTATAGTAACAATGTTTATGGGTCCTTTGAAATATGAGTTGCTTATATTTCTTCCGATCTCACGAATGATTTGTGGACATTAAACACTTCCAATCAATTCAATGTGGTCGCGGTAGCCTAGTGGTTACGGACTCGCAGCCGGCGTGTCATGAGTTCAAGCCTGGTACCGTTGAAGATCCGCCGTGCAGAGGGGGCCGATGCACGTTAAATATGTCCAAACGTCCTCAAGTTGGTGTGGTGTGGAAGTTAAGAGAAGGGGGATGTCATTCTCTTCACTTGACCATGGTTCAAAATTACAAGGCCCGTCGTCAAAAGCCCAATTCAATCCGAATGATTTCTTAAAAATATTTTATTTCATGCCCACAAGAATTTATCGTGCAGGAAAAGAGTCTTAAAGTAACATTTTTCATTTGTACTCAAAAGTAAAATTTTTTAAAAATTCAAGCATCAGATTTCTATTAAAAGGCTTGATTCTTACGAATTACTTGTATGCAAGGGAAAATATATTGGTCATGCAAAGCTATTGCCTACAGAAAAGACGGCGCTTGGCAAATTCATCACAGAATGAATGCAAATATAAGTCAAAAGGTTTATCATTCACAAGAAAAAGCTATTTTCATCTCATCGATCAATTTCACTTTAATCCCTTGCGATGTATCTGAAACGGCGCATCCAAACATATCGATCGTTTATTTTTCTTGAGAGTAGTTATGACAACTGAGGAGAACGTTTGTAATTTCACAGACGCATATCAAATGAGAAAAGGTATAAATGTCAGGATTAAAAATCCATTTTTCTTTTTGTTTTCGAAATTAAAAGTCATAGAACTTGACCAGAGATAAACAGTATGTTTTAAAAAATTTATTGATTAATATAAACAGGGCAGGACTATCCTTACAGGGCACGCGGACGGCCAAGACAAGGGGCGAACATATCTCTATCATAGCTATTGAGAAATCAAAATAAATACTTCCCGATTTCCCGATAACATAGCATAGTTTAAGAAATATAGAATATTAAGTCCCAGTGTGTTGGTTTATTATCTACGAGGGTCGTTTGATTTTAAGAAAACGAGAATATTTAGTTTCAAAAAACCTTTATTTTAGGATTGTACATACTTTTGCCTAGCCTTACACATAGTTGCCGATTTTATAAATGTACTTGTCATACCTTAAAACTAAGTTTTGATAAACCTCTTCTAAGAAGTCTGCTGCCTGGTGCCTACTGCGCAACTCTACGGCAGCTCCGAAGAGCATTGCAAAACAAATGGCATGGTATGCTGTTAAAAGGTGTTTTGCTCCTCCACGACAACGCAAGGTCCCACACTTCTCGAACGACTCAGGACTTAATCGAATATTTTGGCTGGGAGGTTTTCTGAGCATGCACCATACAGCCCCAACCTTGTTCCCGGCGATTTTCACCTTTTCCTGTACCTCAAACACAGTCTTGGCGGGAAGCACTTCAGTGACAAAGGAGAAGTGAAAGCGGAAGTGAACTCTTGGCTGTCCGACCAGGCGGCAAACTTCTTTGAAGAGGGTTTCCAAAACGTAGTTTTAAGGTATGACAAGTGCGTTAATAAAATAGGCAACAATGTGCAAAAATAGGCAAAAAGTATGTACAATCCTAAAATAAATTTTTTTTTCAAATTAAATATTCTCGTTATTTTTTTTAAGCAAACGGACCAGACTTAAAAAACAGCCATCGTATTAATGTGTACATTTTATACACATCCTTCATTTGATAGCAAAACTCGAGGCAGTGTCGGCAATACTGCAAGAAAGGTTTTTTTTAATTATTATTATTATCAGCAGTACTGGCGGCGTACGTGGATCGATGTTTAACCCTTTATCTACCACATTGTGATTTACTGCAGTTTTTTTCATGCAATATTTTTTTTCATCACCACATTGAAAATTAAGGGATATACATAAACAAAACACTCAACTTTGGGGAATTTAATCCGTTATAACTAATTATTTAATTAAAGATATTCAACTGTAAAATTAATTATATACACTGTTCACTTAAAATAAATAGTCAAATCGTTTTCTAAGGTAAAAAAAATTCAACAAAACATACAAAAAAAAATAATAAGACACTTACTAATTTACATTAACAACTTTTTCAGAATAAAAATGACAATCTTCCCAATCCGATCAAAATGTCAACTGAAAACGCAATTGCTGCTATAAAACTATTCCCCTTCCTCGCTAAAATACTCATCATATAGAACCCGAGCTGTCATATATCTTAGAAGAGTGGATTTAAAAGAACATTCCTGCTAAGTATCCACAGAGTATTCATAAAAATTGTCATTCTATGCAATTTTAAAGTGAGTGGTACTTATAAGTACCGATATTATCTAATACATAGGGGTGTTTAAACTCTCAATATACATTTGGAGAAAAGTTTCAATTTATCAATAGCCTTAGAATTTTTAAAAAAATAGAGGAAAGAAGACATTTTTATATTTATTTATATTTTTATTAATGTTTTACTTTTTACTCTTATGCAGGTAGATAACGTCAAGGCGTTAAGTATTAAACAAAACATGAAAAATTCTCTATAGGGGCGGCACGTTAGCTTTCGCATGCGGGTGGCCAACACCCTAAGATCGATCGATCCTGTTTTTGCCCATACTTTTTCAATTTGCGTACTAAATCTTTTTCCGATGTTACATTGCACTTGAGAATGTCTTTTCTCCCTTTCAAGTTTTTCGCATAGATAATCTATCGAATTTAGATCTGGGGATTGAGGAGGTTCCTGTACAGAGTTCTCTAGGAACATGATATAGCATATATTTTTTAGTTGTCCTATCTGTATTCTTAGCATCATTGTCTTATTGAAAAATGGAATCATTTTTAACTCCTAGTTTTTCAAAACTTGCTTTTAAATTTTTCTTTAATTTGTCCAAGTAAACAAATTTATCTATTATTCCCTGCCTATAATATGTAACTTTCCAACTCTATTTGAAGACGTACACCCTTAAGCATAACAACACCTCATCTATGCTTAAAAGTTAGATGCAAATTTTTCACATCTAACTCCGTATTCGGCTCCGTACTGTAAAGCAACCATTTAATTAAAAGTGGAGAATTTTCTTTCATCTGATCAGATTAATCTGTTCCAGAACTCAGGAGATTTATTTAATGACTTTTTTACAAATTAATTTCTTTTTTTCCGATTAATCGTCGAAATGTACGGTTTTACTCTGGTTATTTTCCCAGGATAACTATCATTTTTAATCACATTAGGCACAGTTTTTGGGCCTGATTTTATTGATTCACGCGCTCATATCTTCCGCAATATAAGAAGCAGGTAGTTTAGAATTAACTTTGGTTTTTCGAATTATTTTTTTTCTACTAACAGATAATTTCTTTGGATGTCCACATCTTAGTTTTACACTAAGACGCTTTGAATACTAGGATGAGGCTTGTCACTAATCTTACTAATTTGAAGAAGAGAAAGATTTTCCATCATCCCTCTTTGAGTCCCTAGGCACAGAGAAATCTTAAGATTTTTTGAGGCCCTGAACCTATGTGCAAAGTAGGCCCTACCTGAGATCTTTAAAAAATAGACTGTAAGTAGCATGTATTGTCAAATACTTGTTCTAACGGTAATTTGAAACAAACAAATGTGCTCGGCCCACAATCTCAAAAACCAAGGCACAAACTGGCTCGAACGATGGCCGCATTTCGACTAAATTAGTTGAATGATAGCTTACGGTAGGGCCTAGACATGGACAACGGTCATCACATAATAATAAAGTCTTAGCACTTTTGCAGTTTACATGCAGTTTGAAATTCCATATTTTTTGGAGAATATGTACAAGAATAATATTGGACTGTAAAATTATCCGGGTCATGATCTTATTCAGACAAAGTCGAGAACGAATCAAGGCCCCCTACGAGGGTGAGGCCCTAGGTCCAGGCCCAGTTGGCCTATGCCTTAAGACGTTCGTGTCTCTTAACTTTATTATTAAACGACTTACAAGCAGAAGTATTTGTTTTCTTTTTTTCCATAGTGTGACGTTAATAATGTTTAATCACTTAACATCTACAAAAATACTAAATCAAAGTAACTATCTTCTCTTTGAATTCAGTTGTGACTCATTCAACAGGAAATTTGACTGACAACACGCAAAATATTCTGATGCTAATATGTGCGTCCAAAGACTTCTTTTTATAGTAGTTTAAAACCTTGTCAGAAAAGAATTTTTTAAAATTAAATTTACTAATAATTTATTAAAATATTTAGTAGACCTCTGTTTTGGGTAATATAGCAATACCTCGATTTACAATACCCCGACTCACGCGAATCCGGGGTTACGCGATTTTCAAATCTCGTCAATTCGTCTCTCTCTCTCTTTCTCTCCCCCCCCCCTTTCTTTTTCAGTCACTGAAACTTAGGAGGAATCTGTGCCAGAGCCTGATGAAATTGGTAATGTGAGTGAAAAAAATGTCGATCTTGCCAGGCAAATCAATTTAGAAGTGGATAGTGATGACGTTCAAGAGCTGCTGAATTCTCACAAACAGTAGCTGACTACTGATGAGCTCATAGAAATGCATGACCAAGAGCAAGATATTGAAGAATTCGAGTCTTTAGATGCAGTACAATCAGAAGATCGAATGACAAATGGGGATTTGACAGAAAGTTTAATTGAAAAAAGGTTATAAATTTCAAAAAATATAAACTCCAACGTTGAGCGTATTTTTTCAACTAAACAAGGAATATAAAAATTATTAACATGCTTCGAGGAAATGTTGTGGGAGAAAAAATTCTTTGTGAGACGGCAGAATATTTTGTTAGATTTTATGAAACCTTCTACATCAAAATAACTTCGGTTTGCGATTTTTTATTTACCTTAGATTTTATAAAACATTTTTTTCTAAATTATTATTTCCTTTTGTCTCCGGCTCCAACAAAAAATAATATATATGCGAAATTATACCCCGAGACGTACGTGGTTATCACTCAGTCCCTCCTATTTCGTAAATTCGGGGTATTACTGTATACAATCGTAACCTTCATAAACAAATTATATACTGCAATTTCTAAGAAAGAAATGTCTTTACAGTAGCTTTATGCATTACTTAGCTACTGAACGCGAACTGTTTTGACTGAATGTATGTTATTCTCTGAAAGCAGCGGCATAATAAAGAAGTTAGTGTAAAGCCGGGGTGAGCATTAAGTCGATCGCGATCGACCGGTGGACCGTCAAGACATTTTGGGGTAACCGCCTTCACTAAGATCTAATAAGAATTCCATCATACGAAAGTTCAGAAACATCGTATTTATTCGAATCTAAACCGTTCCCCAAATTCTCAACAAGTTTTTGTGAAAATTGTAGAGTAATCTAAAATTGATTATCGATAACCAATTTTACGAAATTAAAATTAATTTAAAAAGAAATCTAATAACAAGTGAATAATTAATTATTTTATTAGTATTATGTAAACTTTTAAATTCATGCATGAAACTATAATTGCTCTAAACCATTTTTTTTTCTCTTCGATTCTAAGCCCATGCCCGATTTTCAGTAGCATTAACATTGGGGGAAAAGTGCGGCTTAGATTCGAGTAAATACGGTATTTTAAAAGATACGGAGGTAAAAAATCGAATCGTAAGAGAAAATTTAGTGGAATAGAAAATGCTCTTCGCTATTAGGAGGTAATTTTACGAAGAAAATCGGAAAATGTTCTTCGTTCCAGGAAAAAGTTCGCTAAATAGAGAAATTCGTAAAATGGAGGTCTGACGGTATTGTACACTTTCTTTTAGCTCACTACACCTACGCCCCTGGGTGGACCGCAACACCTTGAAAAAATTAGAAGTAGCCTGAGCCCTGAAAAAGTCTGCCCACACCTGCTGTAAAGTGTCATTTTTAATCAAAAAGCCTAATATGATTAAATCGAATTACATGAAGTTTACTATATATATAATGTACAAAATACATTGTAATATACACTCGTTTATAAATAATAAAAGTTTGAAAATCCTAACACTAATTTCCATACTATACAAGAACAAATTACTTAAATTCTGATTTCCATTTTATTCCTGAAATTTATTCCGATTATATTCTTTACTCATGTATTTTTCTTGCAAAGGATATGATGAAATCAGGAAGGTTGACTTCGATTAAAGTAGTTTCGTTAACAACTACTTAGGTGTTTTAGACAACAAGTCTGATTATTTTGAAATAAATTATAAAAAAAAAAAAAAACTAAAAAACATCTTTTATAGTTAATCGAACTAAGTTGTAACTTAATCTTTTGGTCACCAAATCTGGAAATGGGATCTGAAATTAGTCGCCAGGTGCGGGATGAGTCTGAAAATGGGAAATCGTTAATCCTGATGATCCTGAGCAGGACAATGGAACAACATTATTAAATTATTACATTGTCATCGGTCCATCAATTTTTCGAATTAATCTGACCTTTTAAAATGGATCAAAATTGAGTTCAAAGATTCCGTTACATACAAGTGAAGCTTATAAAAGGGTGTTAAAAAGGCAAAGAGTGAAGAGGACAAATGTTGACCTGATACCTTCTACATTAAAGACTTATACTTGTCGTAGCCTCTCGCTACCTCTAAGATTATCAATTCCCCTTCGGGTATTACCTGAATCTGAATATGTTGAATGCATAATAAATTTACTACTTATTTTAACAATTCAATCTTATTTATTGACTTTTCTTAATTAAGAGATTACACAAATACTATTCAATTTTAAGAACAATAAAACACAGTGGAGAATGAGAAGGGTTCAATAATCATGAACGACGGAATCCTATCTGAATCTACGAAAGATCGACGCATACAATTACAACTACACACTTATACTTAATTGGAATCAATGACTAACCTGATTTCTTATGTTATGGCAGGTTCGTCTAGTTGCTTCTTTAAGATCTTGATTGGTTCAACTTGAATTAGGATTCCTTTAATAGGCGACTTATTTCTCAGTTATTCTCGCAGTTCTTTTATGAACTAATTTTAACCACAACGGTACGATGGACTCTACTCACAACATCTACGTTTACATTTTACAAATACTTTCTCATTTCATTTCATTCTCTCTTCATTTCATTCTCCTGCTAACTCGCTAAATCCGAACTTATATAAAATATCTCATTTGCATAAATCACGCTTTGGCTCCCGGTGGAGATTGGTTGAAATAAATAAAATATTAAAGAGTACGAGGAGGTTAGTGAAACGCGTAAGAACCCGTCACATACTGTTCAACAGTATATTCGGACTATTCAGCAACATATACCTGGAATATTCAAAAATCATTTTCAATAAGTATGATTTAAAAATATCAGAGTGTGCTTGTAACTGCATTCATATTCGGATGGAGTACTTTTAGTCTTCCGAATTTCTATACACAAAACAACTATTTTATATGTATTTACTTCCATCATTCTTCAAAACAAATTAAAATGCAGTAGGGAGTTGATAGATTTTGGCTAAAATATCAATTTGGGAAATATTTTAATGCTTTAATATCATTTATAAATCTTAACTATCTATAAAACAGGTGTTAAGATTTAGGAAAACTTTAACAATTAGGTATAATAACACAATATGTATGCAAATAGCGAAATCTTGATCGTCCCATTGGACGTTTCTTAGATTACTTTCATATGGTTTTTATTCAAAATGATGATTAAAATTAAAAGAATAATTGTTGAATTTAGGAATTTTTTTTCTTTAGAAACTGTTCTTATTTAACATATACAGCAAAAATTCCTTCCGATATATTCTTTTTTTTTGCAATCGGACCGGAGGTTACCATAGCAACAAAATAAAATGATGGCATTCTTTATAGCAGTGCCCCTCAAACTTTGTATGGCTGCGGACCAGTCAAAACGTTTGATCATTTTACCTCGGCTTTCTGAGGGTCGGAAGTTGACTGTTTGTATCTTATAAAGTTTTACTTTAACAATTTTAATTTAACTGTATTTAAATATGCCTTCAGTAAAGATTGATCCTATGAATGG
>BMAO01024952.1:0-14328 GCA_019973975.1 Trichonephila clavata | reverse complement strand
GATACCTTTATCTCAGCAACTTTACCCTCGGTCTTTTCTGTCCCGTCTTTCTTATGACTGCAAAATCTCGCAAAATGTCCTACTCGTCCACAATTGAAACATGTAACTGGTTTTTGGAAAGAATTTCGCTTATCGTATCCACTGTGGTTGTTAGATTCTTGTCTATATCGTTCACTCAATGTATGACATCTTTTATTGAAAGTGCTAGGTTTTTTTCCGATATGAATTTCTATAGGGTTAAGACGAACCAGCTTTAGTGGCCTGATTATATTGACGTGCGTTTTCATAATCATCTAACTTCTCAGCAAGATCATCAATTTTAACAATTCTACCCCAAAGATCAATAAAACGTTGCTGCATATCCCTGGATACCTGTTCCTTCATTTGCTCTACAATGAAAAGTTGTTTCAGACTGTCAAAAAATCGTATATTTTTAGTCCCGAAATCCACTCATTAAAATAGTTCGCCAACTTAAATCCAAAATCTGGCCATGTGTACTGGGCTGATTTACAATTTCTCTTAAATTTTATTGAAATGCTTCTGTGCTCAATTTAAATCTTTTTAATAACATAGCTTTTATATGCTCATAGACATTTGTCTTTTCCTCAGGTTCCCTGGTGATCAAATTCACCATTTCTAACGGCAATAGTCCAACAAGATTCGTAACCCAGTCTTCTTTTTTAATATGGACTCTTCGTGCTTGTCTTTCAAACAGTGTTAGGTAAAAACTTATATCACCTTTTTTGGGGTCAAAAGTACGCATTAATTTTTGCAATCCAACTGGTACGTGTTCTAGTATTCCTTTATTCTGAGAGTCCATCCCCCTCTCCTGACACCATTATTCACCAACGAAGCTTCTATCTTCAACTTCTCTAATTCATCTTCTCTTTCTTGGCGCTTTATTGCTTCTCTTCCACTTACTATTCTGTGTAATAATTCTTTCGCGAACACCTCTTCATACTCCTTACTTGCTAACATCATCTTTTTTAAAGCAGGAACTTTCATTTCTTCCGTTACAGCTTCTCCTAATTCTTCCGCCAAACACTCCAAATCTACCTTCAAAGCTCTTCCTAAAAATGCCATTTCTTATCCACTTTCAAAATAAACGTCCTCAACTTTAAAACTTATTACACAATTTACTAGAGATTCAAAATTATTCACTTACCACCAAGCGTTGGATATAATTGGAATTCACAATCTTCAAAACAATTTTGATGTCGTCAAGCTTCACAACAGTTCGCGATTCTTAATCTTGAAACAATTCGAAATCCTCAATCTTCAAAACAGTTCTAAATCCTTAATCTTTGAAACGATTCGAAATCCACTGCCATTTCCCCGAGCAAATGTCAGCCGTGTGAACCCAATTCATACTAAAATAACGTAAAACAACATAAGAGCAGCATAACTTCACCATTTATTTCTAGAAAATTCTATCAACAACATTCTTTTGGCTCGTTGCTAAAGACAAGATACCAAAGCAGCTCGTTCAAAACACTACATCGGGACGTCACAAATGAGTAATTTAATAACTTTACCGCGTGACCCTGACAAACACTGCATTGTATTTTTTGCATAATTTCCTGTATATCTCAATGGACCATTTTGTAGCTCTAAGCTCTCTGGTGGGTGAGTTCGATACTCCCAAATAAATAGTCAAGGATTCTCCATCTACGTTTTTTAGCGTAACGAAGCGTTACGCTTCTCTTCCCTTTTAACGTCAATAAATACTCGGGTACATACGAAATGTATTGCACAAATCATAAGACTGAAAATAGGGATAAAAAAAAGAAACCCAGTGTTGCCTTTAAGCGCAAACAATGCCATGAAAGAGAAGATAGGAAACAAAAAATGCAGCTTTGTATATTTAAATTATTCATATATTCTAAGTTTTGTAATTATCTCATCCCCCCCCCTTTTTTTTACTGTAAGCGCAATAAATGACAGCAAGCGATGATAAAAAATCTGGAGAGCACTGTACAAATCAATTAATTAATTAGAAAATCATGATTGGACTTGCTGTTTCCGTAGGGCAACTGGACTACGTTAGCAGCCCTTAATCCCCTATCTAGAACTGAGAGGTAGCACTGTTTTGTCGATTTCAATGGTTGGGTGGAAGCATATCTTTAGGAAGAAAAAGCCAATGGAGTAGGCTGGCAGAGAAAAAACTCTGCTTCTAGGATGGAGCCTTTTGATTGGACGCAAGTGAGCTATTGGTGTTACTGCCCGATTCAGGGTAAAAGAAATCAATGGAGTTTAAAATGACAGGAGAGAATACAGAGTTCAAAGAAAAAAAGGGGGAATTTTTGATGTTAAGTAAAAGAAAATTTACTAATGATTTAACATGGTTTCAACTAGAAAATAGGCTTTTTTTATTTTAGTTGCTTTAAGTTTAGATAGAACTGTAGTGCCTCTTTACAACGACTCTCCTGAGCTTTTCCTAATGAGTGAGCGCTTGAAATGCAATAAATACCTATCTATCTAAATACCCTACCTATATATATATCTTGGTTTCATTTTAGACCCGGAAGTGAACTGCGGTAAACATATCGAGAAAATAGACGATAAAGCAAGAAAGAGACTTAGGATCTTAAAATATCTTTCTGGTAGAAACTGGGGTTCAGACGCCTTCACACTTAGAATATCTTATGTAACCTTGGTCCACCCAGTCCTTGAATATGGGTATCAAATCTTTCAGGTAGCATCTCCTACTAACTTGAAAAAACTGGAGAGAGTGCAGCTAGTGTAGAGAGGATCATCACGGCCTTAGATGTAGTTTCCCAACTGAGACTTAGTTCTGTACGAAGTAGACATCCAACATCTTACTAGGAGATTCGAAGTCAGTTCATATATATATTTTTAAAAAAATGAATGGGCGTTATAATGTGGGCATCTGGACTGTGAAACAGTTCTTAGTCCCATATCCTGGTTGACTTTGATGTTGGGGTTTTTATTTCTGCTTAACAGGAATCATGGCTATTGGCTGGGACGATGGCATCTGAGAGGTGTGGCATTTAACAAAATTAAAAGCTTTGGTTCCTTTAATAGAACCTCTTCTTTCATTTTAAACTGGACAAATAACCAACGTTTAAAGCGCTACAGCCCTCTTAATTACATGTGGAAAAACGTGGTTTTATTGATTTTAATGTTGACGCATCTACACCTTTTAGCTGCATCACATCCATTGATTCTTTTAATCATGTTGAATTCCGGGAGGAGTTATTTATCAGTACTCCCAAGCATAGCAGCCATCCGGAATTACTCAGACAGCTCGCACTTGAAGTCATAAATGACATACCCGATCAAGCCTTGATTATTTACACAGACGGTAGCCGTTCGAATACGGGTAGGGCAGAGAGTGGTATATTTAGTAACACTTCCGGGAGTGATGTTAAAATCAGTATCAGGAATTCTGACCACTGTTTCGTCTTTAGATCGGAACTCATTGCTATCAGTGGTGCTCTCGATTATGCTCAAAACTATAATAAGGACAGTATCTGGATCCTAACAGACAGCAGGAGCGCCATCCAATATTTGAAGAATTGGCCAAAGATTATGGACAGTACTGGTCTAGATATTATTTCCGAATTAGTTAGACTTGGACAGAGGAAACACGTGTGTCTCCAGTGGATACTATCGCATGTGGGTGTGCCTGGAAACGAGGGAGCTGAAGAACTGGCTGGTAGGGGTTGTGATCTCCCTAACCCCAGTTCCTCTGTCTCGAGCCATTCTGAAATTCATTTCCTCCACAAAGCTAAAATAAATCTGATGAGGCGGAACCCTTCTGCTTACTACTGGTATGCAGCTGAGTCCTGACCTTTTCTTTACAGTGCATGAAATCCAAGGCTCTTCTGACGGTCTTGGAGCGCTTTAGAAGCGGTCACCTGCGTGGTGACCTTTGCGCAGGGGGTAAAGTCTTTCTTTACCAGTCCCTGCTTCTCCTGCTCATCTTCTGAACTGCTGGTGAATTTCCCAGGGACAGTTGCTTTGAGGTTAAGACCTGGTTTGTGACATTCTTATGAGGAAAGGTCAAATGCACATGGTGTGGGCTTTCCTGCTCAAAGGGGATTTGAAACAACAACATAACTGTAGTGCATTTTTATTTTGATAAACATACGTATTTAGTCCTGAATTTTTGTATATAATTAAATCTTGAAGTTATAAAGAATGATTCTCCTTCTTCATTCATTCGTCTTAAGTCGTAAACAATTCTCTTGGAGTTGTAAATCTTCTGGGCTTAAGTGGACGAAATGAATATGCTTCCAATACGGTCTAAAGAAAAAATTTTCCTCGTTTAATTAATGATCCTTAATGCAGCTTTGAATTTTCTGAAATAAGAATGTTGACGTGTCACAAATATTCTTGGATATCTTAGGTTGGAGGACAGACAGTTTGTGTGTGTGAATATTGTAATGTAATACAGAGAATAATTAATCTGATACCGATCTCATTATCAAGTCCTTCCAATTACCCTATTTAAAGCTAAATGTAGTTTTTTTTCATCTGAAATATTCGTAAATGATTAAAATTTTAATATCAATTTACGGCAATTTTGTTTATTCAGTATTTTATTCGGTAGTGCGATTATTACTACTTGTTTTTGAAATCAGATATGTTAGATTCATATTAGTGCATGAATTTAAATATCGCTGATATCATTTCCTAGTGGTATATTTAAAAAAAGTTAAATATACAGCACCAACAGTGAAATATATAGCATAAATAGTAAAATATATAACATAGATAGTTATAAATAAGAAAAGCTTTTTCATTAATTTTGTGAGTTTTTTTTTTGCAGATATCCTCTCTTCATCAAAATTAGCTCAATGATTCCATACTTCTGATGCATGAACTTTCTGCGCTTAAATTAATGCAAATTATAAAAATTAAAAAACATGTCTATATGTGTCCAAGAATGACCGTGGGAAATTTATGATAAAAGGGATGTTTAATTATTAACCTTGAGGATTGGGTATACATGATAGCTACTTGATCATAGATTCCAGGGTGCTGCAATGTTTGAAATAGCTGAATGTCTGTGATTTGTTCACGTGTGCTTTCGAAGAGTACAGTCCGCTTGGTTCTGTCTCAAATGCGATTTCTTCCCGTTGCACCATAGAATTAGATTGTGACTTTAAAATGGTTACATACATACTATATAAGTAAGAGCATTTTTGATTCAAGTAAGTAAGGAATAATGAATCAAAGAAGCTTTTAAAAAATGAGAATCACCAGATGGCGCTAGTGTTGTTAGATATAGTGACTAGTTTTTACAGAAAAATTGAAGAGTATTCAGAATAATGTAAAAAATGTGATTGCTCTATTTCTGTTTTGTACTTGAATAATCATGATTGATTGTTTTAAAAGCAAATAATAAATTTTGATCAAGTATTCTACGAAAAAATATAGTAAGTGTTTTGGATGTAATTCTTTTTTCATTCGTGTATGAGAATTTAAAATCTCAATATTTCCTAAAAACTAGTTTCAACATAATAAAGTATAGCTTAATGAATTGTATTTCATGCAGATGGATTAAAAATTTTCAGTTTTGAATACATTTTTTTTTTTTTTTTTGCTAAATTTTTAATGCATTGTAAGCAATTGAATGAAAAATTCTATTTTTTTTATCGCTTCGCAATATTTTAAAATCACATTGCTGATTATTATTGCATTTTAATTAAATATAAACCTTAGTAAAAGTTCGATTTTTTGCTTTGGTATTTTCTATACCTACTACCTATACCCACTTGTGTTAAGTAACTAACTTTTAAAAAAAATCAAAATTACCAGGTGACGCTAGTGGTATGATGTGTAGTGAATCATTCAATCAATTACCACTTTTTAAAGAAACTATATTGAATACTATTTTTATGTGACAAATCAGCCAGCTCCAAATCAGTTAACGTCGCACTATTCAGCCACACGACGGTTTTTTGGCGACGGATCTCGTAATTATGAACCATGGTCAAGCGACGAGGATCACACCTGAACTAGCACCATCCTCTCTGAAATTCCACACCAGTGGATGACGTTTAAACTTCGACATATTAGACTTGCATCGGCCGAATCTTCAAGGCGATTCTTCAGCGGTACTAGGCTCGAAATGACATGCCACGCACACAGCCACGAGTCTGTTACCCAGAGTACTAGACTGCCGTAGCCCCATGTATTTAATGAGACTAGACGTTACTGTTTCGATAGATATTTCGTAATGATTTGCGACTACATATTGGGTTAAATTCATAGCTATTTGAGTCTTAATTAGGCTTTCGACAGTAATCAATAACATTCTTGTAGCCTTCGTCTTTTGATTTAAAAAGGACAGGACTTTAAATTTCTGAAGCGGTAACATATTGAACATTTTTTCCTCCTTTTAATTAATACGCTTTTATAAGTTTCACTTGTATGTAACAGAATCTTTGAATTTGATTTTAACTCATTTTGAAAGGTCAGATTAATTCGAAATTTTGCTCATTTGTCAAGGACAAATGACAGTACAATAATTTCATAATTTTGTTCCATTGTCCTGATCAGGAATAACGATTTCCAGCTTTGGCGACTAATTCATTATACGATTTCCAGGTTTGGCGACATATTGCAGTATAAACTTGAAGCCCTGTCATCGAATTTCTATCCTTTCTCTTCTAACACCATCTGCGTCCGCCACTGGTTCAAACCCCTCTCATTCACCAAGGAATTTTTAATTTTTTGCAAAAAGATTATGCTGGTATTGACTTTTTCTCACTCTCCTAATATTTTTTTAAATGTATATAAACCTCTTATATATATAAGAATATTACGGGCATGCTATATTGTGCACAACGATGAAACACGTAAGTCATTAATACTATTGAAATATGAATTCAAAATATTTCCATTAAATATTTTAATAGTCTCCAAAATCCTAATGATATTAATCTGTAGAGTGCAGAAAATATCGGACACACATACAAAAATCACTCACAAAACTATAAAACACCACCAAATTCTTCTAGACTTGTATGAACTACCGTAACTGTGATTGTACTTAATATGTTTAAAAAAAATTACATACAATTAGAATTGATTCATAAACCTCGAACCAATCAGGGAATAGGAAACCATTTCCTTTTTTCTTCTGGTATCTTCAATGGGTCACACAGCCTTAAAAAATTACTACATCTACCGCATACCCCTTTCCAGTTTATCGTATTCAAATATCTGAGGACACATAACCCATAAACCGAAACAGGATCAATCCACAATCTGCGCGGCTTGAGTCAAAAACCAAATTAAAATTTTATTTCGAGCATATTTCCATTCTTTCCGCCAGGTGCCGTTAAATGATGAGAAAATGCATTCCTTTTGAACCTGTTTGGAAATTAAGCACGGGTGGACATGCAGCGTCTCGTACCCTGCGCAAAATTCTGTAAGAACATGCAATCGCCTTCCGTCGTTTTTCTGGATTGCTAATTGACTCATTTTTGGAGAAAAATCTCTATCTGTGTTTTGGCTCCAAAACTCTAATCGAGGCAAGAACCTCTGTACGGTAATTATCGTTCTTTTCTTTGAAAAAGACAGGCATCACATTTCGCGATAACTCGTACTGCTAGAGGCACCACTGTAAATTGTAAAAAGTATGAAAAACAAAACAGTTTCTTTTTGAAGATAAGAAGCAATGTAACATAATCCCACCATGAAAATTCAACGTTGTTAAATCATCTAGCAGAACTTTTTAAACCAGGTACGGGATTGAGGGTTCCTAGAAACCCATATACCCCCAAAAAATATCTTAGATTTCGTGAAGATAAGGTACACGATTGAATAAATAATATCGAACTTAAACATTTTCCGCGGATTAAAATTGCCTTTAATTATTTCCGCTTCTGCGACGAGATTAACAACCTTTTCCAACTATGGTGATTAAAAAAGTATTGATACATTAATAATATCCAATTCATGTCAATTGATGACACTCAAGTTCCGTTCATATATTTCGAGGTCATTATGAAGGGGGGGAAATTCATTTACTGTAAATTGAGATAATTTTTTTATGCAGCCCAGTTGCTCTGAATAACATCAAAGTCAGTCAAGAATTTTTTTATCACTTCCAAGTGATCGAAACTGAAGAGTAAGAATATTAGTTGATTAGTTATGTATTAGCGTCACCGTATCAAAATTTGCGCAACTGAATCGCGTTACGAAATCAGAACAATAAGGATTCTTACGTGTTTTGTTTGAAAAAATCCGATTTTCATGGCACAATTTTCACTACGATGACACTAATGTCTAAGTACCGTTGATTACATTGAAGCAAAGGCTCATGGTTAAAAAGCTCCTCTCACTATCCTCACAACCCAACTACAGTTGAATAATCTTTCTAGAAATCCTAGCAACTGTGTGAACTGGCAGCATGTGGACAAAAATTCCAAAACTGAATACATAGCTACGCCAATAAAAACTTTATGCTGTCAAACCACTTTTTTTTTAAAGATTTCTTTTATTAATATTATGTTATGTATTCCTACAAACAGTATGTTCATTAATATTCCTATCACGTTACCATCTCTTCCAGGGATGCTTAAATGCTTGAGAACGAAACGATTTTCGAAAATTTTCTAAGTCATTAAAATTGTATTATAAATTCAACAATAAAAGTTGAATGGACGGAATTATATATAAGCTTTTAATGACTTAGAAGTGAGGTTGCATGATTGTTGTTTACAGAATGTTTCATCCAGGCGTTGCCAATATAGAAAGCAAAATTAAGTTTAATCTTGATTTTGATTGATCTTAAACCACAACCTTCCATGTTGCCAAAAATTAACAAATGTAAATAAAAAGTATTTTTCCCAGATTTATAATTATTTTTCTTTCGTTAAATAGGGGGAAATGTAATGCAATAGCTACAATGAAGTTTAGAAATAAGTAAATGCATGCATTTAATTATATTCTTAAAAATATAAAAAAATTACCAGACACAATTATTTAAAAAAAATTCCGAAATGTTTGTCATCACTTTCCATTTGACAAACCAGAAAGAAACAAAAATCAAAGAAACCAATACAGTTATGATATTAGATGTTCTGATAAAATATTCCTTTAGTTGCCAAGAAACACGATAAGCAAGCAATTGTGTCAACCTTGTTCTAAGTGAGCTAAGAAATTAACAAGGTATTTTAGAAAAGATACTGAAATGAATAATATAAAATCCTGAATGTGAAATCTACAGATCATCTTCTATCCATGTAGTTCAAAAAAAGTTTCAAAAACATGCATTAGAACTTTGAAAAACTCAGTTGAATGTCAATGTTTTCCCATAGACTAACATTACACCGGAAGTAACGTAGGATTCCGGGTCAATGTTGTTGTTTACAAAGTAGAACTACAAATCTACGACTGTTTTTTTGGGTACATGGGTTTCAGGGAACCCTCAGACCGGTATCTGGCTAGAAAAAGTTCATTGATGACATTTTGAAGTAGGGTTGTCTCATGCTGCAAAGTAGAACTAGTCTATATATATATATATATGAACTCAGTTTCATTTCATTATTTATTTCTAGTGAAAATACGAAAAATAATACAGCAACAGTCAAAAATCATAATGCTGTGAATGTTGCAGAGAAAACTGCCTTGGGGCGTCTCCATGAAAAACATAATTTTTGTCAGAAGACACTAGCGTGTGTAGTAAGAGAAAACATGGTGAAAGCGAAATAAAAGGGTTCTCCTGCAGTGTTTGCCTTCTAATTTTGAGTTGTGAATTTTTAGAGAACTGTAGAAGAAGCAGGGCCGATCCTAGGTTATCGGCCGCTCTCGTGCAAACACCTAATGTGCCGCCCCCCTAGAGTATTTTTCATATTTTGACTAATACTTAATGTTGACGTTAAAAACTCATCTACTTATATAAGAATAAAAAATAAAACATTAATAAAAACTCAAATAAACAAGTGCAAAACTTTATTTTTTGGCCAGGTAATGAGTTATAATAGCGACATAATATACTTTAACAAAATAATAAACTAACAAAAATATTACCTTTAAAATAAAAACATATATTTTATAATTACAATTGCAAAACAACAGAATTTACTCAAAAAATATTATCTAATAAAAATAAATACTAAGGTATAAATCTTGAAACGAAAAGTATATAAATCAGTCCTTCTACAAAGACTAAGTAATATATTATACCGTAAAATCCAGTGTATAATGCGCACTTTTATCCCAAAAAATAAGATGGAAATTTACGGGTGTGCGTTATACGCCGGGTATAAAAATGAGAGCTTTAAAAATACAAAAAGATGAGCATAGAAAAAATCAGACAATTACATATATCGAAATACTGTTTCTGTGAAAGAAATAACGTTCCTTATGAACTTAAAGGGTTGTAATTCTAAAAGTACACCATTTTTTACTAAAGCTTGGAATAATACCTCGAATAAAGGACTTTAAAACATATAAGAGCATTACGCAAGTGTGGTTCAGGTTTCTTCGCAAAAAAGGGTGTGCGTGTTGTTTTACGCGATGAATATACCTAAAAACTAACAATTGCAGCTAGAAAGTATATGGGCGCGTTATACGCCGGATTTTACTGTAACTATAAAATAACTTTTCTGGCTTTCTGAGAAGCAAATTTGTTAATAGTTTCGGTTAAATCAATTTTTGCAGAGATTTCTGATTCAATTGAGATTATGGCCAAATCTGAAAGCCTTTCTCGTGTCATACTATTTCTCAAGTAATTTTTAATGATTTTAATTGACTGAAACTTCTTTCATCTAAAGCTACAGAAACAGGTAAGGTTAAAAAAACTCTTATTGCTTGAGCAAAATTTGGAAAACAGGGAATAAGATCATTTTTCACTATAATTTCTAATATCTCAGTTGGCTGTTTTTTACCAGGAAAAATATCTTTGAATGAAGTTATTTCGTTAAAGAGATGTATGCCATCTATATCTTTCACAATACTTCCTTCTTCCTGTACTTGTAACTTAATATCTAAATCCATACAGGCTTTCATGAAATCATCATTAGAAATGTTGTGAAACCCATACAGGAAGCAAAATATTGAATTACACTCAGATAATAAGGTAAATCTTTCATTTGCTGAAGAGATCGTATGATCAAGAATTGCAAAATAGAAATTAGTCTTGAATTGCTGAAAGGGATTTAAAACTGGCTCATCACTGGCTTCGTAATCAAACGAACCTTTGACTTAGCTTCGAGATGGGAAATTTGGGATGAATACCTATATCTGCAGGAAGTATTGTTGCTGAATCAACAAATATTTTTAAAATATCGTCAGGGTTGTCAGTTGCAGAAAAAAAGCGAATGCCACATACCTCTAACTTTGTCGAGATAGTGCAGGCTTCTAAGGATGCTTTTGCCATGTCATAAACGATCAAATTTAAAGAGTGGCTACTACATGACAAGTAGATTGTGGATTGAACCCCTGATTTATATTGGCTCCGTTATCGTAGGCCTGCCTCCCGCATATCTAGCAAATTTAGCCCTAATTTTTGAAGTTTCTCAGCTGTTAAATATGAAAGTTCTTTTCCAATCAATCTTTTAACTGGAAGGAAACCTAAAAAATTCTTTTATTTTAACGGTAACTTCATTAAGATAAGATTTCTCAATACATACATATCTTACCAGAAATGTCATTTGTTCGATCTTACAAAAATCAGAGGCGCAATATAAAATTATCTAATAACATTTGGCTTGTTCACTTTTATGAGCAATATGAAGTTTAAAATTCTCATGTAGAAGAGAAATTATTTCGCTCTGAGTATTTTTCCCTAGATAGTGTATTTAGATTCTTCCCTTTTTAGCACTCTTCGAGGATGCTCCACTATTACTAGATCAAATTTAGCAAGTAATTGAATTATTTGTATAAGATTACCATTATATATTGGAATTAAATTTGTCCAAATTTGCAATATGTAAATGTGACAAATTTAATTTGTCACACTTACCCCGAAGGGCTAAGCAATTTTGAACCAGTACCTTTAACGTTGCTACAATACGTAGAAGCAAATCGCACCAATAATCGCAGAAGTAAGTCTTTCGAGTCACTGTCACTTGTTTTAGAGCATTGTAATCGCTGACTGAATTCCATCCAAGACTTCTGGCTTTGATTATGGTTTTTTGATGTTTCATGTTCTTTTAAAATATCAACGTGATGTTTCCAACTTTTAAAATATTCCGTGGAAAGAGAACTAATGACACAGACAAAATGTTTGCTGCAAAAACAATATGTACAGTTTTTTGTTATGGATTAACGATTTACGCATAACCTTTTCTCCGTTTTTGAAAATTTTGGCGTAACAAATGTGAGCTAAATGTCCGACCGGCGTCGTCATAAAGAAAATTATACTTTGTCAATGGCTTAGAGGGTCCTTCTTTTACTAAAAATACATCTATCGGCGTCTGATAGAATAGCTGGCCAGGTTCCTAGATCTGAACTAAATATCATTGTTAGAGTATTGTGATTTTAGGATTTTTTTGGAGGAGTTCCTACAACAGCAGTGAGGCCGCGGTAGCCTAGTGGTCAAGGTATCGGATCGTGGCTGGCATGTCACGAGTTCGAGCCCAGTATCACTAAAAACTCGCTGTGTAGAGGAGCGATGCAGATTAAATCTGTCGAGAACTCAAACGTCCTCCCTTTGGTGTGTGATAGTTAGGAGAGGGGTGCTACCTCAGGTGTCGTCCTCGTCACTTAACCATGGTTCAAAATGACGAGGTCCGACGCCAAAAGCCCTCGTGTAGCTGAACAGTGTGACGTTAATATTCACTCACTCACCCTACAACAGCAGTGCCACTATCTATTCTGTTTATTTGATCTGCAACATCCTAATCATGAAAGTCTGAATCTGATTCTATACTGCTTTCCTTTTTTCCTAATGTCTTGTAAGTAATTCAGTAAACTTTCAGCTGTTTTTTTTAAAATGGGCTTGTTTTTCGAGTCTTATTCTTTTATAATGGGCACCTGTTAGTTTTTTTTATGCCCTCCCTCGGACATTCTAAAATTTTCAACAACATATATATCAATTAAGTAGGGAAAGTATAAAAATAATTGATAAATTGCTTTGCTTTCTTACAAAATTTTTTTAATTCATCAAAAATTGACTCATTTGAATTAAAATTCGATATATTTGAGATTTTCCAAAATCTTATCGTAAATTTAAAACAGAGAATAAAAAAGTCCCTATTTTACTTTCGTTGAAACACTCTTTCTTTTAATTTATGTTTAATGCATTGTGATGTTTCCGCAACACAGCTGTGATTCAGCTTCTTTGTGGGTATGGTCACCCTACGTGAAATGTACACCTGCACCCTTAAAAATATTGCGTGGTCTTGTCTTAAACCCCTCTCTGCCCATCAACCGGATGTAATTCGAAGCTAAAGACACGGGAACCGCTGCCATCCCTGAAGCCTAGAGAGGGCAGGGGGAGAGAAAGAGATGGTCTGAAAATTTCACGGAAGACGAACGCCAGAAACTCCTCCCTCACAAAATAACAGAACTTGGACTCTAATAATATAATTATTAAGTTAATTTCAATGTAAATCTGTAAATAATAGCTGTGGCGTAATTTAACTTAACATTTAAATTAACCAATATCACGTTACCTTGATTTATTCAAAAGTAAGATTTTTCAAAATTAAAATTATTAAGTCTGAATTTTTAATTATCCTCCCACATATACATCTGTACATAGCACGCACAGAAGATAGAAGCGATTTATATAAATTTAAATCTAAAAAATATAATGTTCTATTTATACTGCTCCTACAGAAAAAATACTTTCCTTTTTTCTTATTAATATAACACTAGAAATTTATAATCATAATAAATACCAAAATTAACACTTATAAAAATACTCAAAAAGACAACAATATTTAAAATAATAATATGAAATACATTATATTTCTCATTCGAACAAAATTCCGTCTTTCAGCTTCTGCAAAATTACGCGGACCGTCCCCAAAAGCCCACGTGTAGCTGAACAGTGGGACGTTAATATTCACTCACTCACTCATTCAGCTTCTGCAAAGAATGTCCTTTCGAAATATTTTTAATAACATTTAAATCTTAACACACGTAGTCTCATTTGAAAATAAATTTATAATAATGAAATAATGGTGCTAAATTTATTTTTTGATTGAGAAAAAGAAGGAAACATTTAAATAACTCACCTATTATTGACCTAATTCCGAAACTTTAAATATTCTGAAAGAATTTTTAAGAAATGCCTTTTCGATATTTCTATCAGCAATAATGCAATTACTTTAAAAATATACCTATAATTACAAAATAATATTATTAAACTTCTTTTGTATAAAAAGAGAGAAGAGA
>BMAO01024951.1:0-18967 GCA_019973975.1 Trichonephila clavata | reverse complement strand
TTATCACAGAATTATAAAATAATAATCAATGGGTTAGTCAGCGTGCTATATTGGCAGCCAAAAACATTGATGTGAATTTAATAAACTGCACAATTCAAAATGAAATACCTGATGAAGAAACAACATATAAATCCATAGATACTGGTTGTCAATCAAGATGAATCAGTTAATTATCCAATAGAATTTTTAAATTCATTGGATCTACCAGAAATGCCACCGCATATTTTATCTTGAAAATTGGTTCACCAATCATCTTCTGCGAAATATAAATCCACCGCGACTATGCAATGGACTAGGCTATCGGTAAAAAAAATTAATGAATAACATAATTGAGGCAACCATTCTAAATGGAAAACACCAAGGGGAACATGTACTACCACCACGCATTCCCATTATACCAACGGATACTCCATTGAATTCAAACGTCTACAGTTTCCTGTACGACTAGCCTTTGCAATGACCATTAACAAAGCACAGGACAATCATTGCGAGTATGTGGAATAAATTTGATAAATCCATGCTTCTCACATGGACAGCTGTACGTTGGGTGTTCACGAGTTAGAAAACCATCAAATTTATTTCTTCTTGCACCAGATAGGAAAACAAAAAGTGTTGTATATTTGCAAGCACTAAGATAAAGTTCACCATCAATCATCAAATATCATTCATTTCATGATGATATTTAATAATTACAAAAATTATTGTTCAATTGAAATTCATTTCCAATATTGTTTAATATCACAAGTGAAGAAGCATGTTTATTCTACCGTCAACTATTGTACATCTATGTTTTGTACATATGTTATATTCAAATGACATATAAGTAGGTATAAATATATTGATAATACTTATTTTGATGTATTGTATACATTTGATCATTAATAAATTATGTTTGAGGTATCAAAACTGCCTTTTTGTTCAAAACACAGCAACGTGTGAACGTGTACAGCTTGCTAAGTATAAAAGTGTTTTTTAGTTTTTCTTAAATATAATTTATTTAAAACTCGAATATTAGTATAATTTGAATTAGTTTACTAGGGAACCAATTTTTCAGTTAAAATGTCATTAATATCCGCAAATTTATTTATTTTTATTAAAAAAATTTTTAACAACTTATCTTTGAATTAATATGGGAAAAAATGATATAGTTTGAATTTTAAAACAATTTCATCTTCTATAATAGTCATGCCAATAGCAACTGACCTCGTATTTTTAAGCTACGATGAAGTAATGAGGACGATACTTGAACTGGAATTCCACTCTCCGAACATCCACATCATGTCACCGTGAGAATTTTGAAACTTTCTACAGTAGGGGTCGGCATTCTTTTAGCTGTGGCGTGCCAAACCATTCCATCAATATGATTCAGCGTGCCACACAGTGGGATATTTTTGAAACAATTCGCTTCCACAATAATCCAAGCAGAGTTAGAGAATAAAGGTCAATAATATAGATTTACAGCTTTATTATGTATTAATTTTGCATCAATTAAAGATGTTTCTTAACTTAAAAATAAAAAATATAACATATAAAAATATTAAAGTTGCACATTTTTGAACATATTTATCAAAATAAGTATTTCTCTTCATTATAGTTAAATAAAAAAAGATAAATAAAAATTTTATTGCGATCTTAGTACAGTCTTCTCTCGATAATTCAAACCTTCGATAATACGAACCTCTCGATAATTCGAACTAAAACAATACGTTTGGGTACACTCAATACTTCGAAGTAAAATCTGTGGCTGGCCAGACTACAACATGTAAGAATTCGAAGTTATTTTATAAAACTCTCGTCAATTCGAACACTCACTTTCATGTACAGTCCTGTAACAAACAGGTTGGAGCTTACAAGTCTTGAGTTGTATTGTCTCTGCATGTCTCCCCTGTAACGTAGCCCCTTTAATGACCATCTGTCTGCTACCCCTTCTTCGTGTTTTGTGGTTCCTCAGACGAAAAGAAACTTTTATTGCTTAATTCTTCAAGTGGACAATAGACCAACCACACTTGTTGTCAGCCGTCCATATCTTTCGCTTTCATACATGGCCTTGATACACGTCTTCAGAAAGGATGGCCCGTTATTGTGGAGAAGACATGAATAGGATTGTGTATGCATGTATTGAATATATTCTTTTAATAAAGGATACTTTAAACTCCTGTATTATATTTATATTGTATAATCTGTACTTTTTAAAAATGCTTTAAAATAATTTGATACATATGTACAATTGTTGTTTTGTTACATAGTTTCAAAATTTAAATGTGATAGAAAAAAATTTCTCTTCGTGTATTTTGGGAGTTTTTTCCTACCCACTTGATAATTCAAAATTTTTCATTGGTCCCTCCAACTTCGAATTATCAAGAGTCGACTGTACTTGCACTCATATTCTAAAATGATTTTGAGCATTCATTCAATTGTTAAACAATTTCTTTGAGGGCTCGAAATATTTTTCATATAAAGAAAGGTTTTTTACTTAGATATGCAGAACCAAAAGTGGAAAGCAGAGTACGAGCAATATTCTTTCTTCAAACAACTAAATTTTTCCACCAATGACATTCAATAATTTACAGCACAACTGTACATTTATATAGCTGTAGAGTTATCTTTCAGATTGTTTCTTAATTCCGCAAATGTCCATAATTCCGAAGAGATTTGTCAAATAAGTCCATTACAAATTTATCAATTTCCGTCCACTCAAAAATTGACAAATTTGTTGAGTAGTGCAGAATCTGACAATTGTACCGCGTGCCACAGGTTCCTAGATGTTTCTTAGGAAAGGTGAGATCATTGTAAATCTATTACTCTGTTAAATAAGCAACAAAAGATACTCAAAAAACTGTATATATTTTTATATAAATCCCATAAGAATAATAATATATGAATAAAAAAAAAAAAAGAGTCTGAGAGGTTTTTAATTACCGTAAATATTTACATTAAATGTTGTGCTATTTCAATGGTAGTCATAACCAAACATACATTTGTATATATTTCCTACTTAACACAAAAAAATACACTATCTGGACAAAAGTATCCGGACACTCCTTAAAAAAGTGGTTCTGGCGAGTGAAGCAATTTGATACGTAATTGAAAGCTATAAAAGTGTCGGTAGTGGTTTGTCAGATTGTATTTATGCGTTTGTGAGGCAATGAGTAAGCCAAAGGATCTTAGTGAGTTTGATCGTGGCAGTATAGTGGGATGCCACCTTTGTAGGAAATCAGTTCGTGAGATTGCGGACATTCTACAGAAGCCTAAAATCCACTGTGAGTGATGTAATTGTGAAGTGGAAACGTCGAGGCAGTGAAACGGCAGAAAAACGAACCGGTAGGCTGAAAATACTTGGTGAACGCAGCCGCAGAACTCTGAAAAGGGTAGTGAAACAAAATCGCTAGTCCTCGTTGGTGGAAATTTCTCAGGAGTTCCAAAGTTCATCAGGAATTAGTGTTAGCAGCAGGACTGTCCGTCGAGAGTTAAAAAACTGGACTGGCCTTCTCACAGCCCCGATTTAAATTCCATAGAACACATTTGGGACGAATTAGAGCGCAGATTACGTAACCAGCCAAATCGACCATCCTCACTGCAAACACTCACTTCAGCTGTGATGGACGCCTGGAAGGCAATTCCTATGGCCACCTATCAAAAATTGGTGGAAAGTCTTCCCAAACGTGTGCAGGCTGTCATCCATGCAAAAGGGGGACCAACATCATATTAATATGTGCCTCAGGACGCTCTAAGTCCATACCACTGGGTGTCCGGATACTTTTGGCCAGATAGTGTATAACCATTGAATTGCCATTTTATTACAGTCGTCAAAATATACTTTAATGAGCGAAAAATGAAAACCATACCGGTTTAAGCTCATTTCGGGTCTTGGGCGCAGAAGATCTACAGGCTTCTTGGCACTGGCGGATCCAAGAAAAATCTGGTTAAGTCCAGCTTATCCGGGCCTCTGGCCGCACGCCCCAAGCGCCCAATGATTAAGCCTGCACTGAATTAAAAGGAGATATAAATTAAACGATGGCACAGAGCATTACCTTGTTTGAGAACAAGGTCTGCAGTGGGATGCTAAAACGGACAAATGAGAATACATGGTCATCATGGGTACTTCGGTATCGTGGATCTAAGAGAGATTTTATCACTAACACTGGAATCTCATTTTAAATCTACAGAAAGAGTCTCCAGACCTGAATACCAGCCCCAACAACTTGTGATTAGCACCTTGCTAGAGAAAAGAAGAAGAATTCGCTTCATAGGTTATTATATCTCCTTGGTTACTAATTACTTGGTCAGTTCGACGATTATATTTCCATTGTATCTTTCATTCTCAATTCAATAATTCAGTCCATCTTTTGGCATTTTTGTTTATTATGTAGACAACACAAAGACGTACACAGCATTAAGAAAATTACATGACTCTCTGACTCTACAAGCCAAACGAAGTATACATCTCCCGGATAACTTGGAGCGCCATCTTTTGAATTACTATTTAATTTACAACATGGGTTATTTGCCGTACTCGTATCTTGATATCAGCATGTAACCCACGAATCTGGACCCATCAGTGCAAGCAACATTTTCCCACATGTTTAAAGTTCCAGAAGCAATATTCTAGTATCTTTGCATTCTTGGAAGTTCTGTCATCAGTAATACTCTAGAGCAGGGGTACTCAAACTTTTCTCCCGGGCGGCCACATAAATATGACAGGTATTTCACACGGGCCGCAACACGAATATAATGGGGGGGGGGGACACTATTAGACCAAAGCAGCATTGGACAAAGCAAAATTGATCAAAATATTAAAACTCTCATTTTCGGTTTTTATTTTAATACTTAACTAACCCTTCTATCAAACAGACACAAAATTTTATTTTTATGCTTTTTTTACTGAGTTATGGAGTAGTTTCGATTTCCTTTCATCCATGACCAAACCTCTGGTTTACATTCTACCATCTCTTTATCTTTTCCTTGTGACATACAGTCCAACATTGGTCTGTTCGGAGTTGCCAGTGGACACTTAAAATATCTCATTTTTTCTGGAGGACGTAAGAGGTTTCCTATTTGCCCTGAATGCCAGCTAGAACAGGCTTCACCTCAACACATCTTGGACTGCTTTGAACTGGACTGGGAAGATATCCATCATAGTCCACTTCTAGTAGCCGACTTTATCAAAGTCAATGATTTCACTGATCTGGTCTGACTTCGTCTGACCAGATCAGTAACAACGCATTCTGTTGGTTGTTGTTTCTTATCCCAGATGGTATAGCTCGGCTATACCATCTCCATAAAACCAAAAATCTCCAAAAAATCCAGAAATAAGATAGGATTTCCTAAAACATCGTCATAGGAAAAACTCAAACAATTCAGAATATGACTGGGAGAGGCCTAATCAGCCTCGCACCTAGGACATTCTGGGAAGACTTTCCGGCCCTGTTGAAAAGTCAGACTTGATGTGACCACTAAAAAAGCGCGACAGAGCCGTCTGCTGATACCTAGGAATATTAAGTTGGTGACACCAACGAGGTTTTCCCCCAAAATATCAAGGGTGAGCAGGGGATATTCTCCAAAATGCATTCAATTCCAATAATGAGAGTTGAACTTAAAGTTAGACAAGTATCACCCAGCAAAGTGTCAGCAGTGGCAGACTTGGCCAAACTATCGGCTATCTCGTTACCATTCAATCCAATATGGAACGGGACCCACTGAAAGTATATATAGTCTAGAAGAAAGTCGAACCTAAACATCCAGAATATTTAGGCTTGTCATATCCCTAACAGTTGTCCAACGAGAAAAGTGCTGTATAGAAGCACGGCTGTCATCCAAATGTCCCTGAAGACAAGGTCAGAAGCAGTGTCAATAAACTGCAATCCCCTATAAATTGCAATAAGTTCAGATCCAAAAACAGAACAGTAGTTAACATTCCTAATCTTGATGCCAAATGGTGTCTCAATGTGCACGCCGCTTCCAGAAATACCACCGTCGTCCATGCTGTCATCAGTATAGATTTTTAATGCCGTATGAGGGATGCCAGCAATTGTCTCTAGAGCAACCTGTCTAGTAAATTCTGGTATATCAGGCCTTTTACACATTCTACTATCAAGAAAAGCAGATAGATTTGATTGCTTTAGTGATAGAATTTCTCGCTAAATTTTTTAGTATACTGTTCTTATATAATGTGGGGTTCCAGCTCAGTGTCATCCTTGTTCGTCACTTGACGCAGGTCCAAAATTACAAGGTTAATCACCAATAACTCTCGCTTTTGCTTTAGAGTGTGAATAAACAAGATAAAATCATAGTTGCCCACTGACGAACATAGGGGAAAGCCGCAGATATTTTTTCACTCAATCGAGCTCTTCCTTCCCTCATTTCTTGTGTGTGTGTGCGTGCGTGTGTGTTCTCATGTTTTGGCAAACATTACAGCTAGGGTATAGTTAAAGTTATTAATAATATATATTGCTTATTATTATACTTTTACTATCCAACATTAATCCGTTCACTTTTTTTAATACAGTAGAACGTCGTTTATCCGAATCAATTGGGACCGGAACCCATTCGGATACGCGATTGTTTGGATAACCGAAATCCGAATGCGATCCATGCAATATATGAAACCGAACCCTGTACGAATATTGAAAATCATCACACGCGGGAAACGTGCTTGAAAAAAAAAGCAAAATAGGCTCAATATTTCGCAATTTTACCTTTATTGTGGAAAATAATTACTTATTTTTCGCTGTACCAATATACCATTGTACACCTTAGTTTTTTCATAGCAAGGTCTCTGATTTTCTTGAGAAGCAGCAGTTGAGTAGTACAGCACTCTGGTTGTTGTTCGTACCACTCCATAGCTGTCCCTAACGCGAAAAACGCGTCAGCATTTGATGGACCCTTGCTGCTTTCGTTGTTGTTGTTGTCCTCGTCTTCATCCGTTTCATCGTCGACAGGGTCGGATTCTTGCGCGGAAGTCACGACCTCGTCATCATTTAGCACTTGAAATCCACATTCGTCTTCGTTTGCTTCCCTCATGGTTTTCATTTTCTTCGCGGTACGTTCAGAGTCAAGTTTTGACGCAAAATTTAAAATGGTTTCTCGGCTTTTTTTATGTCCCCCACACAGAAATTGTTGCCTTTCCAACATTACAAAACTGTACCAGAGACGCTCCACTTTCTCCCTTCGCGAGACGGTTCAATACTTCAAGTTTTGTCTCTATGTTCAAGACGTTGAGCTTCCATTTTAAATGCGAAGCTATAGCAGTTCACAACAAAAGAGAACATATACACCCCCTCACTTGGAAGCAAACCGACCTAATATTCCGCGCAGATGTTTACCAAATCACACAACTGAAATTCCCAAAATATCCCTCACTTTGTGTTTTCCCGTCACGTTTTGGCCTCACTCGAAACAACTGTTGAGCATTGATTGCACTGTTCGAAAACGTATCCAGACGGATATTTGAAACGGATATTTCACGCTCCGGATAATAAACGTTCCGATAAACGACGTTCTACTGTACCAGAATAGAAAATAAATAAAAAAAATAATGCAAGTAACTAATCGAAATATAATGAATGTCATAATTAACTCAAAAAATATTTTCTGTTTTATTCAAGTTTTAAATGTACCCAATTGAGAGCACACGTTTGAAAACATGATACTATTTGTTATAGTATGTTGGGGAGCTTTTAATTTTATGTTATATTATAATATTTCGTAATAGTATTTTATGTTTTAAATAAGTGTTCAACAGAATTTTTTTTTTTGTTTTTTGTTTTTTACACTTATACAATACGATTTTTCGCGCGATTTTTCTGTGGGTTTTAAGTTTCTTAATCGACAAAAGAAGTAATCTAGAACATGTTTAATTATATCGATTTAAATGCGAAAGCATGTTTCTTTTATAACTGTATTGATAACCCAAGACAATTTTTGAAATACGAGCATTAAAATAACCTTTAAAAAGATCACAAATTTCTGGTGGGAAAAAAAAAAATCTTCACAACTGAAATTAGATTTAAAAACTAAACATTTTCAAGTTGTTCTGGTTCCTTTTCCAATGTCCCACTTTTGAAAATTGCCTTTTGTAGCTTTATTCAATACAAAATATGCAGTTTTAATTGATTTTCATTATTTTCTTGGGTTTCACTATTCTCAACTCTCCCACTTTTGGTGCCAGTATCTCGTATAAGTGGGAGATTTGAACCATTATTTTCCTATTGATCAGGCTCGGCACACTATTATTTTAAAACTTAATAAACCAGAAATTTCAAATTTTAAGGACAGGTAAAAAAAGTTTTTGTAGAAATAATTTTTAACGTTCTAAATTAGTGGTTCTCAAACTTTTTTAACCCATGGATCCCTTTTTATAGTCAAAACTTGTGTCAGGAACCCTCTTTATAGTTACCCCCCCCCCCCCCAACTGAAAAAGCTACATAAATGCATAGTATAAAAATTACAAATAAAAAAAACCATTTTGTTGAAGAATTATTTTCTGGATATTATAACTTTTGTTTGAAATAAAATAAATAATTAACCACTTGGACGATTTGATGAGATGTTATGAATGTATTTTTGTCCGTCTCAATGTTTGCGAGTAGCAACCGCAAATCCCCACAAACACTACTTTTTAGTCGTTGTCTTTTTTTATGAGGTTTTTTACGGCACTGAATCACCGTTCTACCAAATTGGAAGACGGGAAAGTAGTCAACAACTTTAACCTATAAATGGGATCTGTTTTTGTAACCAGAATTTGTGGTATTCTTGTTCAAGCATTGGTTTCAGTTCCTCATTTGTGGATATTTCAATAAGATGCTCCTGTATCAGTATGGATTCATCTGAGTTAGTACAAGCACAAAAGGGTTCAAAACTCAGTCAGGAATAACAAAGTGAATTATTGTTATTTATTTAAATTTCCATAAAAATAAAAATGGATCAAATTTTTTTTTTTTTATTTAATAGCAAACCTTGCGCGGACCCCTGATGTTGTTCAGAGACGAACAAATCAATTTTAAATTTTCCACGGACCACCTGAATAATATAGGGGATCCCTGGGGGTTCGTAGGGACCACTTTTAGAACCACTGCTTTAAGTTAATAACAAAAATATTACAAGAAAATTAAAATAATTAGGAAAAGTACACTGTCGATCAATTTCGCAAAGTCAAAAGATTTCGCCAAATCAAAACAAATATCGCCAAATGCATGCACAGAAATAAATTCCTGTGCATGCTGTTTTGGAATTTGCCCGTGTACAATTAAATTGGCGAAGATTTAGAATAATTAATTACACTCTGTTTAAAATGAAACACTAACTGTAATAAATTTTAAAAATTTAATAGCTAGATTATTTAATTGGCCGAAACACTGTAACTGCCTTCAAAATCGCGGCAAATTAGTCTTTTGATGTAGATGACGCCACACAAATTCGCATGAATACCGTCTAAATGCTGTCTCGCATATTCACAATGTTTTCCCCCCACTTGCTTAAAGCCGTAGGTTTCAGGTGCTTACGTATTAGACCGTGCTTTTAAAAAATGTACTGCTTTTTCCCGTAAAAAAATAGGTTCCAAATTCTAATAATGTTTTCCAACAAAATAAAAAAAGAATATTAAAAGTCAAGAGAAAGATATAATTCCGGAGCATGCGCGATTAAAATTATTGTGTTTGAACATGGGCAGGAACGGTAAAACCTTTAAAAGATAGTTATAAAATTCGAGCAGGCGTGAACAAGATTATTATATTCTATCATGAGCGGGAACAGTTTTCCTCTATTGGCAGCATATCGAGGCATTTGGCGACGTTTTTTGATTCGACGGTATAATACGTAAGCACCTCGAAACCTTTCCTGAAAAAAACAGGATAAAAGTATATATCATACAGATATGTAAAATATATTAAAGATACCTTACCAGGTCCGTCGATAACTTGCCTTGCTGATTTATATAGCTTTTCATCACATCATGATCCGAATAATAATTTCTTCTGTAGTTCGATACTATCGATTCTATCGGAACAGGTACGGAATCACATACATTGGTACATATCACTTCAGAATTTTTGAAATTACCATTGCTATTATAAGCTGAATTGTCCGAATTGCTCCAATTATCCTTTGGAACTCCAAATGCTTCATTGTTTATTGCATACACATTTCCTTCTCCATCAACTGGACTTACATTAAAATTTTCAGAATTGTATGGGCATGGAACTTTAAAATTTGCACTACTTCCCGATAGTTTATTTTTATTTCGAACTCGTCGTGTTTTACGTTGAGAGCCCATGACAACATTTTGAAGTTGCTGGACTTCGTTTTGGTGGAATAACGGTATATTATAATTTCCATAAGGAATGTATGGCGTTTGCAAATAACAAGGCGGATATAGTCCCTGTTGCAACTGAATTTGGTGTTGAAACATTTTCTGAAGGTACTGAATATTATTGAGTTGCAGTAAACTGTTAACGTGTGTCTGACTTGCATCACCATACTGTGCAAAGTTATTGGGTTGAAAAATGTGAGACCCCTGGAAGAACACCTGAAACGAAAAATAGGAGAAATTACAATTTAAAAAAAGGTGCAACAAGAAATAAATTTATAAGAAATTTTAGCATGATGCGATTTTCGGAAATATACACTTTTCTAAACAGAAAATTATCTTCAACTTGGAAGTACCTGTAAACTTTTTAAACATATATAAAGCCCATTAACAAATAAACTAACTAGATTAAAATGACGAATAAATTTTCAGAAATGAAAGAGGTATTCAAACTGAAGATAAAATGGAATGAGTGTATTAGCGTCGAGAGAGCTTATTGGAGACGGACCTCGTAGTTATAAACTTCGGTCAAGTGACAACATCTGAGCAGGCTACCCCCTCTCCAAAGCATCAGTTCTTCTACACCAGTGGTTCCCAAAGTGGTCCCTACGGATCCCCAGGGGTCCCCGATATTATTCAGGGCGTCAGTGGAAAATTAAAATTGATTTAGGGGTCCATGGACAATGTCAAGGAGTCCACGGAAAATTTAATGTAAAATAAAAATTTTTGATCCATTTTAATTTTTAAGGAAATTTAAATAAATAACAATAATTCACTTGGATATTCCCGATTGGGTGTTGAAGCCTTTTGCTCGAGGACTAACTCAGATTACAAACACAGATGAATCCATACTAATACAGGAGCATCTTATTGAAATATACACAAATGAGAGACTTAAACCAATGATTGAACAAGGATACCACACATTCTGGTAACAAAAATAGATCCCAATTCTATGTCCTGCATTATGGGTTATTGTATGGAAGTTGTTGACTACTTTCCCGCCTTCCAATTTGGTAGGACTTCGATTCAGAGCCGTAAAAAACCTCAACACACACAAAAGAAAAAAAAGAAACCGACTAAAAACTAGTGCTAGCGGGGATTTGCGGCTGCTACTCACAAACACTGAGACGGACATAAATACACTCACGGTATCTCATCAAGTTCATTCATTATTATTTAATTTTTAAAAATTTTATTTAAACAAACGATATAATTTTAATAAATACTTCTTCAACAAAATGGGTTTTTTTTAAATGTTTAGTTTTTATACTATGTGCATTTGTGACGGATCTATACGCGGTTCCACTAATTCCTTCTTATCTCTTTAAGCAAAATATTTAATTCAACCAACTTTTATCGAGTAAGCAAACGTGATTTATGTAAATGAGGTATATTATATAAATTCGGTTTTCGCGAGTTGGCAGGAAGGAAGCGAGTTGTTGACACGTTGTTGTTGACAAGCTGAAGTTAATACGCTGGATGTGTGCAAATAGGAGTTATCATAAGTTTGAGAATTAGTTGTTGGTTGAAGATTGAAAAGCAAGAGCGTGGAGCCAACGTCATTTGATCAAGCCGAAGAGAGTGCCTGGAAGTGTCCAGTGTAGGATTAAGGTTCAAGTACTGTGCATTTGATTAAGTAGAAGCTAGTTATTCGTGTGCGACGTAGTTGTAATGGAGCGTATTTAAGCTGTCTTAGATTCAATTGAGTGTATGTAGTAATATCCCCGAGTTATCGAATCTCACCTCTGCACTCTACAATAATTAATATACCTTAATTAGAATTGTGTTGTGTCTGTTCAATAATTGTTAATAAGAATTAATAAAATAATTAGATTGGAAATCATGTATATAGATTATTCTGTTCCTCCTACACATCTAGCCGGGTTTACAGATAGAGAAGAGGGTTCGGATATAAGAGGCAACCATACATTTATGTAGGTTTTTCAGTTGGGGATAGAGGTTTTAATTTTTAAAGGGGGTCAGTGGACAAGTATTGATTATTAAAAAGGGAAGAATGTTTGGAAACCAATGTGTGTTCTACACGGAGGGTCTTCAATGGCGCTTGGGCTGAAACTCATGACACGGCAGCCATGAGCACTTGGCCTTAACCTCTCGGCTACGGTGGCCACAGCTTAAAGTGGAAAAGAGATTTAATGTACAATCAATAGAAAAATTAGAAATCCGTAACATGTTTGGGAAGGTGGATATTCTACGGGGGTACTGTGTGAATGTGTTTATTGTCGGATGAGGAAGTGGAATTCTACATTACTCACAGAATAGTTTTTCAAAATTCTTCATGAAATTAATAATTAAATTAATTACTGCTTCCCCCCAAAAGTAAAAAAAACAAGCACAAAAATACCCATTTAATATAAAACTTATATCATGTGCTTTCTTTCATCAAATTTTCTTCCGAATTTTTGTATGATATATTAAAAGATCAATTGAATATATACAGTGAAATGCATTTAATGCGAAAACGCTTAAGATGAAATATTGGTTGAAATGAAATAATACAATGGTCCTGACAAGCTACTACGTATTTTTATGCGTTTTTTCTCTGAACATAAAACAAAAAGCTTTCCCTTCTGGGAACGAACAAAATACGGAAAACACTAACGGCGCAGGCGAGATTTAAGAGGGGAGTGAAATGAAAGTTTTTGTAAAAAAGAAGCGAATTTCGATTTGAAATACCCTCGGAGTAGCCAGTGACACGAGCCAATTTTGTTCATCTAAGCTACTTTCACCCTTCATCCCTACAAACACCACATCGAAAATGTGGAATACATGAAAAAAGTTATGTGCATTTATATTTAGACACACATTCCATTGGTGAAAAATGAATAACCAAACGGCTGATATCGAACAATTTGTGGACAATTTAATACTAAAAAAAGGGAATGCAAAGAAAAATATTAGATCATTTTCCAAAAATTTAATAAATGTTTTGTTTTTCAAAAAAAAACTTGAAAATATTGTGTTAAGTTTCATTGAGTTCTTGTACATGTTTTTGTTTCATTGATTTTTATTAAATACATGCATCCTATCCATGCAGATAAAATATGCTCTAATAAACTTAATTTTGTTGAATATACGTTTATTTATTTGCAATGCCCTTTAACACGAAACAATATGTCAGTTCCATCAGTTTCTTGTTAAGCGATTTTCAATGTACTTAGAAATACTTGTTCATATCAAGCTTTTTACCAGCTGTCTTTCGTATTTCTCTGCCATACCAGTTCGTCTACCACAGCCAATGCCCTCAATTTTGAATCATGACAGCCCCAACTTTCCACATCACATCATACCAACGATAGAACTTTGCAGTGGCGTAACAAAGAGTATTAGGGCCCTCCTGCAAAGTCAGGTTTTGGGCCCCAAACCGGTTCTTACAAAGGATTGCAAAATCATAACATAAGACTTTGGGCTCCTAGAATCCTGCCACCCACGCGAGATTCGGAGGTTGCTGGGCAGTACGTCACGTCACTGGATCTTTAAGCCCCAATAGATTTAATATGTATCAGCTCCTCTACACGAGGGATCTTAAGCGAAATTTGAATACAAGAAGTGGCTGGACTGCAACATCGCCAGCCATGAACCCGTTGCAATGACCAATGGTCTACCATGGCCACTGCGAGTACTTTTTTTCGCTTATTTTCACATCATTTCCTCTTAGCAGTATAAGATGCAGGGGCGTCGCTACCACCGAATCAATGATACGGGGTCCCCAAGCTACAGGGGCCCCAGCATGTGTAACTACAGTCCCACTATCAGGACTCCCATATCCAAAAAAGGGCCCCGACAGAGCCCCCTCAGAGCTAGCTACGCCAGTAATAAGATGATATTTGAGCAGGTAATTTGGATCTCGAACGTGCTCCCAAATTAGCACAAAACTACGGTTTCATTAAGAGTCGTGGTAGCTTCGTGATAATGGTCAAGAACTCGTGGCCTGCGTGTCATGAGTTTGAGCCCTAATACCACTGAAGACCAGCTGTGAAGAAGAGCGGATGGACATTAATTCTGTCGAGGCTGTAAGTCTTCCCGTTAGCGTTGTGTTAGGAGTGAGTAGGAGGGGGGGGGGGCAAGCTCAAGTGTTGTTCTCGTCACTTGATCAAGGTTCAAAATTACAAGGTCTGTCGCCAGTAACCCTTGGGTTGATTTTCTGTGCGACGTTAACAAACATTCACTCACCACTGCTGCTCCAGCATCAAGTTATTTCCAAATATGTCATTTTTTAAAACTGAATAGAATCTTAAAAAAAAAAAAAAAACTCTTGTATTCATTTAGATTATCTGACAACGATTCGGAATAATGCTTTAAAGAAAAAAGAAAGAAAAAAACGTGTTATTGAACACAATTTTTAGTTTTGTAATAAATGGGATTTTTATTGAAAAGAAACATTAATTAATTTGCTTGTTGGAATATAAAAAAAGAAGAAAAAAAAACTATTGCAAATACTATATTTTACTTTCTTAGGTACGTTTTCCTAATGGAGGTGCCTTATATTCATTAAGTTCATACGTTTAAAGTAATCGCAGGGGTTAAGGACCACTTAAAAGAAAACGCATAAAATAAACCCGGAAACTTCATAAGCATATATCGTTTGCAATTACAATCTTTTTCTTTTACTGTAACTAGGAACCGCAAGCAAAAAAAGTCTCACATAGAAAATAAGTAAATCAAGGGCTTGCACGATGTAGCACAAGCAAATTAGTTTTTTAAACAAGGACAATTTTAATTTACCCACAAGCACTATTCTGAAATGTTTTATTTGCTTACATTAAATATTAGTTATATGAAAATTCCAAAATACGCTTATAAAAACTATTTGCAGTAGAGAGCGCGAATTTTTTGGTACAAAATCCCTCTCTTTCGTCACTGTAAGATGCTCAAGTTATTTTTTTGAGATAAAATGTAGTAGGTGATCAGCTTTTGCGACGACAGTTTATTGATTAGTCGCTTGTATACGTCACGGTTTCCAGACGTACAAGATTTTTCGAAGCTCCATTCTGGAATTTTAATATACTTTCAGAATTGGAATCGATTTAAAGAAAATGGCTTTCCGCTTTGCTCCAACTTTTAAAAGCCCTGCACATCTAAACAAAATGCATACAATATTATGTCGTTTTTATTCATAACATGTGCACTTGACGGTTTTTTTTTATTCTTTTTATCTATAAACCACAAAAAAAAAGAAAGAAAGAAAAAGAATTGCGCATAAAAATTGCACGAAGAGAAACGCACAAAAAAAGAAGCGAATAAAAACAAGTTAGTGAGTGTGCCGTGATTTATAACACATCCCTAAAATGTTCGGTTGTGAATTGTTTAAGCATTTTGCAAGAATTCCTGGATTATCTCTTTAATTCAGTGGCGCACACACAAGAGGAGGGGGGTGGTCCGGACCCTCCCCCCCCCGCCCTCCAAAATTCTTTTTGATTGATTATTATAATCTTATGAGTACAGTACATAAAATAAAATTTAACATTTGTTATAACAATTAATTTTATTAATTAATGCTAATTAGTTATTGAATATTTTTTACTGTTTTTTTGTTCCTAAGAATCGACAAAATAAAAAGAAAATGTTTGACGGCGTTATTATTGTAGTTTTTTCATTTATTAATTTTTTTGTGGTTTAATTTATAAATAATTAATTGAATTGCAATGAAAATTAATTGTTTTTATTACTATTTTTTCATGTGTAAATTCATAATGATTTTGGAAGTTAAAAAATTACAATTTATTAAATTCACACTAAAAAATTTTTTATAATACAATACAGATATTTCCATTTCAACAAGAATTCACAACAAGAATACTTCGATAAATACTAAATATCCAAAAAGCAAACCAAATATTTATAAACATTTGGAATAAAAAAAAATTTCATTAAGAGCGAAAATTTCTTAAGCTATTTCTGTATTAGCTCTTTCTTTTCTTTTTTAATTTAAAAATAATGAACAGACCGAAATCAAGCATAACATTTTTTGGTACTAACGTATTATACTGACGGCCAATTTCACCAAATCAAAAAACATTGCCAAATGTTGTCATGGTCATCTTATTATAATTATGGAATATGCATCATGGGAACAATTTTCCACTATTGGCTGTGAATCGCGGCATTTTGTAATGTTTTTTAGATTTGACAAAATTATTCGACGGTATAATACTTAAGTACAATTTTTTGCAATGTCATCACTTCTGTATATTTTTTAATTTAGTCTTTGACACTTAAAAGTGATGCAATTTGTATTCTACTTTTCGTAAAGGCACAATACAGGGTGCGGCAAAAAAACTCTCAAACAAATTTCTTGCCTCCTAGAATAATTAACAAATTTCCTTTTAATTGGTATTTTCATGTTTCTTTATCCACCACTTTAATAATAAAATATTTTTTAATACATTTCTTAGTTTGTACTTTAATTTATGTGTTTTTGATAATGTCGAGCAAAAGGTCTGCTATTTTAGAGTTGTTTCAGCAAAGGAAACGAAAGTGTGAAGTCGTTCATTTGCTTATTGTACCTCGGCAAACAGTGTTTGATGCAATTTGCCGTTTCAAAGAGCTTGGTAATAATGGTCGACGTCCAGGAAGTGGGCGAAAACGCACTATAAACACTTCAATGAATCGTAAGGCCATCGAAAAGCGAGTCCAGAGGAATCCGATGGTTTCCATGAGAAAATCGCTCGTGACATGAGAATATGTGTCAGATCGGTGAGACGAATTGCAAAAACGGAGCTTGGACTGAAGCCTTACAAGTTGCGAAAATTTCAGCTCCTCAATGAAAGAAACAAACTCGTAAGGTTCCAAAGATGCCGAAAACTTTTGAGACGGGCCGCAAGTCAGCGATGGGAGAGATTTCTTTTCACTGATGAGAAGCTCTTTGCGGTTCAACAAGTTCATAACTCCCAAAATGCTTGAATCTGGTCTGTGGACGCTCCAAGCATTTGGCAATTGTTGAATATCGCCAATATCCAAAATCGGTCATGGTCTGAAGCGGAATTTGCGCAAGTGGTAAAACTCCTTTGATTTTTGTGGAAGAGGGCGTTAAAATCAACCAAAAAGTGTACCAGAGGGACATTCTTGAAGCTGCTGTACTTACGTGGGCCAGAAAAGCATTTCGGAAATGCAAAGTGGACGTTTCAACAAGACTCTGCACCAGCTCCTAAGGCCAAAAAGACACAAGAGTGGGGCAAGGCAAATTTTCCAGACATGATATCATGTGAAGAATAGCTACCCTACTCACCGGATCTCAATCTTATGGTTACAGTGAATAGTACATTTTGGAGTCCAGGGCCTGCACTAAACCATACAAAACTTTAGGCTCTCTAAAGCAATTGTTTCTGCGGGAATGGAATAGATTAAAGGTAAAAGACTTGAGGCTCATTGTTGAAAATTTCTGCAAGCGTTCGCGCTTCTGCATTACTGCAAACGGCGGTCACTTTGAAAGCAATTAAATTTATTTATTAGTACGAGTGTACTCTTATTATATATTATTTGTTATATTTTGTTAATTTCTTAATTTTTTATAAAAATGTTTAAAAAATTGTTTGTCCGGGTTTTTTTGCCGCACCCTGGAAAAGTACATTAAGTAAAATAAAAGTACATTAGTAAGTTTTAAAATCTTAAGAGAATGGGAAAACTTTGAAAGAACAAATATGTTCCAGTTGGAGTGGTGGGCATGTGAAGAGTCGGTAAACATCCCAGGTACGAATCTCATCATCAAAAAAAAAAAAAAAACCTTGGTTACCCTTGTTGAAAATCATGTTGGTTGCAGTTCATGGATCCGTGTCGAACAAAAACATCCGCTGCAACTAAGGAAATTTTGCTCCGAGTGGAAAAAAGAAAAAGATAGGATTTTTTTCGCCGTCAAAATGACATTTCGAAATTCGGTAATCAAAATACAGCGAAGTACGCTTGACGCGAAACCGCTCAAGAAGAAATATCGGTTAACACGAAATTTTGTTCAACGTTCCCGACAAACTACTATGTATTTTCATGCATTGTTATTCTCTTAACACAAAACGAAAATCGCTCAACATGAAAAGATTTTCTTTTCTTTTAAAATAAATTACGGAAAACAGCAGCCAAGCAGGTTCAACATGGGAAGAATTCACTGTAGTAGATGATGATAATGTGTGCACAGCCCCAATTATGGCAGACAAAGACATTTTGGAGTTTGTTCAAAGTCAAAAAATACCATTAATGCAGATATAGATAACGAAAATCAGATGAATAATGCAGAGCTCTGATCCCACGTCATCCGAAATGAGGAACATCATGAAAAGTATGCGCAGATACTTAGACGCACATTCCAATGGTGAAATGAATAACAAAATGGAAGATTTCGAACAATTTGTCGACAATTTGGTGTTAAAAAGGGCCAATGCAAAGAAAAATATCACATATTTTCAAAAAACTCAAAAAATGTTTTGTTTTTCAAAAAATATGAAAATTTTGCATTAAATTTCTTGAGAATTTTTATGTTTCATTGATTTTTAGTAAGTAAAATGTACTCTAATAAACTTAATTTTGTTGAACAGTCTTTATTTACTTATTTTTCACAATATCCTTTAACACGAAAAAATATGACAGTCCCCCCCCCCAGTTTCGTGTTAAGCGATTTTCACTGTAACTGCTCCATTAAACTGTGCTGTAGTG
>BMAO01024950.1:0-42302 GCA_019973975.1 Trichonephila clavata | reverse complement strand
CGGCGGGTTTTGAGAAAAAAGTTGCTTAAGGACGGCACTTTCAGCTGTGTTGGCTACCCCTTTTTGGTCATTGACAGATGCTACCATATAACGGCGGACAAAAGAAGCAAATAGTAATTGGCCTCCCGCTGATCAATGGCGATTTTCACTGCTTAGAAAGTCCCTAAATACAAAGATTCTCCCTTTCTTAGGGAAACAGGTTTTCTTGAAAAATCCAATGTTAAAATTAGTGATGATTTCAGATCAAGAAATTTCGGGAAATTTATTTATTTTTAAAAAGAAATTTCCTAACAATTTAAACTATATTCCATCTGGATTTCTTTTTCAATATTATTAAGAGCATTGAGAGAAACAGCGTAAAACAAAGATAACAATAATAATCATTGCATAAAAAAAATTAACGTTTATTTCATTGTAGACAAAGGTGCAATAAACTAACCAAATTTAATTGATTTTACTCAAGTAAAATGTATTTATATTTTGATAAAATATAAATATCATTTACTGATATTTCAGTAAATTCATAAAAATAGAGGAAATGTTATAAATTTATTTTTCATTACTTTAAATGTATGATTTGATACACATAAACTTAATTTATGCTGGTGTTAAAACTTAAAATAATCAAAGTAGAAATAAGAAATAAATAATAATATTCCTTATAAAATTACAGGTAATTCTAATCAATACATAAAAGAAAAAGCCAGTGGGAGAGCTTATCTCTTTATGTCATAACGTAAAATTCAGATTTTCGATAATGAACTATTCTAAACTAGTTTATTACTCTGAAGATTTTTAAAAGTTTTTAATAAAAATATCTGTTTTGAGAATTGTGCATAACTCTTTAATCAAGAAGATTAATACGTTACTTATGTGTAGTTTTAAAAACATGATAAAATTTCGCAACTTGTGTATACCAATAGACATATCGCTATAAATCAGCTATGATTTTTTGGAAACTGCATTGTTACTCAATTTATAATTGTTTTTCTCTTTCCGAAATGCTAGCAAAATGCATAATACTCTTAAGAAATTTCTTATATAATTCCCGTAAAGAAATGCTAGATTTGAAGCATAATTGTCATTTTTTATTTTTCTGTAATTCATTCTATTTTGATACATAAGAATTCATAACACTTATTGAATCCTAAGTTTAAATCTGAATTTCATTAACAAACTTTTTTCAAAATTAAATTTTCATTTTCCTTTCATGCAATTCTTCCTATGCATGCTGTAAATTATGATAAATCATTTAATGAGTGAGTGATTAAATGAATATTAATGTCACATTCTTCAGCTACTTGAGGGCTTTTGGTGACGAACCTCGTAATTTTGAACCGTGGTCAAGTGATGAAGACGACACCTGAGTTGGCACTCCCTCTCTTAACTACCACACCAACGGGAGGACGTTTGAGCTCTCGACAGATTTAAAGTGCACCCTCCCTACAACCTAGACCACTAGGCTACCGTGACCACAAAAATAATTTATTGTGGCAAATAAATGTAATAAATAACATAATCACCATTTTTTTTTTTTTTGAAAAATGGTCGCGATGAGGGGTTTTATCATGTTGTAGAGCTGATACGCATTAAATCAAAACTCTTACGATGCCATGGTGTGGAAATTAGAAGTGGGGGCTCTAGCTCGGTTATCGGTCTCGTTACTGGATCGTCATTTAAATTACGAGGTCCGTCTTATTAATTTGCCCCTTATGTTACTTGTAAATGAAATATTAATAATTTATAAATTTACCTATGTCTCCCTTATAATAAATTATTTATATACACACAAGAAATTTAAAATTATATTTTTCCAACAATAATAAAATATTTTCATTAGTAAAAAAGAGGAAATGCTTTGAATTTTTAGAATACTTGATAGTAAAACCACAAACACAAACTGATATAAAAGACAAAATATTATGACTACAAACATTTTTAAGTTGCCTAGGAGCTTCATGTATTTTAAACTTGTTTATATAAAAATAATATATTATTCTTATGTGTACGCTATTGTTTCTTTAGCTAGTAATGACAGCATACAGGGGCTTCTTATTTTTTTTCAGCTTTCGTACAAAAAAATTAGATCCTTAGCCTTCGGATTATCCTTACCTTTTATTCAAGATTTCAAAATAATTGCATAATATTGCTTAAGTTATAAGACTACTGCTCTGATTTTTGTATGTGATTTTGTGCATAAGATTGAGCCAACACATTCCTACGAAGTCAACTCTTTTGATCAACATTCAAAATAATTACAAAAACCTTTTCTTCTCAAAGCACAGACTCCTCAGTCCGGTTACAGATTGTAACAATTTTCTTTGACTTCCTTCAAAAAGAAGGAAGTCTTTATTTTCAAATATATCGCTTTTGTACCCCCTCCCCATGCTTCGTTTGGACAGTCCCCTACTGGGTCTTTTTCACCTTATCTCTCAAAATCTAACACAATATCAGTTTTCCAAACGGTTAATTTCATTCTCTTGATAACGCTCCCAAAGTAGAAGTGGGCCTCCTTTTAAGTTGGCCAGCATAGTTTCTATTTATCCTATGCCCGACAATTTAATAGAAAAGGAAATGCATTTTCTAATGCTTTATTTTGACAAGAAGAAGAATAAAGGAAGAATAGTTTTCCGGGTACTTGAAAGCAATCTGGAAGATTTACAAGAAGGCAGATGTGCATTTCTAAGTTTTATTGCACCAAAAAGCCATATGGTAATCAATAATGACCAAAACCTGAAGGAATCAACAATAATCAAGAGGGAGACGCATTATTTGTCCCATATAAAAGCTTTTACAACTTGCTTTTCTTGCTCATTTACAAGAGCCACGTGACTGTATTCAGAGTTTCAAACGTTCAATAGCCTGAGAGCACACCCGAACACTCCTTTCTTATTATATAATACTACAAAGAGTGTTTTACGAATAAATAAACGGGGAAAAAAGGAAAACGAACAGGTTTTTTTTTTACTTCAATATAACTATCTTTTAGACTACGTTCTGATTATATTTATTTTTAAGATGGATTTTAGAGCATTTTGCAAAATTTTTCGTATTATTATTATTATAAAGAAAACTTACTTTATTTTTTAAAAAAACTTATTTTAAGTTCTAAAAAACCACGAAATGCAACACTATAGAGCTTTCAAAGTATAACATATAACAAAATCAAAAATTTCATTCTTGCTTCTATGGTTTTTGTATAAATCGGGACGTTTTTCTTATGCTGAAGAACTCGTAATATTTGTTTTCTACAAATTTGAAAGAAAAAATATCGGAATTGATAGTTCTTGTTTCGAAGGACACAACTTTTATACATCAACTGTCATAATAAAAAATCTCGAAGTTAGTATCTTGCATTTTATAAAGAAATTCGAAATACTGAAATGAATAGTTTGAAAAACATATAACAAATGTTTCTGTGATTTTTTTGTTGCAAATGTATTTTCTTTTTTCGTTTTTTGTTGTTTATACACGATTAAAAAGTAGGTTTTTTTTGGGGGGGGGGAGGGGGATGTTTTGATATAAAATTTTAAAGAATTGAAAAATGGTCATGGAAGCATTCAGTTTTTTTGCATTTTTAAAGTTTGAATTCTTCAATTTTTAGTTTCAACTTTTATATATCAACCGTTACAATAAGTAAAATTTGAAAGGTATTCCTTGTATTTCACAAATGTATTCAAAAAATTAAAATATATAATTTTAAAAGTTTATTGCAAAAATCTGTAAGACTCATCTATTTTCACGAAATAAATAATACGAATTAAATATTGTAGAACAAATTACATTTTGAAAACGTTTTTGAGAATCTCGATTAGTTCTAATAAATTCAGTATCTATTCAAGTAGTCATAATATATTATATTTTCCAAGCCTTATTTTATTCAAATATTTTTTAGTTTGTGTTCCCTTTTCGAGTTTTCTGTTATTTGAGCAGGAATAAAAAAGATTTGACAATGATTTAATACTTCAAAGAAAGAATGCAAATAATTTTCAAACAAGAATTAGTTGTATGCCGTTTCAAAACATAAATTTATTAGTTTTTAATAATTTATAAAAAAAAGATAAATAATTAAATAAATTATATATTAAGAAATTATTTTTCTGCTCAATTTTGCAAAAAGAAATTGGAATTGTTCAATATATATGATAAGAAAAACTTCAATATAATAATTGTAACACCTTCTTCCTGCGTAAGATTAAATCTGCTAGTGAGGGATGGTCATAAGAGGGAAAAAGAGGGAATTCTAGACTAGTGGGAAAGAGAGGGAACACTCCCGCCCTATTGAATACAAAAGAAACCGGTCAAGTGATTGACGCTCCTGGATTTTTATAGACCCTACGGTGATCTGAACGCTGTTAAAGGGGAAAGAAGAGCTTGGTCGCTACTCCGACCAGCGCCGTCCTTTAAAGGGCTGTTCTTTTTGGTGGCACTATCGACCAGCCGTCCTCTAAAGGTTAATCGGTATTTGCCAGCTTTTTCCACAGACATTTGGGGCCGCGGTAGCTTTGTGGTCAAGATAACGGACTCATGGCCGGTGTGTCATAAGATCGAATCTAGTACGGTTGAAAACCTGCAGTGTAGAAGAGGACGATGCGTGTTAAATCATTCGAGGTTCATTGGCGTGGTGTGGGATTTCAGAGAAGGGATGCCAGAGATCAGATGTCACTCTCGTCTCTTCGAAAGGGTTCAAAATTACGAGGTCTGTCGCCAATTGCCCTCGAATAGCTAAACAGTGTGGCATTAATATTCACTCGCTTTCTCATTCATAGAGATTCACTTAAGGTATCCGACTACCCTAAAACTGTGAATTTTGCCAAAAATTGACAATTTTATTTTATGGGCCATCTTATTAGCTTTATAAAAATACCAAGTTTATCATTTTCCGTTCACTAGAACAAAAACTCGTGTTTTAGTAAAAGCAGATGTCATTACTTTAAGCAAGATGTCATACTTTAAAACGCGTTTTACTCGAAATGAGATTTTTTGAAAATAATCAAACGGGGTCAGCGATTGCTAAAAAAGTTTTGAACATAATTAACTGAAATTTTTTCTGAAAGTTCTGTATAATAGTAGAATTGTTTTAACCTTCAGATTTATCAATCACTGTTTTATTACAAAATTTACAGTCCCTTATGTGAATATAATCACTGTCTTTTTAAGCATTTTCATATAGTAACCGAGATAAAGTGCTCTAGTTTTTGTAAAAAAGAAAATATCTCTTATCCTGAGGTCATTTCAAAACTGAATAATATAGCAACACATTAGATTGAAAAAATTGAAAATTTGTTCATAAGCCTTTGGTGCAGAATGGGCCGCGCTGATGCTACCTTTTATCAATTTTTACCTATTTTTTCCCATTTTAGTCATAATAATTTCTTTTTCTCTTCTTAATTTTAACACATTTTTCTTAAAATGCACTAAACAAATCTAAAAATAACAAAAAAACTACCCATATTTTTTTTTTTTTTTTAAAGTTGTCTCAACCAGTTGGATACCTTAAATGTTTGTTTCTTCTTTTTACATGTAATTTATATTAACCCCTTAATTGCTGATTAAAAGTTACGTGATTCTATGTCTCTATGTTTCATATAGACGCGCGTACGCAGTATATTGGGGGAAAAGACAAGGCGCTTAAGCAAATGTTTCTCTTAAACATGTAAGTCCTTTGCAAACACTGTCGGGGCATTTTATTGCATTCCAAAGCATCCGGAATAGATTACTGACAACGGCGCTAAAAAAAGTTTGGAAAGACGTATATATCCGTCTTGGGCATTTACGCACTGGTTGAGAGAGACGGATATACACGACGGCGGCAGTTAAGGCTTTAAATCTGGTATATTTTTCATTCCATTTTTCACTTTATAGCCGATCACGGATTATTACTGTAAATGACATTTAAAACATTTATTTACTTGTAAGTAATTTAAATTTAAAACAACTTCTAATTATTACATTAATTTACAATAGCATCGAAATATATTGATTACATGCATTATTGTTTGGTTAAAGTGATGAAGTGGGTTCATTTCCCGTTTGGTGGTATTTTTTAAGTAGCATGATGTAGGGGGGGGGGTAATGATTTATTTATGGCAAATTGTTTATTCCAGTAAAGATAATGTGTTCATTAAGCAACGAGTTTTTGATATTATTCGTTGTTTTAAGGTATTCGAAATGGAGATATGGAGATTTTGTTGTGGCTTTTAGATCTGTTCAGTACATTTAAAAAAAAATATATGCTAAAATTAAGAAGAGAAAAATAAATTATTATTACTAAAATGGGAAAAAATGAGTAAAAATTTACAAAAAATAACATAAATGGGGTCCATTTTGTACCAAAAGTTTATCAACAAACTTTCAAATTTCAATTCTGGTTTGCTATGTTATTCATTTTTGAAATAACCTTCAGGATAAGAGATTTTTTAATTTTTACAAAAACTGTAGCACTTTATCTTAGTTACATAAAATTGCTTAAAAAACAGTGATTATATTCACGGGGGATTGTAATAAGGGACTGTAAATTTTGTAATAAAACTGTGATTGACAATTCTGAAGTTTAAAACACTTGTACAATTATACAGAACATACAGAAAAATTTCAGTTAATTGTTTTAAAAACTTTTTGAGCAATCCTTGTCCCCGTTTGAGGATTTAAAAAAAACACATTTCGAGTAAAACGCGTCTTAAAGTATGACATCTTGCTTAAAGTAATGGCATTTGCTTTTACTAAAACACTTGTAGTTTTTGTTCTAGTGAACGGTAAATAATAAACTTGATATTTTTATAAGCTAATAAGATGGCCTACAAAATAAAATCATGAAGAAATTGGCAAGTTTTAGCAAAATTCCCAATTTTAAGGTAGGCGGATACCATAAATCGACGGAAGTTTTTTCTAAAAAAACAAATTATATTTTATTGGGGGAAGAATATTTCGTAATTCTTGTAGAAAAGTTTGATAATTCGAGTTTTAATTCTTTGTGTTTGCTGTACAGCACAATTAGAATGCTTGTTCTTTAACTTCGCGTTGAACCGTGTCTCTTTTAGTAGTTCTGGGCAGTATAGTTGAGAAGTATAGTTTACCTCAATTTTTGTGACTTGGAGGGAAAGGGGAAAATACCTGTGATTCACAATGATACATTGCTGATAATTTGATTTCGAACATGGAATATTTCGCTTGTGAGCACGACATGCGTGCGATTAAATATAATTTTTAATGTGAATTTATCTTGAATACGAGGAGTGGAAAAAAGTTCGTGTGAAAGAGTAGTTTGTTTGAAGAAGGTAAATTAAGTATGAAGCAAATTTTAATGATAACGAATATTTAGGATCGGAGGACCAACTGTGATTTCCTGACATGAAATTTATATAACGGAAAGAAGTACCACAAATAACAATTTACTTCAATACAACAAGAAAAGTAAATTCATTCTTGAAGTAATCGGTTCTTTTCTAACATTTTAGATTTCATGCGTCCAAAGATGTACGAGGGTGGTCCAATAAGTACTTAGCCTGACTGCCAAATGGTTCCACTATCGCAAGAGAAATACACTATAGTGTAAGTACCTTTCTGTAGATGACTACTGACGAAATTTCAGCCGGATCGAACTTGTAGTTCTGTTATGAGAGCGTGTGAAAGCAAGCATGTCCGTTGATTAAAAAAAAAAATGGAAAATGAGCAATATCGGTCGGTGATTCTATTCTTGTATTTGGAAAGGAAATCGCGCAGTGAAATCAAAGAGCGCTTGGATGCAGTGTATGGAGATGCTTCTCCTTCGATGGCGACCGTCGAAAATTGCTTCAACAAATTTCAACGTGGTCGCACGTCGGTTTTTTATGAGCCCCGAAAACAGCAACCACGGAGGATAACGTGACGAAACGCCACGATCTCGTTTCGGTAGACCTCCGATTGAAATTGCGCAAGTTAGCTGAGACAGTAGGCATCTCAAAATACCACTTGGCGGATATCCTACAAGAAATTTTGGGTATGAGAAAGCTGTCGGCAAGATGGGTGCCACGTTTGCAAACTCCGGATAACAAACGCAACCATGTGATCACTTCAGAGCAGTTGGCGCTTTTTAAGCGCAATCCGAAGGAGGTTTTGCGTCGTTACTTGACCGTCGATAAAACCTGGATCCACTGGTACACACCAGAGACCAAGGAACAATGGACTTTACCGGATGAACCTGCTCTGAAGAAAGCGAAGACTGTCCTATCGATCGGAAAAGTGATGGCCATCGTTTTCTGGGATTCGCAAGGTGTGGTATACATTGACTACCTGGAGAAAGGCAAAACGGTCACAGGAAAGCACTATGTGGAATTATTGGGTCGATTCGTTGCAGAATTTAAAAAAACGGCTCCATTTGGCGAAGAAAAAAGTGCTCTTCCACCACGACAATGCACCGGCTCACACCTCCGCACTCGCCACGGCTAAATTGATCAAATTGGGCTACAAACTGCTGCCCCGTCCACCGTATTCTCCAGATTTGGCCCAGTGCGACTTCTTTTTGCTTCCCAACTTAAAAAAGTCAGTCGCCAGGTAGAGATTTCACTCGAATGAGGAAGTAATCACCACCACGGAGGCCAACTTTGCAGACCTCAAGAAAACTTTTTTTCAGACGGGTTTATGAAGTTGCAGCATCGCTGGGTCAAGTTTATCGAACTAAAAGAAGATTATATTGAAAAATAAATTGCATTTTTTCCAAAATTTGTGTTTTTTCATTTGTAGGCTAAGTACTTATTGGACGTTCTCGTATTATACCTACAAAGTGAGAAAACAGTTTGGTTTTCTTTTTTTTTTTTTGGTGCCAATCGTAAGATTTATCTCGTTTGGGAAGGATTACAATTTATTATAGATAAAATATTATTTAAAAAACAAAACTCTAAATCATATATATATTTCACTTTTAAAAGTTATATTTTTTATTTCCAATGAGATTTCTGATTAGTACTTACCATTGCAAAGCTTGTACTTACTTCAGGAGCTGGTACCACTTTCTATCTGACGACCCTTTTAAAAGGTAACTAAAAATCGCCAATTTCCCCAAAGAGCTCTCTATATATCGCTTTAGCCATAAAGTGTTGGGATCATGGTAGCCAAACAACCATGATCACAAACTCGTGCTCTTCGGGGAAATGAGTTTGAATCCCTGTGCTGCTGAAGATCCGTCATGTAGAGTGACTGATGTATATTAAATCTGTTCTGGGTCAAAGTGCTCACGTTGGTTTGGAGTGGAAGTTTGGAGGTCACTTGGCAGAATTTCAAGATTACGAATTCTCGTATTTTCCTCAAATAATTATATATTAATTAAGAACTCATGCTCATTCGTAAGAAAACGTGTTCTTGCAATTAAGAGTCAGGCAGGTTAAGATATGTGAATATACACCATTTAGTTGTAATGGGATTAAAAGATTATAAACACGCTAAAATCCATCAAGAAAGGCTAAAGAACATAACTGATGGTGCGCTTTTGTAATTAAAATTTTTTGTTACCTCCTTTTAAGGAAAATTAAGTGAAAAACATTTTTAATTGTTATTTATACTTATGTAAATGAAATATACATTATATAAATATTGGAAATAAATGTATTTTTAATGCTATTATTAATTGTTGCTTCATTTCATATGCTAGAACTAAAAAGAACTTTAGTTTGTAGCTTTCCTCCCCATGTTTATTCTTGAAATAACTTGAGGAATTACATGTCATATTGCTTATGAAATGCAGTCTGATGCTGCTAGTCATAGTCAGTCAGATTTCCATCTAAGTCTCCAAAACGTTTACATTAAAAATCATTGTATGAAATCTAAAGGAATTCCACATGTCGCAGTTTGTCCTTTTATTATCCTTTTCTATATAAAATTTAAGTATTCCTTTTTTTCACAGAAAAAATAAGTAACTTCGTAGAATAAAACAGAATCAAACTGGACGTTAATTCAAAATTACTTAAGAACATGAAAAATTGCAAGTTTATGTGCCTGAAATTGTAAGTGTATTTTCTGTAGTTGTATAACAATCAAAATTAATTTTCACTTGTAGACTCCAAAGCTGGTTAGCATTGTTTTAATATGGAGTGATAAGTAGCCATAAATAGTGAAATAATAAATTCACTATCACTCTTTCAGCCTTTGACATGAGTGTTTTTATTTAAATCATCAACATTACAGTCTGCAGCTACGCCACTCACGCGTTAGGCGAGTGGTGCGAAAAGGAATATCTAATTGGGCCTGTCGTTAAGGGCTTTTATTTCTGATTTTGCAGTTTTTGACTTGTAGGAGAAAGGGGTGATGCATATCCTCTTCCAGAGAAGAAAATTGTTTATGTTGTTAAAGAACTTTCTAAGATAAACATAGAGAATGTTGTTTTTCAATCATTACTGCAGTCGATAAACCTCACCAGTAGGTGTGAGTGTCGATGGAATATTTTAACATTGGTGGTTGTGGGCAGTCTCTTGTTGAAATGCCTGGTGTGTTCGACGTATGCGCCAAAGATGTTTTCAATCACTAGGTGGAAAATAATGGGAATGTCGAAGTTTGAGACTCTCAATGGAGTGTATAATAAACCGGTATGAATAGAATGTGCTTCCATCTAGTGTTCAATTCCTGGTTCACCACGTCAGCATAAGGTGTTGAAAACGAATCAAACATGAGACTTTGGCTACTACTTTAGGGATGGATGATTTGAACTTCCAACCTACAGTTCTGGAGACAACTCTTAGCACGCGTTAGACGACTGAGATGAAAAGGAATTCTTAGTCGGGCCAGACATTAAGCGTTTTTATTCCTGTTCTTTGCTGTTTCCAACTTGCAGGAGAATGGTACTTTGCATATGCATTTTGGTATTATTACTCACTATTGATAATGACTTTAAATTAGTTCAACTATATTTAAAATATATTATTGATTTCAAGCTCTAAAAATGTTATATATCTGAGATGTTACTGTGCTATTACTTAAGGGTTGTTTTTATTAAAAAAATATGTATATAATTCATTTAAATACTGTTTGTTAAATATTTACTTTTATTTATTAGATGAAAAACTTCCCAATATAACGTGTGATGTCATATCAAATATTAAAGAAACAAAACTATATTTACTAATTTATAGGAATCTTAAACTAATTTCAAAACATAAAATTGTGGATATTCTTTGAGCCTAAATTGGCAAGAGCATTTTAAACGGCAGAATTCATACAAATTTTAAATAACACCAACAATCTGGTTCAGCAGCTTCCACAAGAAATTCAAATATCTTTTTATGCAGTAAAAGCGATTTATCAATTTCGTTGTTTAACTTGAGAAAGTTAGAAAGCAAGTACCTCCGAGAAGTACAATGGCGCAGGAATTTTCAAACGTTCTATTGTGACATTTCTAATCTAAACCTCACACGGGACCAAAAGCTTCGTACGACTGTTTCGCGTTTTTCTTTCTTTATTTCATGTTTCTTTTCCACCTTTATTTAAGGTCGGGATTGTATTTTTTACCCTCCCTCTTTGCGAAAAGTGCTCGGGGACTTTCTTCACCTTATTTTCAACAGTTTCTTCCTCTTTTAGTGTTTCGCTTCCTAAAAAAAGGGAAAAAATGGGATCTCATATATATTTTCTGGAAAATTTTTTCCCCTTCCAAAGCCCTAAAGCCAATTTTCTTCAAGCTCGTGTGATTGAAAGCAGGGATTTGAGAAAGAGAGGAATTGGAAAATTTCCTTACTAAAACAATTTTTCACACTCGATTTTCCTGTTTAAATAAAACGCGACTGTAATTGTATCACCTGGAAGAAAAGGGGACATTCGTTTTAGAAGAAAACCTCGCTTTAAATTTTGCATGCGTTCATTTAATGGAATTCAAAGGGTATTGTAATGCTTAGACTGTATAGTAATGCTTACCATAAATGACTAAGAATGTGATTCAAAAGATAGGTTTCCGAACTAGTTAAAGAAAGTCTCATTTATTTTTTATACTTTAGAAAGCAATTTAAAATTGCAAAAGTAAAACAAAGATGTCTCAGATACTGAACCTGGAGCCTAATTATGATCCTTTTGTACTGAATGTATTCAATAAACCTTAAAGAAAACATGTTTCAGAATAAATATCCCGAAATTATATTTAAGAGCAATCGCATGCTAAGTGTGGTTGCATGTTTTTTAAAAAGGAAAGTGAATTGTGATATATATACATATACACACACAGAAAAATGAGTTTCAACATTTTTTTTTCTGAACGTTTATTTACAACCGAAAAAAAATCCATAAAATTCCATATTTTCATTAAAATTATACTTAAATATGCAGAATTTAGAATCACAAGGAAATTAAAGTAATTTACAAACAAGTAATATAAAAAAAAAATTTTAAGTCAGTTCTTACTTATAGGTCAACAAATAATTTTTTTTTATTTTAGTTACTTTTTATTAAATCATTAAAATTAATATAATTATGTACATGCATATGACTTAATCACAATATTAAGTGGCAAATTAGAAAACGATTTTAATTTCTCTATATAGTGTTTGACTATTACTTTTTTTGTTTGTTCCTATTCATTCATTCATAAACCACATTCTCAGAAATTGGACAATCCCAGGTAAGATTCGATTTCACAACCTTTGGATTAGGAGTCCAAAGTGCTATCCATTCCACTACAGGGACACAAAGAGCTATTTCCTTTATATATATAGTGTTAAACTATTGTTTTTTTATTATTTTTGCAAAATTTAATTTAATTAATGAATTAATATTTGCCAAAACTGCATTAACATAAAGTGTCATCAACTACAAGTTTAAATAATGTGTTGGAACTTGAGTGGATGAATAAAAAATATTTTATTAATGATCGAAAATTTGAACAGTACACACACAACACACACACACACATAATATATATGGATATATATAAATATATATATTCACACACTCCCCTCCATATATGTATATATTGAGGGAGTGTGAACTAATAGTAGAAAAAAAAAGGGGTGGGTAATTACTAATGAATACACATAAACTTAAACTGGTTTTCAAAGAATTATTTAGTTCTCATAATTATACTTATTTAACGTTGCAGAGAGAGAAGATTGAATATTTGAAAGGCTATTGTATAAGTATATTTATAATGTTCTTAAAATACTTTATTCCTGAAATACACAGCTGTCCCATTACAATCCCTTGAAGGAAGGATGATACAAGCTTCGGATTCGTAGGAAAGGAAGAAGATACTGGGATAGTCAGTTTGTCAGTCGACTGAGTGAGGGAGGGAATATTAAAGTCCAGCTATTCAGCAACTCGAGGGCTTTTGGAGACGTACCTCGTAATTTTGATCCATGGTTTAGTGATGAGGATGACACCTTAGTAGGCACCCTTTTTTCCTAAATTCCACACCCCACCAACGGGTGGACGTTTGAGCTTCGACAGATTTAACGTGAATCACCCAACCCACACTTTGGGTGAATGGTCAGTCAAAAGACACGGGATAAGAAAATGTTTTCGATTGCTGTATAAAAAGAAACTAACGCTGTGGGGTTCTCATTATTTGACTGTGTTATGTCTCATATAAGAAGGAAAAACGGTTTATAACGCATGTTCTGGCTTGGAAAAATTTCTACCACATCGGATGTCGTCGAAGCAGCCACCCCCCTAGCCACACCCTCTTGCTTCTTCCAGTCCACCAACCAGGAAGCTCCCTCTAAATCTAAACATCTTCATTAAAAGGCCTCAAATACTTTCGATATGGGATGGAGGTACACTTGGCGTTCCGTTTCCCAAAGATGTTAAGCGTCTCACAACTTATGTTGAAATTCGAAGGAAGCAGGATTGGAGCCTAGCGAGAGTGTAGAGTATCGATCTGTAATATTTCTACTCACAGTGATCGGAAATCAACAACTTTCATTGAAATCACAGAACGTTCATGAACATCTGCAACAATAAGGATAGCACAAAAATCTTCTCCACAGAAAAATACATATACGTACCAATTTTCATAGTGATCGGTTGAACGGTGTTGGAGTAAAGCGAGATCATATATACAAACATGCCTTTTTATTAATAGATTATAACCAAATCACACAACAGTATATAATTTGCTGTTTAGGAAAACAGTACTTAAAAATTCTATATGTATATGTGGAAATTACAAGCACACACATTCATAAAATTTAGTGTTACTTATCAAAAGATTTGAAAGAAAGTTTATTGGACAATGTATACTCCTTTAGTTGATGTGAATAAACGAGAAAGAGCATTATTGCGTTGTATAATAAATGATTCTATATAGAAACATATTTCTAAATAAGTCGACATGAGAGACATTGATATACGAGTATATCTAGAATTCTTACTCGTGTCTTCATATGATAAATTAATACCATACGGGTATAAATTAAGTACATACTTCAGCTACACAAATGAAAAATACTTATATATAAAAATGTCGGTTTTCCCATTTATCTGAATGATATATGGATGTATGTTGGGTTATTTTGTAGACAGATTGTGTTATGTATGAGAGAAAATATTTTGTATAATTCAGGACTAATACTGCTCTATTATTTATTTATTTTTACATTTTTATTTACTTAATTTATTTTCGAACAATGTAATAAAATAAGATATAATAAACTACAAAATATGTTTTATTTTAAAAAAATAATAGACAGAAAAAAAAACGTATTGTATATATGTGACCCAAATATTATCTCATTTTGAATAAAAATCTCCTATTCAATTTGTAAGAAAAAAATGAGTAACTGCAGCTAATGTCAATTTTGAAAATCCAGAGACTGTGACGTTTGATATAAATAAAAGTAGGGTGATATTTATTAATTTAAATATTTAGTTTATTTACGTCGCATCTATTAATTATTGTATATACACTTTGAAGTTATTAAACTTTTTCTTAGAATTATTAGAGTCCAAGCTCTGTTGTTTGTGAGGGAGGACGTACGTCTTGATTATACGAAAGTTTTCAACTGTCTCTTTCTTTGTCCTCTCTAGGTTTTTTTGGGATCATTGTGCTCGCATTTGTATCCTCGAGTTGCATCCGGTTCGTGGGCAGAGTAAGGGGTTTCTCGTGGTGTCAAAGGTTGCCTGGGCGATGACCAATGGTGATCATATCCACAAAATAAGCCGATTCACAGCTGTGTGGCGGGAAACATCACAAGAATAGTAGTTTTGGTATTTATTCTTACATTTACTAAGAAAAATCAATTCTATTCTTTATTAAAATGCATGAGAAATTGTTAGATACGTATATAGTAAATTTAAATCAAATGAGAAAATTGAATTTAGCTTCTCCACATGTAAATATAACATTATACCATATTTGATATGCATAGCACACAATATTTTGCTATTAGATTTAGCATTGTTAAAATTTAAAAATAACGGACAATTGTGATAGCTCAACTAATTGTATATTATAATAAAAATCATCTAGTATATATTTTTGAAAGTAAAAATCATCATATTTTTTTAACTATAACGGCCTTTTTCTATATTTATAAAACCAAACCTCTCTTTTACAAATTTAATTTAGTCTTTATTTCATGCATGGTCACTTGTTTTATACATTGTTTCCATTTTCCGTTGCTTCATATCAATGAAAAAGTCTCAAATTTAATATTATTTTGTTTGTCGGAACTTGGAGATAATCTTTTTTCAAAAATTGTTTTTACCATAGCAATTTCCAAATGATAACATTAGCATATTACTATGGATATAATGTAGGGTGAGTATAAATGACGGACCTGATTTTAAAAAAAATCATATTATTATCGGAACTACCTGACATATTAGAATAAGAGATAGATGAATGTAAAGATAAATGTACCAAGTTTTGTTTTCTTTTAAATGTTTGATGTGTGACCCTTTTGTTACGCGCCATACTTCCAATCTATAATCAATCTCGTTCCATGCATTTTCTAGCATTACTCTACTAATGGTTCGTAATGCTGCATAAATGATTACTTATAGTCTGTTATTTGTTGTGAATTGTGAATGATACGATTTAAAATTTAATTTTTTTTCTTTAAATGTTCCATACTGTTTTCTGGGGCACTCCAAGTTCACATGTGTCAACTCTCGTAGATTTCCATCTACTTCAGACAAAACTGCTCATCCTCTTCACTGCTTCTTCCGAGGCGCTTGGCAGGCCACTGCTTTTCTTTTACCACGGGTTTCCTGTTTCCTAAAATTGATAATTTCATTGAGAATACTCTTGTTGATTGGTTCTTCTTTCTCATAGCGATTTCTAAATGAACGTTGCGCAAAAATAACACAAAATACCCGGGGGGCTGACCCCATAGGGGGCGCACCCCACAGTTTGAAAAACGCTGTCCTAACCCGTTACAGGAAGGCCTAAAAGAATCAGAGAACATACACATATATATAGGCATGTTACAACCGTCTTTGTAGAATTAGGAACCTCCCTTTATGATCCTATCAATGAATAACGGGCAAACTAAAACCCACCACAGATATTTAAATAATCAGTTTAATTTCATTAGTTTCAAAGTTTTCATTGTTTAATTAGTTTTGATTTTCTTAAGTCATCCCATTTTGTCTTTCTTCAAGTATATTCAGTTCGAATTAGAACTTCTAAGCAGTGGGTCTTTTTTATAGCATTTTGAAAATAGGACTTCTATTATAATCACCCTGTGCAACGGAAAGTACTTCAGTATATGAAGTTCATAGAAACGCAGGTGAGAATTTTTTTAAAAAAAATGTGTGCTGTTGTTAAACATTGCTTTATTCGAAGAATCAATCCAAATATATAAAACAGCTCAAGTGTAACACAAGAGCAATAAAAAGGAACAAATATTTAAAGGATCAGGGCACATTAAAATGGGAACAAAAGAAAAAATAAATAATTTAAGCAACAAGAAAAGGAGCGTGAGAGATGTCCTTACAAAGAGTTCATGAATGTTCTGGCATTCCAGTATAGTTTGCTGATCTCGCCACGTTTTTGAGACTCCTAATCTAGTTCAGGGCATGTAAGATGCTCTGCATTCATGATTCCTGGATTCCAAATTTACCATATGCTAGATGGATGGATGTCTATTTTATTAAGATGATGTGCCGTGCAATCATGGCTTGTTTGCATACCATGATTGCACGACACATCTTCTTAAAAATACATTTAATTCAGTTTTAGAAAACGTAAATAATATTTTTCAAATCAATTAATGAAATTTGAAGTTACAAGTTAGTATTTTTGATGTGTAACATCTTTCCTCTCAATTGTTGGAGATTTGTGGGAGTGATTTCATGAAAAGGGACGGAAATGCGTAACAGGAAGTTGGGGAAGTGCGCTATTCAGTGAAGTTCTGTTTTTTCTCCTTCATTCGCGAGAGGCTCCTCCTCCTTCCCCCACTCCCTGCGGTCTAGGCCGTGGGATCTTTGTTTTCGTTTTCTCACTTTAAAATCAGAAAAGAAGCTAAGTCCTTTAGGCGGAGACGTGGTTAGACAATGACAAACGTGTTTCGATACCTGACTTCGATTGCTGCTTACAATTTAAACGACCGGGCCACACAGCAGCTGGTGGTGCGATCTATCGTAAACAGAACAACTCACATGTTGTGGCTCGACATATGGATATTACTTATCGTCAAACAAGTGGACTTGGTATTGTTAGTCAAAATATTGGGGACATATGTGCGGCAAAATGCTTATTTGAAAATGGACAAAACGTGATTTCGGTGGTCGTATACACTTCTCCGAATCAAACGGTTCAAAAAATTTAAGATTCCTGCATTTTTTACTTTTACCATATACCGAAGGTGGTTTTGTTCTTTTTTTTTTAAAAAAAAAAACTATCACTCGCTTCCCATGATTTTGAGTGGTGATTTTAAAGTTAACTTCAGTTTGCTAGAAGCCGAGCCACTCATAGCTTTTTTGAATGATGAACTCAAGCTCGAAAGGAACACAAATCGAAATGCCTCGACAACTAACAGTGGTACTGTTATTGACGCTATTTTTCAACGGTTTTTAAATACTTTGAAAACACAAGTATATGTGTCATATTTTAGTTATCATAAGTTATCATTACCGCTCTTCCCCAAATTGAACAAGAATAATTATTTTTGATAAAAAATTGTATTACTCCTTGTGTTAATTAAATAAAATTTTCATTAAAGATATAATTGTTCCATAGAAAATTATTTCCAATCATACTCGATTCATTTTTTTCAGGATTTAAGTTGCTATTGCGAATTTACCACGATAATATGTCAGATGTTACACATCGTATGCGACTACTGTAAGGCTCGTTTCTTTTCTTTTCTTTTTTTTTTACTACTTTTGGCCAGGGTTACAAAAGACCACTACAGCACAAGGAGTAGGAACAAAAACAAAAACATACAAAACAAACAAAGTAGGAAATAAAAACGTGGCGAGAAAAGTCTATGAACCCAATAAAGATCTAACTTGCCAATAAAAATAGCTCAAAGAAGAACTCTTTAGGGCTGGACAGTGGTGAATGTAGTCAACATCCATGTCCTTCCAAAAATCATAGAGCGTGCAGAAATGGGCCTGTGCAAAATGAATTCGATGAAGATGTTTAAAGAGGAAGTCGTGTCCAGTAGCCAGACGAAACTCGACAACTGCTTTACGTCTTGGTTAAGATCTTTAAGATTATTCCACCAGATCTCATTGGAATTTCTCTCTATGTATTGAATTGAAGTGAGATCTTTCATTTTTTTCTTAATACTATACTTTGAGTTAATAATTAAAACGAGGTGTTTTAATTGACAATCAATCACACCCAAAAGTTTTTTTACAGTTCTCTCTCTCTCTACAAAACTTTAATAACTACTTATTTACTTGCATTTTATACTTATATTTAATACGTACATTTTATGAATCAAAATAGTATTTAATTGTATGCCTTTTAGAATCTAAATATAATACATAAATCAGAGAATATACTGATTTTAATTTTACACTTAACTTAATTCTAAGAATTAGAAATAAATATCTATCATTTTGAGTAATGGAGCGAGAGCTATAGATTGAGGTCAACTTATTGTCCTTTGATGTATACTCCACATAGTGATAAGTATAATGAAGGAATGGAGTGTCCTGCGATTATTGGAGAGGTTGACATTTACTGCTGCATGCTTTCTTAATGTGTGATGAACGAGTCATCACAAATTTCCTTAATTATTCACGATGATTGCATTTCTCTCACGCCATTCATCACCGTTATTCAATTAAACGATCCACATGTTGATATGTTTACTTCCCTGACCTTGACCTCTTTTGAATATTTTTATAGCAGGAATATTGGGGGAAAAGAATTTTCAATTTAATGAGTATTTTAGAAAGGTGTATTGTAATGCTCTGTATTTTTCGAATTTTGGAAGATTTATGAGATGATTACTGGAATAATAGAAAACTTTTTCGTCTCTTGGAGTAAATTTTAAATTTATTTGTGTTTTTAACCCTTTAATCGGTTTGCCTGTACGGGCACTGATATTTTCTTTTTTTCCTATCTTTGACTTTTCCATTATTTAAATTCTTATAGTGAGATTATTAGTGTTAGTGTGTATTTAAGATATGCAGTTTGCCCATGGTACTAAAATACTTCTCATCCGGGATTTTCTTTGTAGAGATTGAGGAGATTTTTCACACTGAATGCAGGAATTTAGATTCTTGAAAATATTCAATAAAGAACAGGAATTGGGGCAAGGTAATGTGCAATCTGTTGCATTAGAAGAAATGAATATGGAAAGATAACAAAAAAAAAACCCCGATATTTTCTCTGTCCTCATTGCAATGTAAGACTTAGCATTACACCATGCTTCAAATTGTATGTCACATAAAATCCTCAACTGCTTGAACAAGAGGTACGGACATAATATTTTTTTTGTCAGTATCAGAGAAATTCTTTTAAGATATATAAAATATTCTTCATATCACACATGCAGAGCGTACTTATAAAATTCTAACGATTATGGGGTTTGTGTTCTACAGTTTTAAAATAAAAAAATACTGTGAAAAATTTAAAATATAAAATAAAAATAAAATTCTTCCATTTTTGTTTTCTGTGTGTCAAGTTTTGCTTAGTTGTATGCAAAAAAAAAAAAAAAATGCTCTTTTTTGGAACATTTTGAGCAAAATATTGATTGCTTGAAGGGTTAAATTTCCTTTCATTATTTTACACATGCAGTTCAAATCTTAAAACGCAAAACTGATGGATTATCTATAATGTGTTTGAAGCATTAAAATGAAAATGTTATGTACAAAAATTAATTTTATGCACTGTGTGAATTTGAGTGTTTTCATTTTTTTCCCATTGTAATTTGCTTTCACAATTTTATCTTCATTTTAATCTTATATACTACAAGGCCACTAACTAGTTCACAAAAATATATTTTGCTCTTATACTTTGAATAATTCCTTCGGTGTGATTTTATTCTCAAATTCCATGTGTACATTACCCAGCAAGTCGCACTAATTTGCTTACGTTGATACTCTCAGGAATGAACTGAATTTTCCACTTTTGTTTATAATGGTGCTTTTAAATTTATTCAGGATGAGGAGATTATTGTTGATAACAGTAGGGATTTTTTTGATATTGATCGTAGAAGAGATTTTCTATTCATCATGTAGTACACAGATGGGCTGACCTTTCCAGGGTAAGGGCTACTTCTAATGATTATAAGGTGTTGAAGTCCACCTACTGGCGTATATGTGGTCATTCTGTATTAAAATTGCATGTTTTTTTTTTACAGTTTCTTTTCGACATTGCACACTTCTTTTAAAACATGACAGATAGCTAGTTTTACCACAAAATACACAAAATTATCAAGTTGAATGCTTGAACAACTATGAGCGACTACTAGGGCAGAAGTATTCAATGTAGTGAAAAGAGAAAATTTGGGGACCGATGAATTTCAAATCGATAAATGTACTTAATTTGTCCATTGTGGGGCATCAACACAAGAACCCAATCCTATGAAAACTCCTGGTGTGGGATGATGCCTCTATAGCCACATCCCGTGCTATCGCGGGAGAGCTGTTTATCAATAATTATTGTTCCTTTCAGTAGACGCCTGGAAAAAATCCTTATCCATGCAAACGTCTGGCATCTCAGTGATAACTTTTCCCCCTCTAACGGCAGTGAATATGTTAAGCGTTATCGTGCTTTTCCAATGAAGGTACATGTGTCATTTACACAATTATCTAATCATTTGCTTAAGTTAACACAGTCGCATCTATTCCGAAAAATCGGATCTCCAATCTAGCTTGCGTTGGTATTCCATAAATATGTTTCTATTGGAATTCACGTCTTATGTCTTATTAAAAGCGGTCATTCCAAAATGTCTTGGTGGTTCATCGGTTGATTGCGATCTACTTAATGTCTATCCTTCCTGTAGTGTGTCTTCTGCCATCATCTTAGCTGACACAGATTCAACTTTAAGCAAATCTGATCCGGATATAAAGTCACTTGATTGTTCTTAAATAAATTTGATTGCAGCAGGAATTTGCGTTTTATTTCTGTGACTTTTATTATTCCAAACTCAACTCAAAGCTTCTTTTGTTAGTTTTCTCATCCGTATAAAATTATATAAATAAATTTAAATAAGTCTAGACCTCACATATTTTCTCTAAATATATGGCACCTTTCTTTTTGTAAGGTATTAGTATTATGTATGATTTATTTTATTACTCACTCATGTAAAATATTACATGAACATAAAATAAAAATATTAAAAAAATGTATTATTTTATTTTACAAATTTTTGTTTTTTACTAACAGATTATATTCTCCATCAGAAGACATTTTCAGCTCCATTTCCATTTAAACCATTAAATTTAAATACATCTATTATTGTATTTTAATAGTACAATGGACATTCAGAAAGAAAATTTCGTCATTTTTTCTGAAAGGGAAGATGGCACACCGGGTGAAAAACAATCGCCATAAAACACCACAGCGGTTACTGATTGAACGTCGGAAGGAAAGTCAGCACAAGAGTAAGAGGCCTGTGCAGAGTGTGAAAGAATAGACAGCAGCAGCAGACCGGTGCACAGTGGTCAGTTTTCCCGATCTGGCGCACGGAAATTATTTTATAGCTTTGAAGTCTTCATAATTATATCTAATGATCAAAAATCTTAGTAATTAATGTAAATTGGTTATTCTCTTTTGTTTTTTACCAAGAAAAAAGGTGAATAGGGTCTGAACTAATTTACGTTAAATTTGAATTTGATCAAGAATAAATGATTGCTGAGGGGAACTAGTTTCTAAGCAAGGATCTAAGGATATTCACAGAAGCAGTAATTTGACACATGGGAGAATATATACAAGAAATAAAGCGGCATGTTAAAAAAATTAAATTAACATATTTAAACAAATACAATCAAACATAACAATGTACGTGTACAATGAAGGTTAATACGTAATGTTTAAAAGGACTCGGCACCCTTTAAGCATTTTTTTTTAAATTTATGTACTCAAAAATTATATCTTAGTATTTCATATACGTTTCTATTTAAGAAAATGAAACGAGATAAATTTTGCACATATTATTCACAACATTTTAAAAATTTAATTTTTTTAAAAAAATTTGAATTTTTTAAAAAATTTTATTCTTTTTGTGTTAATTAATTTTTTGTAATATTCCTAAGGATGTTTTAAATACCTTTAGGGATCGATTTTACAAAATCTTAATTAATTTTGGAGAAAAAAAATAATGAAATGATATATATGCAAAATTCAACCAAAAGCCTGATATCTCCCACATTTAAAGTTTTTTGCTTCACATAATATCGAAATATTACAATTTTATGAAAAACAAATGATGGAATGAACTAAAATTATAAAATTATTACCCTGGCGAACCTTTAGGTGTCTACCATGCATCAGCTTCATACCTCGCCTTCAGTGATATAATGCTATTTTGGATATCAATGTGTTTTAAAACATCTTCCTGAGCTTTGGCTAATATGCATAAGGTGTGGTAAAAAGCGCTTGCATTGGAATCCCTTTTGATATTTTATCAATGACGATACCAGGAGGATAACAGTTAATTTTAGTCTCTATAAGCTTATTATAGTTGGGGTAAATATCAGCGTGGAACTCTGCTATTTCCTTTTTTTCTATTATATTGGCCCTTTGACATTTTGGTGTCGACATAAAGAGCCAAAGCTTGGTCAGTCATTTTTTTCGCTGATTCTGGCTGTCGGGCTAAGCATTTCTTCAGACGAGTAGCACGTCTAGGTAAGCAAGTAGTCACTTGTTTCAAAATTAAGGCAGCATCTCTTTCTCCAGCTGCTTGCATTCACATTCTTGTTGCAAATGCTAGTTCTTGCTTGCTTGCTGAATCAAGAAGAGGACGAACTCTTTCCCTCTTTGCCGTGTTTTTGCATTCCCCGAATGATTTTGAGGGTCGACCTGGAGTTGATTTGGATGGTATAAATCTTACTCCCCCCCGACAACCACGCATCATTCAACTTGGAGAAGAATTTTTCATTTCTACGGCACCTCATCCCCCCCCCCACAAACGAGTAGAATTTTTAACAATTTTTCTAAATTAAAATTGCAGCTGGTCCTCATATTTATCACAGTCCATTGTAGCCCTAACAAAACTCAAAACAGTATTAGTTTTATGCTTGGGATCCTGCTCTTTCTTCCACACATTGAATAAGGCACGCCGAGTAATACCATTGGCCAACACTGAAAAAAACCATAACTATGGGAGTTGCAGGAAGTAGCAGCTAAATTTGGTATTAAATTAAAGGTCTATATCTACTCTATGTGACTTAAGTATTACTGTGATCAATCCGTGTCAATCCCAAAAGTTCTAATCCATTAAACACAAAAAACCAACATACGTTAGTAGGAGTTACATGCTGTGCTAAATGTTACGTTTTTATAATTTTTAATCGAACTTGAACCTAATTTGAAAGTCAAATCAAGAAATTACTTATCCATGGCATGTATTTTCAAAAAAAAATCCGCTAAAATCTGCAAAATCTCTTTCAGACGAAACGATTGAACTTTCGACTGGAAAATGAGGCTCGCAAGTGTTTCTTGTAGAAAGAACAAACCCGATATATACCGATGGTTGTTGAAAATTTCCATTCGCGTACTCACAAAAAATGTTTACCACATGGCTAGGGAACTCAAGAGGACCATAAATTGTGGGTTGATTTTTATTTCCGCGCAACTTCATTTTTGGGGTTTCCGTGCGCCAGATCGGGAAAACTGACCACTGTGCGGCGTGCCCTAGGTTATTTGAGTGCAAGTCACCATGACAGGTAATCAATAGAAATTCATGAGACTACTATAACAAATGTCGCAATGTCGGTGGTAATTATGTCGAAAAACAGTGCAAGATGTTTTTGTAGTTAATCATGTTAAGGTGCATTTTTTCTGAGAATAAAGTTTTCCCTGTATATTATACTATTTAATTTACTATTATTCTTAATCTAATTTTATATAAATTTTTAATAGTTTTTTGTATAAGTTATTGCAATATATCGTAATTTTTTATGTTTTTGATATAAAACACACGCATGCATTCGTTTCAATTTTGTCGTCAATCGTTTTTCACAAAAGAATTTCCAAAACAATTGAATTAGTATTTATAGAAAATACGCGGTAAGTTTGTTATGGATGCTAAGTAAAGTTCATATTTATTTTAAAAATTATATTATTTTAACTCAACAACATTAAAAACTATAGGAATATTTTCAACACAGCAAAACTCTTATAATGTAAACAAAAATAACCTCATATAAAGTAACAGACTAGAGCCTCATTCAATTTATCCAATCAACCAACCTTCTGTCATTTCTAGCCAGAAAACTAGATCCAGGGGAGGAGGGGGTGGCAGATGGTTAGGGGAAGTGGAGTGTAAATGTGAATCAAATCCAGGGACGGGGTGGGAAAAGTCATTACGAGCTTTAGTGGCCGTTGTGGGGATTGAAGCCCACTTCAGGTCACACTGCATCCAATCTAAAGCAGTCATCAGGCGAATCAAGGCCCTTTAATAGCCTCCTCCATGTGTTTCCGCTCCCTGGGAATTCTCGATAGCCTTGTAGAAGAAAAGAATTTTCGAAAAAAGAAAAAAAAATGGATTTTCTCAGAACAAAAATAATAAAAGTGAATGTGGGATGATGGGGTGGGGTTGCAGTGGAAATACAAAAGACGTCACGGCTGCAATTTGAGGAGTTGAGCACTTGACACTTACTGGAAGATGCATTGGCAACGCATGAAGAAAGGAGATATAGAGTATAGAAAAGTGGTTGGGAGATTTAGAGAATGGAAGCTTCGATTTTCCTGAAAGGAGTTTGTTCGGGTAAAGAGTGTTTGTGCGGAAAGCTTCTTAAATCGTATAATTCTACGTAATAAACGGAAGAAGTGGACTGATGATTGGAAAGATTGAAGAAATATGTTCAGTTTAAAATTATATACGTGAACACAACATTTTATGTGTTCCACAGTTACTGAAAATGCATATTCATATTTTGCAGTTCAGACATAAAATTCTTTAAAATCAAGAAATCATGATCGATATTTGACTGTTAAAAATATTTTTTTTTATATTTTGACACTTTTAAAATATTTTCTATAATGTTAACAATTAGTTTGGGTACTTACGTATAATTCCGTGGACCGATTTCTTCAAAAGAAAAAGATATCGCTAATGGGGTCGATTCATCACAGAGGGCGCTGCGATCGTTAAGCGATCGCCACTTGTTTGTCAAATAAACAATAACAGCTAATTGTGTTACACTTGTAATTGAGTGCTAACCGTCGATTTTGCTAACATTCAAATTTTATATTCTTTAAATTGTTTAGCGCTCTAAATATTTTTAATATATTTTCAAGGCTTTTGCATTCCGTATAGCTATTAAATATGTATATAATTTTAGTTTACAGTATTAGATTAAGCTTAGTTTATTCTTCAGTTCTTTCACCTTGTGTCTTATTTTTTTCTATACTTTTAGGCTTGGTAATTAGTTTGCCAGCCATATTGAGTTTAAAAAAATAATGGATCGTTCAGTGGAAGAAGATCCTTTGTACTTAAAAATTAAGTGTTTAAGTGTTGAACAGACGGGGTCCTTGGAGATGCCAATATTTTGGCGACCGGAATCGATTGCCAAGCAACTTAATTTAACGATAGGTGTTCCGAGAATTTACAAATTGTAATTTTGCAATAAAAATAAAGAAATATTAATGTGAAATTTTTAAAAAAAATATATTTATATAAAACTATTAATAATATATACAAATAAAAATTGTATTTTTTAAGTTAAAGGAAAGAAAGGATTTCATTTTGTTATATGATTGCAGATGCAAATCCGAAAATGCCATCTAAATTCTCAGTCGAATCAAACAATAATGAAAAACGTGGCTATTTGTTTAGCTTTCTATCATGTGATAATGGCGTCAGATGAATCGAGTCTATTAAAAAAATGTCGACAAATGCTGCCATTGTTATAATTAATGTGTTCAAACGTGCACTGATACAGTTTCCACTAATTGATGTTTATCGCGGAATTTGGGGGCGTATTTTGATTTGATGAAAACTATTGAAGATATAACACGTTAGAACCATGATTTTTTAGCCGATTTTAAAATTTTGATAGTTTAATTGTTATAATTTAATGTGGTTATCTTACGATTTTAATGTATATAATCATTAAAATGATTTGGTGATAGTTAAACCCTGTAGCAATTGTGCGTTGAGTAGCAAATGAAGCTGCTGCAGCAATTTGAATAAAACCAATGGGCAAAATGTTACCTCATGAAGTTCTTATCTTAAAAATAACTTGATTTATATATAAAGGAAACGTGATAAGTAGATGTAAAATGCTATCAAAAGTTCTAATAATGATAAGAAAATTTCATCGCATTTCCATTGCTTGCAGTTTATTATTTTGAAAAAGTATCTTAGAAGTTTGCTATGAGAATGTTCGAATGCTTAGAAGAATTGCATTAGTTGACGTGCATCTTTTCTGGTAATATATATCAGATAAATAAAATATAATTTTTATAGTTTTATAGTTTAATCCTCCTACATAAACTTAGGCTGCTCCCTCAATATAATATTTTAACAATATATTTGTACTTGTTAACAGTTTTATGACTTCTACATCTTCTGTGTCGGGATCAGATACAAAAATACGTCGGGTACGGAATCATCGTAGAAACACAGATTTTGAGGGTTTAATTACAGAAAATAGTAATATTCTCACATAAATGTCTGCAAGATAGTAAAATCTTGAGAAAAAGGAAAGAAGGGATTTTTTTGGACTTTTGAAAATTTCTTAAAAACAAATATGAATTCAAGAAATATACGAGTGCAATTCGGAAAGTAACCTCCAAATCTCTGTAAAAAACAAACTAGGGCACGAGGTGAGGGGAATTTATTTACGTATCAAAGGTACAACTCTCCTCTATTTTTCAACATAGTCTCTCCCATTATTCAACACTTGTCGTACCGTTTTACCAATTTACCAATTCCTTCTGTATAAAAAGCAACCACCTGCGATTTAAACCAATGTGTCACATCGTTTACAAGTTCCTCATCGTCAACGAAATGCTGACCCCCAAGCAACTTCTTCATTGAAGTGATTAGATGGTAATCGGATGAGATCAGCACTCACTACAGACAGCGTTCCACTTCATGATTCCTCATGGATGTTTGTACTTCCGACGTTGAAAAAGTGTATCCTTTGACGCACTACACCTTCACTCAAAATGTTTGGCCCGTATGCGGCACACAATTCATGATGGATATCCACTGCTGATAATTTTTTTTTCTCCAAAGAAATCTTATTACTCCTTGCACCTCTCATTTTGCGGGATTTTCTACGACGGCAAACATTTTGTCACGTTATAACTAGCAAACTCTTGACCCTATGACACCCTCATTCACCAACTAGAAGCTTATTGAATAAGGGATTGCTCGAGCATTCGATTTAGGGCACTCCAAATCGTACTTTCAACGCCACACCAAACGGCGGTTAGTTTCCGAATTACCTAGTAGTATGGGGACTATCATTTGCTTAAGATTGCTTCTAATTAAATTTATCATTGAAGTAACAAGATTGTACTGAAAGAAGATTATTCAATTGATGAAAAATCTTATTCTACTCTTTTTCTTTAACATATAACTCATAAAAGTAAAAAAAACAATTTACATAAGAAAAGAATAGAAATATTTAAATACATAAGCTTAATCATACATCTGAATAATTAATCATTTTTGTTCATTTGAACAAGGATTCTCTCTCTATATGTATGGCAGTCGGGAATTAAAGCATACCATTTACATTTCTTAAAATACATTTAATTGTTTTTGATAAAAAAAAAATCTCCAAAAGCATCATGGCTATATACAATAAACGATTATAAAAAATTATTTTTTACCAAACAAAAAAATATTATTTATTTTGTTGTTATAGAATTTTTTTTTAAAAGAATGATAAATGGAGGGTATTATGGAATAGTCAGGTAGTGCAGAATAACTAATCAAACCATTGGAAAACTAAGACTTCATAAAACGTTGATATTTTTAACTATAAAAGCCATATTTTCAACAATGCGGGAAAGTCATTTCTGTTTTGTGTGAGTCTATTTACAAAAATCACAAATATATTCTTTCTCTGCTCCAAAAAAAATCAATGTGAGCCCACTGAAAGCAGCTGAAGCATTGAATCCAATTTTTAAGTCGATAAATTTAGGTCTAGAGGGTCGGTTTAAGTTTTTATTCATAACAAAATGTCTTTTTATGTTGTTTTGGTGCCTCTAGTCTGTTGTCTTTTTCTTTTAATTTACATTCTATTTTTTTATATGGAGAATATGTAATTATATCGAAGATTCAGCTTTCCTCCCTGCATATTTAACTACTGCGTTTTTTGAGGTGGTGGTGATATCTATACGGGAAAGACAAAATTCCTTGACCTGGACGTATCAGGGATAACCATATCACGGCTCTTAGAAGAACAGGGTTAAAGTGAATCAGAGCTTCTAGAACGTTGAACATGATGATTTGATGGTTTCTGGTTTGAGATCTAGGAGCACTAAAATCTTCATTGATCACTTCTGTTGACAGGTTAAATAAAAATCTTTGGAAGTCGTTTACTGGTATGTCCTGGTTTAGACTATAAATAATTTCCAGTTAACAGAAAACTTATGTTTTATTTCCATTCCAATGCATTCGACATTTAAAAAAGTGTACTTTAGTTTTAAATGAGACTATATTACTATTTATGTAATTACTAACTATTGCTTAACCATTAATATTATACTCAAAACTCCTTTTTTAACTTTATTTTTTGTTCGGCATATTTTTTCGGGTTATATGGAATGCTATACCTTTCCGTTGGGTATTAGAGTGTACCTAGTATTCCAAAATACCCGACACACCATCTTGAGAAACGATACTTTAAACTGAAAGACTAAACATTGTGAGCTAAAAAAATGACCATATTATTAGAGTTTCAATTCTTTTAGTGTACATTATGCTTAATTTAATGTTCAGGTCACATGCGTACTAGTAGATTAAAAGGTTTTATAATATTTATCTACAAACACTTTTTAAAATCACAAAACATACTTTGTTTTGCAGCGAGTGATATGGCAACAACAAGTGGTCAACTTTCACTGTAATGTATCATGAGAGTCATTCTTAATTAGTTCAAGGTTTTCCCCCGCATTAGCAGCTACAAACAGAGCCCAAACCTTGATATTCCATTCTACTCGACTATTCCATTATACCTGACTCTTATCTATGTAATCATTGATCATGCACTAGTATTAAGATGTACTATAAACAGAATTATATGAAGGCAACATAGGACGAAATTAAATGACTACAGTAATATGATAGCAATATCTTAGGAACTATAATTGTATATTTAAACATAGTTTTAAGGCTGGCTAGCCTTCACTATATTTGTGTCTTAATCATTGGACTGAAAGGAAGAGAAAATAGTATCGATCAAAAACTGTCGATCAAAAACAACAACATATTGACGATTCAGAGCGTTGTTTGGAGCTGTTTAAGAGGTCTCAGGGGTGTTAAAAATGTTTCGAGAGCACAAAATATGAACAATTTTCGACTAGTAAATAATTCTTTGAGGTTAAAATGAAATAATTTGATTCTTTTACACATTTTTATAAAGGAATAAAGTTTCAAAAAAGTATAAAATGTCTAAAATATAATCATAATTTTAAAAATAATAAGCACATAAATATAAGAAAATTTTTTGTAAGAAACAAATAGTAAGTTTTACGACGCGCATGATATTTTCTGCAATAATAATTCTAATTACTAGCAATAAGTTGATTTATAAAGTCAAATATATCCTTATTACATGTGGTAGCGATTTTATATAAATAGAATAAAAATTAATATTTTTAAAAATAAAAAAGTACATTTTTTAAATTTTTTAAAAAAAATTTAATTTTTTTGAAATTTTTCAAAAAATTACAAATATGTAATACTATAAATAGCTAGGATTTAAAGATTATGATAGAGTTTATAATTCTGTAAAGTTTTATACATCAAAGTATGATAGTTTTTGAAACGCAATGCGCGTATATGAAAAAAAACACAAACTGAGAAAAAAGGCTTTAAAGTTTTAAATTGAATTTGAGAAAATAAATTTTAAAACTTACATGCTAAAATGCTCCAGGATCATACATATGCCTTCCTGTTGCTCAAACAGCTCAATTTCTTTACTCTTTTTAATTTTTTTGGCTCTGCGAGCTTCAAACGATGATGCTAAGCTCCTCTTTCTTGACGTAAAGATTCGACGATTGTCACGTTCAGCCAGGGACACACAAACATTTTTGTTAATTTTTAAGCCAAATTTCTCTAAAATAGTAATAAGTATTTGATTTCCATTACTAAAAATGCTGGTTGCTAGATTTGCAGCAATCTCTGCAATCTGAAGGCTAGAATCAATCGTCTTAGGACAAAACTTCCAGATTAATGAATTTAAACTTTCATTAGGATTCTGTGTCTTAACTCCTAAACATTTCTTCAGGAGTGCCAGATGAGATAAGTCTGCACATATAGGCTTAATTACATCTCGAACAGCTGTAGCAACTGAGGGTTTGTGTTTATAATTTTGTAAATTATTATTAATTGCAGCATTATACTTACACCATGTATTTGGATTTGTAGGACAAAACCAGTGCATCGGTTCATCATTGGTGCTGCAAGAATGACCCCAAACAGCCCAAATGGCTTTCCGCATTTCCTTTACACTAGTAGAATTGCATCGAATAGCATTACCATAATAATGCGCAAGCTTATCAATTAAACTATCAGTTAACCTACCTTTACCGCCTATAGTTTTACCATCAGATAATTTCTTTTTACCATATACTAATTTAAGCTTCCTAAGTCTTGTACCCATTCTCTTTTGCACATGGCCTACACATTCTATTTTCTGAATAAGATGGTCATCGCCGTATGGCTTGTTTTCAGAAAGGGCATTGAATGTTTTTGTGTCGCATTCTCCTATGTAGTTCGAATATTTCATGTTGTGAAGCTTTTCTGATCGATTAAAAGTCCTCAACATCCCGTCAACCTCTATCTTACCAGCAGAACCAGAATAATTTTTTCTACATGAAATCTTATGCGCTCTTTGCCATTTATTGTACTTGATACCAAACTTTACCCCTTTATAACTGTCGCATCCTTTGCAAAATGAGGACAACACTTCCCTATCCAAAACCTTACCTCTTCCGGTCCCTATTAGAGTACATACTCCAATCAACGATGAATGTCCTCTCGTCTTCCAGGTCCCATCACCACTTACCGTTAAAATGTTATCAGGTGACGAAGAATTTTCTTCGACAGCTGCCCTGTTCATGCTTTCTTCGGCGACTTCCTTCATAACAAGTGAAAGTTTATTATTAATAACATCATATGATTTTTGTTCAACAGGATTAGGAAGACTCATTACAGCACAAAAGGTTTTTAATGACTCTAAACCTTGACCTATGCATCTCATTGCTAAAATAGATCTTCTGTTAATTTCTGGAGCATTATTTTTATTCCCAGTGTTTTCACAGCTTGAAAAAGTACAAATACTCCCACAGATTTTACAATGTATTTCAAAATTCGAACATAAACCACGAGTGGATTTTTCATTAATTGTTAATGGTTTATGACATTTTAAACAGCATTATAGTGACTAAATAGAGCTAAAGGTTGAAATAAAATCAAAAATACGATATCCTTTGAAGTTTTCACTTACCTTAACAAGATTTGACTTTAATGAAGTCTGAATTCCTGAAAGTTTTTTACTTTAAGCATTTTTCATTTCATCACACTTACTTGTATTTTTCATTTCTGCACACTTCCTCGTATCTTTCATGTCTGCAACATGTGAGTCACTTACCTTTAAATATTTATTTCCTCTAAATCTTGTTTTCTCGGGGCGTTTGCCCAATGATCTTTACAGAGTATCCATTAATCAAATTCCATTTGTATAAAACAACAAATATCTTCGATTTAGATAAGTGTTTAAAAAAAAACTTGTGCTAAAGTAAACACAACAGAATCAAAACACAGCAGAATGAATGTGTTGAGTTGCAGGCTTCCTTCTGATCAACTCAAGCGCTTAAAATATTTCACGAGGCTTATTAAAAACAGAAAAAAAAAGTAAGCATAAATCAAGAATAAGTGGGCGTGGCATGTGTCCATTTAAAAGCTGTTGTGACTAAATTGCTGTTTGCAATTTTTTGAATAACTTTCGAAGTTTTTAGAGTATTGTCACGTGATTAGTATCAAAATGTTCAGAAAAAAATGAAGAACAACATATATTTTTCTCGAAAAATCGAAAAAAAGAGGGTTAAAACCCCTGAGGATTTCTTAAAACAGGATTTCTTACGAGATATGTGACAATCGATGAAACATGGATCCATTACTACACTCATGTCCATATATATTACGGCTAATGAAGTTCAGGCAAAGAAAGAGACAAAAGAAAAACAAATTTACTTATTTGTAAAGCCTATTTATTAAACAAAAGGTAAAGAGCAAAAAAGATGCTATATGTTTAACATAATTAATAAAAATTGCGATTTTTACTCCCTGGAGCAAATTTAAAAAAAAAAACCCTATTTACAAGAAACAGTATAACATGGTTAGTATGATGGTTAACACGGAGTATGTCTCCCGGACGATGCAATACAGGCCTTACAACGCCTACGCATACTGAGTATCAAATTATCAATCTGATCTTGGGGAATATTACACCACTCATCAAGCAATGCCCTCAAGTTCCGCTAGACAGGTGGGAGAGGGTTGACGGGCTGCAATTCGTCGGCCAAGCATATCCACATATGCTCTATTGGATTCGAGTCCGGTGAGTATGCTGGCCAATCCAAACGGTTGATATCCTCCGATTAAAGGCAATCATGTACAATGTTTGCTCGTTTAGGACGGGCGTTGTCATCCATAAACAGAAATTCATCACCCATGGCATCCCGAAACAAACGTACATGTTGTTCCAGAATGACATCCCGATTGATGTGGCCTGTCATCGTTACACTCTGAACATGCAGGTCAGTTCTGGAACAAGAATAATTCCTCCCCAAACGAGCCATCCTGCACCATCGTAACGGTGTCGTTTAATGGTGTTCTCTTGGTGGTAACAGGTACCTGGCGCTCTCCATATGAAAGTCCGGCGAGAATCAGACTGCAAACTAAACCTGGACTCGTCGGAAAACATCACACTAGACCACTGTTACGGTGTCCACAATGCATGCTCTCTACTCCAGGTTAATCGCAGGCGACAGTGAGTTGCGGTAAGGGGAACACATCTGACAGGCCTACGAGCATATAGACCAATGTGCCCTAAGCGTCTGTACACGGTCTGCCTTGAAACTGTCGTACTGATAGCTGAAGAGAGCTGACGAGACAGGTCTGAGGCTGTGCTCCGTCTGTTTTTTTGGCAGTAATTGCCAAATACCGGTCCTCATTCGGCGTTGTAACTCGGGGCTGACCTGTGCTGTAATATCTACTCACATTACCATGATCTTGGAATCGTTGCCAAAGCCTGGAGGTGACACTCTGGGCGATTCCAAGTTCCTCGGTTACTTCCAGCTGGGTACGTCCATTTTCCAGTCGTCCGATATTTCTACCACGTAAAAAATCATCCAAATGCTTCCTATGAGCCATAACTATGCGGTTATTGCACTGAAAGCTTTTAAAGTGCTTGTAAACAATTTTACTTCTTTGCCACCATTCCTTATATATCCCTCTCTTACATTGTGACGTACTATCCGCGCCATTTGGTGGTTTCCTGTAATTTGCATATTCTTCTTCAAGATGTGTGTGATAATTCTACAGTTGAATTTTTTATTTTAGAGTTCAATTTCTGTGTGATTCTGAATTACCCTTAATTAATGGACATGAGTGTACATGCCGGAATGAAAAAAATCGTCAGTTGAGTGGACGGAAGCCGGTGATAGTAGTCTAAAGCGACCAAAACTCAAACGTCAGCTGGCAAGGTTATGGCGTCTGCATTTTAGAATGCACATGGATTTTGTTTATTGACTGCCTTCAGAAATGCAAAAAAATTATTAGTGAATATTATATGGAGTTATTGGATCAAATGAATGAAAAATAAAGAAAACGCGTCTTCAAATGCATAAGAAAAAGTGCTGTTTAACCAAGACAGTGCTTCTTGTGACACGTCCATGAAAACGATGGTCAAATTGAATTAACTCCGCTTCGAATTACTTTCCCACACACCTTACAGTCCAGATCCGTCTCCCAGTCAATACTGGTTGTTTGAAGACCTCAAAAGAATGCTACAGGGAACGAGGTTTGGCTCAAATGATGAAGTGGTTGCCGAAGTTGAAGCCTATTTTGAGAGCAAAGACAAATCGTTCTACGAAAAAGGTATTAAAAAAATAGAAGATCTCTAGTCAGAATGTATCACTCTTGAAGGTAAGTATCTTGATAAATAAAGTTCAATTTTGCCAAAAGATGGCTGTTTTATTATTGAGGCTCGAGACGTATTGAGTGATGTGTTATTGTACAAATATAGATATTTAAAGTACTCTTAAGTAATTTTTAAAACTAAATTCCATGATGAAAACATTAATTTTCGTACATAATATAGAATCCATACGTAAGTGCAAAATAATACAGAAAAAGTCTGAAGGGGCGCATAAATAAGACCGAAAATAGTTAGAAATACATTAAAACATGTTATAAATGTGACTAAGAAACACAAAAATCATATTAAAATTTTAAAAAAGTAGTTTGTAGAAATCAAAAGATCTATAAAATCAAATCAAAAGAGCTAAATGAAAAACAATTATCAAAAAAGAACTCATGGTGACTTCATGTGATATATATATCATGCCAAATGCACCTTTGGTTCATATATATTCCATTCCATAACATGCATCCATTTCGGATGTTGTAGAACTTAATATTCTCAGGCAATTCATTTTAAGAAATAGTAGTTCATAATCTCTCTCTCTGCCAGCATCAGTTGATTTTTTTTACATATTTTGAAATTTTAGTCACAATAGTTTAAACATTGGTATGTTAATTTAGAAGACAAAGTAAAAATATTTATTTTAAGCCTTTACAAATCCCCCAGTTTTCCGAAACATCTACGGAACACAAATAAATCAAATAACATGTATCAATTTTTTTCATCCTATAAATATTCTTCATTTTGTATCCTCTGGCTCACATCATGTTGACAAAAGCAAATAGGGAATGGGAATGTCATATTAAATTTCTTGACAGTAGAACGTAATTTTGAATTTGCCAAAAATATTTTCCCCCAAGATGGGGAAAATGTCCAGTGGAAAGAAAGAAATCTCACTCGGCAGTTTATAAATATTCATTAAGTTTCGTCGGAAGTATTTTTTTATTGGCACGAGCATTTTTTTTATAAGTTTTCACAACTATTCAGAAAATCCTTATATGACTGACGAGGGTACTATATTAATTTTTGGAGAGAGCTACAAAGTTATTTTTGCGTTAAAATATTTTCATTTTATGTCATGATCTCGATACAAAGGTTACAATATTCACCATTTTGTTCTTTTAGATAGTTCCGGGTGGAAAAATTAGTTATGAAGCCCTGAATTGTATTTAATTTTAATGTGAAATTTGTAGTTTGTTTCTTCTGTTTTGAATGGTGTAAGCTCACAAATTTATGTCCTTCAATAAAATGGAAAGAAATAGTATTTTTTAATGTTTCTTAAACATTGTAGTTCCTTGTTTTATTTTTCTGCTTTTAATTTGAAATGTTATTTGAAAGGGATGATATGTAATTGTAATTTGTAATTTTTGCTATATGTTATACGAATGCATATATATATAGTTGTTTTTTTTAACAAACCAAAAAGATTTGCATTGCAAAGTTTGACATTTTTTTTTCTATCAATAATTTAAATGAAACCAACATATACATCATGTTATTCTTATAATATTTAATGATGTATATATAAAGCGTTATAACGCGCATCGGCCGTATAACGCGCAGGTATAGTATCAAGTTGTAATTTCAGTTTTTAGGTACATTCGCCATATAAGCACCCCCCCCTTTTTTATGAATAACCAGAATATACGTACATAATTCTTCTTTTTGTAGTCATTCATTCGAGGTATTTTCCAGCTTTAGAAAAACAGCATATTTGAAATCTACAACCCTTAAGTTCATAAAGAATGGCATTTCTTTTTAAAAAAAGCTGTATTTCTATATATGTAAAATTTTAATTTTTTTTTACGCTGATCTTTTTTTTTTGTATTATTATTCTTTTTCAAGCTCTCATTTTTATACCCGGTATATAACACGCTCCTGGCATTTCAATTTATTTTTTGTGTTAAAAGTGCGTGTGTTATGCCGTATTTTACGGTAATTAATATTAATTTCGGTACTTTCGTATTGTACTGTAAACCAGTTTCGTCGTTTCGACAGACGCGACACTAGATACCGCGATATACAGCCAAAAGTGGAAACCTTTCACACACGCGTTTGACCACAGTAATAACAACGATAGCAGCATTTGGCGACATTTTTTTTAGTAGGAAATGTGTCTCAATTTGACAAAATCGGTCGACGGTGTAATGCATAAATACCTTAGTTTCATATCTAAGTAATACTTAATATATTTCTTTGAAACATGAACATTTTTGTTAGCAAAAGAAGGCCACTAAATTACATTACGATGCCAAAGGGGAAAAAAAACCTTAATCCGTCTTGGCTAGCTAAATTCGACTATTTAGTGATAAAACAAAATTCTCTTAGAGCGCTTGCTCCTTATATCAGTGACGTCATCCAAAGATGGTTCTATCTTTATGCAGCAATTACACGATACAAACATGATAGCTATGCCACCTGTTCAGAATCTCCTTCATATAGATTCAACACGTGCTCTATAATTTATGATTAAATATACAAACATTTTCATAAAATTATTATTTTAAATATGCATATAAAAGGTAAACTAATATTTTAATTAACTCAGAATTTATGAATGTTATGAAAAATATTAATGGTAAAAACGAACGCTAAATGTAATTTACACAAACTTTACGAATGTAGAATAAAAATTAGAGATTTTGTTTGCTTGATCGATTTTGCATCGTACTGTGAATTAATACGAAAGTTATTGGCGACGGACGTCGTTATTTTGACAAGGGCAACATCTCAAATTCCCCCTCGCATCGTTTATCTATCATACCACTCCATTAAGAGGATTTTGACTATGCGGATTGTCTTTATTGGCACAAAGTTTGGAGTTCGTGACACGGCAACGTCTTCCTCGAGCTGGAGACCATTACTGCTTGAGAAGTGCAGCCATTTAGGTATTTAAACATCATAAGAGATAAGTAATTAACTAATTGAATAATTAATAGACTCTAAAATAATTTATTTTTATACAAGCATATTGTTCATTATGTTATTAAACAATTAAGTTGAATTCGTGTTGCTGTTGTTACTTATGCCCCTGACGAGCCACATCGAGGCCCAAGAAATACATCGCATCAAAGGGCTGGATGTGCGCCTGTCGTTAGTTGTAGCTTTTAAATCCATACATATAACAGTGACGCTCGGTTCCATCTCATTTTGAGGAAGAACACGCTAGGTGTGGTCAGGGGCACCTCATCTGTCTTTGCCTTCCAGAAACTTCACGAGAGAACTTGCAGCTTTACGGCTATTTAGAGTATCCTCATGTCACACAGAGGCACTATACATTTACAAACATCCATGCTTTTCTGGGATGTGAGTGAGTGAGTCAATTATAACGTCACACTGTTTAACTACACGATGACTTTTGGTGACGGACCTCATAATTTTGAACCATGGTCAAGTGAGAAGGACGACACCTGAGCTGGCACCCTCTCTCGACAGATTAAACGTGCATCTATCCCCTACACGGTGGGTCTTCCAGTGGCACTAGGCTCGAACTCATGACACGCTGGCACAAGTCCATTACCTTGGCCACTAGACTTCCTCGTTCTCTCCGGGTTGTGAATCCGGGCCTACGACACAGCATTGCTATCCACTATATCGGATGGGCACCAAATTCTTTTTACGAAGAAGATATCACGCTGTCAAACATTACTTTGGACGGATAAATGTTTATCAGTTGTATTTGTATATGTTGTGTTATAACTCTTCCACAAATGATAGTGGCTGTGGTAGACTGGTAGTTATGGTCACGAATACGTGACCGGAGTGTCGTGATTTCGAGTTCTGGTGCCACTGAAGACCTGACATGGGGAGGAGGCCGTTGTGTGTTATAACTGTCAAAATTCAATGCCCTCCCGTTGGTGGGGTATTTAGGAGAGGGTTGCTAGATCAGGTTTCGTCCGACCGAGGTTTAAAATTACATATGTCCGTGGCCAGTAGCACTCGTGCTACTTTATAATGTGCGAAATTCATATAACATTCACTCTGCAAATGATGAATGTTAAAATACATTAGATTACATTGAGGGGGAGTCTTATTTACCGTTATTAAATGATACTCTAAATTCAACAATAAGAAATATTTAGAAAAAGATAAAAACACCATTATTACAATTTTAACTGGCTTAAAGGTTCAATCAATTGCTTGTGGTTGTGACGTTTTCCGCCACACAGCTTTGAATAGACTTCTTTTGGGAATATGATCACCATGGGCAATGGCATCTGCGCCCTTAAAATGTTGCGTGGTCTTAGACATCGCTCCCGTCAACCTTTGACACCACGAGGGACCCCCTACTCCGGCCACTAACCGGATGCAACTCGAGGATACAAAGGCAACCGCAATTATCCAAAAATGCCTAGAGAGGACAGAGAGAGATGGTTGAAAATTTTCGCAGAGTCGAGATGTATTCCTCCCTCACAAACTTGGACTCTAATAATTCTTAGCAATAGTTTAATAACTTCAGAATGTATATACTGTAATTAATAGTTATGACGTAAATAAACTAATATTTAATTAATATATATCACGCTACCTTTATTTATCTCAAACATCACAGTTATTTTAAAGTTTTATTACATAAAATATACTAAAGTTTTCGTTTAAAAGTTAGATAGACGCTTAAGAATTAGAAAATACTTCTTTGATTTTACAAATGTTACTATTGTTGGAAATAAATTGTTTGTCAAACCTTTTGTTATAAGCTTTCTCGTAAAATGCGTAACAGAGGTATAAAAGTCATTCTATTTCAATTCGTTCAATTCGTATTACAACTGATTCTAATACTTCTACTCTTCATCGAGTTCAAATTAAATTGTATCAAGTGGTCTTTTCATCACGCGCTTGACTCGTTAAGTGGCTCTTAAACCATTTGGAAAGTGATGCGATCACCTAGAAATAAATTGATTGATCATTCATATTTCGTAACCTTTCAACTTCTGCCATGCGTCTTGTTGGGGTAGTCAGCAAGTTCCTGTCTCCTGTTAAATTGATTGAATACCTCGCGCATACAGATAACACTGACTAACAATGGTTCTATCGCGGATGGATCCAGAAAAAGACTTGATGGAGCTCTTTAATGATCGATTGTGCTGGATGGTGCTCCATACGGGGATAGGGATCGTAATATTTGTTAATTATTTACTATCGGATGGATGTATATTTCTGAAAATTTATTAATTGTTACGGCTGATAGGTTATTTTTCGTAGTATTTAGCTTTAATAATAGTACAGAAACAAATAACAGTGAAATATGTTCAACTCGAAAACGCTTAAGAGAAAATAATAGTGAACACAAAATAATACAACGGTCCCAACAAATTACAACGTATTTTCATGTTTTTTTTCTCTCTTAACAGGAAACGAAAAAGTTTTAACACGAAAGATTTCCTTTCTAGAAATGACAAAATACGTTAGGTAAACAAGATTCAAGAGAATGTGAAATGAAAAAGAAGTGTTTTTCATATTACCTTTTCTATATTATTGAAACTGCCCTACTGTGTTATTGAAAGAACTCGCTGTAGTAGATGATGATAATGTGTGTAAAGCCTTAATTATGACAGTTAAAGACATTTTGGAGTTTGTTCAAAGCTTTTAAAAAACATCATTCATAACATTTATTTCGAAGGTGGAAATAAATGAATAATGTAGCTCCTGTTCCCACGTCATTTGAAAATGAGGAACAACATGAAAAGTATTTGCGTTGTTATTTAGACGTATATTCCAATGGTAAAATTATTAACCAAAATGGACGACATCGAACAATTTGTTGGCAATTAGATGCTAAAAAAGACAATGCTAAGAAAAATATCAGATTGTTTTTCCAAAAACACAATACATGTTTTGTTTTCAAAAAACTTGAAAGATTTGCATTAAATTTCATACAGTTCTTATGAATGTTTTGTGTCATGCTATTTCTAATAAATCATGCATATATGCATATCTATGAACATAAAATGTTCTCTAATAAGCTTAATTTAGTTATAAACTTTTTTTTCTATATCTTTTGATGCGAAATTCTTTTAACAAGAAAAATATTTCAGTCCCTTTTTTAGTTTCGTGTCAAATAATTTTCACTGTATGTGTAAATAAGTTGAACTCACTAATTTGGGAAAATTCGCAGCTATAAGACCAAATTCCTACAAAACTCATCGCAAAGGAATAATTTGTCAATCTGCTACAGACTTTTTAAGCAGATGTATTTCTTAATTCACATATGTTTTATAATCTTGCTTTATTCGATTTATTTACGTATTTTATATTTGAAAAATACTTCGTTTTTTTTTATTTTATGAAGTTAACGCCTGTTATTTGAAGACGTTACATAACATTCTTAGAAGCAATTTTTAAGAATATCTACAATTCATAAAAATTATATTAAATTGAAATTTGGCGTTAATGATGATAAATTTTACTTAAAATAAAATAAGTAATTTCAAGGTTTTATTGGTTAACGATAGATATCACTTCATTTTCATCATAATACAGTTCTTTTTTCGAGGGGTTAACAGAAACATCTGTTCCCTCAAGATGGCATAATTGAGAAATTTATTAACACGATATAGTAATTTTTTTTAACTATTGTCCAAACTACACCTATTACATTTTTCTCCCTTAAACATGGTAAAAAAAATGTGTAATTTTAAACCATAATCAAATGACAAGGACGACATCTAAAGTGGCCCAAACTCCTAACTTCCACCCAGCGCCATCATGTAGACTCACAAATTTAACATGCATCAGCCTCACTACATGATAAGTCTTAAGTCTTATTAAGACCCAAGAATATTTCCAGGAAGCAGGTATCTCTTTTTAGTGCGTAACCATGTAGGTGGAATAACAACCATGCAATGTAGTTTTGACGCCTAGTTTCCTCCTTGTCGCGAACGCAGCAAGGAATTTTTTAGTTCAACTTAATGACGCTGTGAGCGCATTCCTTTTTGTTTTGTTTTTTCTTCTGTATTATGATCTGTATTAGTATTAGGAGATGAGTCTGTATTCGAACGCGTCGTGTTTCAGTTTTATATTTTCCTTATCCATTAATTCTTTTTGACATCCCTCAGGGATCTTATCTTTATGAGTAAAAGTATATTTGAAATAACAAAATCGAAATTTTAGGTCAAGCTCATCCAGGGTGTTAGAAATAGAAGAATAAGGTAAGTGATACCTTTTTCCCTTATCTTAGAATTTCTGAAATCACAAAATGAATTGATTTTGATTCATTTTGTAAAAAAATCAATTCAATTTTCGACTGATTTGCCCCCTGAGCTATTCGATTGATTTGATTGATTTTGTGAAAAATCAATTCGATTTTCGATTGATTTGCCCCCTGAGTTCTAAAGATGAAAAATAATACTAAGAATTTAATTTTTCCTCGAGCTACTCAAGCCAAACTGGCACTA
>BMAO01024949.1:0-16114 GCA_019973975.1 Trichonephila clavata | reverse complement strand
TAGCGCAATATAAAAATATTCTCAGAAATTAGCGTAGACTTAGAAATTTTAATAGTCAAAGTTCAGATAGATACGGTTCCTATCACAATTTTTAATATTTACATCCCACCGGGTAACTTTAAAGACGACAGATTATCAAAAATAGCATCATATATATAGATAATCATAGCTTAATATTAGGAGATTTCAACGCATCTCATGAAATATGGGGTTCAAAAAATTCAAATACGTTTGGGAAGAAGATTTTTGATTGGATTATCGAAAATGACTTAATCTTATTAAACGATAAAAGCCCAACTTATCTCCATTCATCGGGAATTTTTACATCTATAGATCTTTCATTATCATCTATAAAATTAAATTATGATATGTCGTGGTTCACAAGTACCGATAATTTTGGAACTGTGACCATTTCCCTATTATTATTAATTACAAAAGAACAAACAGCTGAACAACAAATAATTTTAGACAAAAACAAATTGGAACAAATTTATTAATCTTATTCAACAAAAGCTAAATTTAAATGAAAATATAAATATAGATATTATAGAAGAAATTAGAAATGCTCAAATCTTATCTCAGGAATCAGAAATAAAACATATCAATTCAAGAGCTCCGTGGTGGACAGCAGCATGCGGGTATTTAAGAGCAAAAAAAAAAAAAAACTCATGAAAAAAGTAAGAAAATACTTTAAAGAAGAAGACTGGATAAAATATAAAGAAATAAGTGCAAAACTTAAGCGAACTATAAAAACCTGTAAAGAAAACTTTTGGCACAAGACATGTGAAAAAATCTCTTCTCCTAAAAGTTATTTTTGAAATAATCCGGATAATCAAAAATAGAACAATTTTGAACTATTCTTCATTTAAAAACATTGAGAATAATGGAATCATATTAACAAACGAACAATCCCAAGCAAATTGTTTTTCAAAATATTACGCAAAACAAAACAATAATAGTATCCAAAATATTTTTATTCCGGACAGTAGCCAAGGTATTAATAAACCATTCTCTTTAAAAGAATTAAAAATAGCAATATCTCATAAAAAAAAACAGCAGTCCAGGGCATGATAAAATTTCTCTCCAAACAATCAACCACCTCCCCATCAAAGCAATAAATCTTCTAATGAAATCCTTTAATGACAGTTGGTCTTCTAGTCAAATTCCAAAAGATTGTACTCTCGCAATTATTTTACCATTCATAAAACCTCACAAAATTCCCAAGGAAATAGCGTCATATCGCCCAATTTCACTTACCTCAGTAGTTGCCGAATTAATAGAAAGAATGATCCTATACAGAATGTTAATTTCAGCTTTCAAAATAAAATTTTTCACGTAAATCATCATGGCTTTTACCCCCAAAGAAGCAGTATTATATAATACGATTCTTCAACTACAACATATTATACTGGTTAGAGAACGTAAGGAATATTTTATTCTAGTAGCATTAGATATTAAATCAGCATATGACTCAATGTGGCCAAGTGGTCTAGTTTCTAAATTTAAAAAAGTTGGATATTCAAGTAAATTGCTACGATGGGTTCAAAATTTCTTACATCAAAGAACAATTCAAATTAAATGGCGGAACAATTTTTCGAAAATCAGCAAAAACAATTATGGTGTACCTCAGGGTTGCATCTTGAGCCCTTTCCTATTTATGATTTATATGGCAGACATTTTTGAAATCCAACACCACAGTCATCTTTTAGTGTATGCAGACGACACATTCTTATATAATAGCGGCACAAATTGGAACAAAACACAATAGACGAATTACAAGTATCTTTAAGGTGACAGAACACCTTTAAAACTCAATTTTCGGTCAAAGTATCGATTTTTCGTTTTTGATCAAATATTAAAATTCAATCTTTTATCTTTCTAAATCTGTAAAAATTTTGTTTCTAGCTTAATTAGAAGCCAAGTTACAGCTTTTTAAATATTACTTGATCATGAATTTCTCTGACCGGAAATGCCTTTCTGCTAACCGGAAGTGGCCCAAATTGTTTGTTTACGTTTCTCTTTCATGGTATATGACATGAAATATGAAAATTAATATACAAATATTTTGTCAGAAATTAAAATAGAATATTTGAGAATAAATATAAATGTATTTGGAAATACATTTTTCCTTTTTTATGTAGGAAATCTGGCATCAAATTTGTTGTTTAGTGACTTTGTTTACATATATGTTTGATTTTCATACTGAAAGAATCGACAGCGTAGAAAGTTAAAAAATAATTCTATTCTGTTTTATTTTTGCTTGAAAATAGTTAAAAGTATTGCTAGAAAGCGTAAGAGACAATTTTTTGGAAATAAATACACAAATATTTCCGAAAATAACAGCAATTCAAACACCTGTTCCTGAATGCACTGCTAGTTCTTCAAAATTGGGAAATGAGAGTATGTCAACTGCAGAAGAAATGCCTGGTCCTCTGTTTGGTAACAGAATCATTGATCTTGAGCTTATTGTGGATGCATTTTCTCAACTTTGCTGCCCAAAATGTTTTGCTGAAAAAGTAGAGCTTTTTGAGGATTCCATGTATGGATTATGCTCTCATTTTACACTAAAATGTAAATGCTGTGACTTTTTCTTTGCATTTGCTTCATCAAAAAAAGTTGTAAATGCACCAGTCATAAATACCAGGCTAGTATATGGTATGCGGCAGATAGGCAAGAGTTTTGCTGGTGCATTTAAATTATGCACAACATTAAATTTGCCTCGACTGACAAAAACTGCTTTCAAAAATCAGGAAGCAAAGCTTTTAAAAGTGGTTCAGGAAGTAGCTGAGGAATCCATGAAAAAAGCTGCTACTGAAATTGTGGATATAAAAGAAAATTTTTCATCTGATTTTGTAAAATATGGCATATCTGTGGATGGCACATGGCAGCGTAGAGGCTATATGTCTATGAATGGTTGTGTTGCTGCAATATCAGTTGATACTGGTAAGGTGTTAGACGTAGAAATTATGTCGTCCTACTGTCCTACATGTAAGAGACTTCAGACTATGCCAAGAAACTCTGAATATGAGTCGTCAAAAGCCGACCACATATGTCAGTGTAACTTCACGGGATCTTCGTCAAAAATGGAAATTGTGGGGGCTTCACGAATATTTCTTCGTTCAGAAAAAAACCGCAGACTTCAATACATGCAATATTATGGAGATGGTGATTCAAAAACTTTCATGAGTGTGAAAGACACTTATGGAATGAACAGTGTGACAAAGTTTGAGTGCATTGGCCATGTACAAAAGAGAGTGGGCTCGCGTCTAAGAAAGCTAAAAACAAAAACTAAAGGACTGTCTGGTAAAGGCAAATTAATTGATAATTTTATCGACCGACTTCAAAATTACTACGGAATTGCTGTACGCAGTAATGTCGGTAACTTAAATGCATGCAGCAAAATGTAATTGCTGCGTTATATCACTGTGCATCAAGTGATAAGAAACCGATGCATGGTCAGTGCCAATAGGGAAAGACAGCTGGTGTTATTTTCAGCGGGGGGTGGCAAATGGAACAAAATGTACCACAAAATATGTTGGTTTATCAAATGATGTTTTAAATAAAATTAAACCAGTATATTTAGAACTATGCGACAAACAGATATTAAGTAAGTGCTTACATGGACGCACGTAAAATGCAAATGAGTGTTTTAACGGAATAGTCTGGCAAAAAGTTCCGAAAGAAGTATTTGTTTCGCTCAAAACAATTAAATTTGGGTCGTATGATGCTGTTATACATTTCAATGAGGGATTAAATGGGTGCCTCAAAGTTTTTAATAAGATGAATATTGAAAATCCTGGGGTGTTTACCTTACGGGGATATAAACATTTAGATGAATGCAGAATTCGTGAATCGATTCATAACGCAGACTCCAAAACAAAGAAACATAGAAAAATTTTAAGAGCCCTTAAAAGAAAAAAAATATTGTTTTAGAAGTTAAAGATGGAGAGAATTATAAATCTGGTGCATTTTAATAAGAAAGTAAGTGCTTTTCTTGTAATCAGATTAGTTTAATGTTATTTTTGTCGTTTTCTCAAAATGAGTTTTTTTACATTTTTTCTTACCGCAAAACACAATATCTCAAAAAGTTATGCTTGGATGAAATAAAAATTTTATATATATGTTTTTTAAATACTTATACAGGGAATAGACCTCTCTTAAGATTTTATGTTGAGTAGAAATTTTTTTATACAGCAATAAAGTGAAAATTACAATAGCTTTTAAAGAAAATTTCAACGTTAAGAAGCTCGAAACACAATAGCTTCTCACGTAATTGTTATATTACCAAAATAAGTGTCTATTCCCTAGATAAGGTTGTATGTTATATTATTCAATTTACAAAATGTCAATATATTTATTTTATTTTCAGTTATCATGTTTTGCGTAAAGTCTTATTTTTGCTTATTTTTTCATAAAATACCCCTTTCACGGAAAAAATGTGCACTAATAAGACTTTACTTGGGTGTTTTTCTCATTTTAAAGACCCATAAGGTCATAAAATATGCATTAACAGGCAAAATTCAGGTTAATTCAAAAAATTTTCTTCGAAGGTGTTCTGTTACCTTAAACAATATTTCAGCCTGGTGTAAAAAGTGGAATTGGTCTACCTCTCTAGAAAAAAAACAGTTTAATCAACTTTTCCAGAAAAAGAAGCACAATACCTGCTATACTTAAAGTATATGATAAACCTATTCCCGAAGTAAAGTGTCTTAAAATCCTAGGTATAATCTTCGACCTCAATAACACTTGGAAAAAACATATTTACCTCCGACAGAAAGGTTTTAAATATTTAAATGCAATCAAAGCATTATCGTCCCCTAAAATAGGAACAAGAACTGATACTCTTTTAAATATTATTAATGCCACAATCCGTTCTATTTTTGACTATGGAAGTCGACTTTTTTCCTTTTCAAGCAATAGCAATAGACAAAAACTAGAACCAATTTACAATGCTGCATTACGTTTAGCCCTAGGTCTCCCAAGAAACACTCCGATAGACGTATTAAGAGCGGAATCTATGAATGGCAGTATCAATAATCGACATAATTTCCTTTGTCAAAAATTTATTAATAAACAAATAGCATTAAAAGACTGGTCACCAAATGCAAGGTTATTTTGGGATATAAATAATAATTTTTATAGATATAGAGAAAAAAGAAATCAGTATTTTTCAAAAGTCAATCAATCTGCTCCAAGAACTATGTATTTCTAAAGTAGATATTCTTCAGTGGTCCCCTCCTCCTCTAATCTATGAAAATCACAAAATAAACATCTATATACTCATGAACTGCCTTTTCAAAACAGAGATCTTCCAGATATCATAGTGCAAAATATGTTTAATGATTATATATCCAGTCAAACTTTAATAACAGTATTATAGTTGCAACAGATGGTTCTAAAAATACTAATGAAACATCAATGAAATTTTAATCCCCAAGAAAAAAGTTAGACAAAATTACATACTGAAAGAAATGATTTCCATTTTTACAGCGGAAGGTATCGCCATATGGACTGCGTTAAAAAATTGGGTTTCAGAAACAGAAAACTATGTCATCCTGACGGACAGCTTATCAGTTCTAAAAAGTATCCTTAATATTAAGAGAAAATACAGTACGATAATATTAAATTTAAATTTAACGTTACACGAGTGTCTCCAAATAGCTCAATCAATTACATTCATTTGGGTACCAGCTCACAAGGGAATAGAAATTAATGAGGAAGTAGATAAATTAGCTAAAGCCTCTCCAGATCCTTGGAATATTATTCATTGAATTACTTGGGAAGATGTACATACATTTTTCAAAAATCAACACAAAAGCGAAAACGAAGAAATATGGAAAAAGAGCAAGATACAGAAAAATTATAGTTATATTTCTTATCTTAAAAAATGGAATAGACAGGCAGCAAAAAGTAGAAATACAGAAGTTTTAATTAATAAGCTGCGGGCAAAGAAATTGCCATTAAATGATATTTATTTTTAAACAAACATATTCTCCATGTGTTCAGATTGCCATGTACCAGAAACTAGTGAACATTTTATTTTAACCTGCAACAAATATCAATCGCAACGTAAAATATTGAAATTTTTTATCTCTAATCATAATGAATGGTCTTATTCATCAATAGTGAATTGTGATACAATAGAGCATATTCAAAAAGTCGAAGAATTTTTAAAAACAACCAATAGATTCTAAAATACCAAGTAATAGATTCAAAATCTAGTTTCACCAACCACAGTTGAAGCATAAGTTAACAAAGTTTACAGTTGTACAAAATAATCAAGACCTATCCTTGCATCCTATTTGTAGAAAATAATGCAAATAATCATTTCGGAGCATAAGGTGCTAGCCAGATGTACAGTGGTATCACTGAACTGAACTGAACTTATATGAACAGTGCAAAGTTATATTTACTCTGTAAATACGTCAGCATTCTCAACGGGAACGGTACCCAAAGAGAGGATAAGTCATATTGATGCAACAAAGACGTTAGCTTCCTAACCGAGAACGGTATCCGATAACTAGGACTATGCGGACGCATAAAGACGTCGGGTTCTTAAGCTTAAACGGTATCTGAAGACAGGGTAAAGCTTTGATTAAACAAACGGTATGCAAGCTTACGATATTAACGAATCTGCACCTGTACTATTTTAGTTGTTTCTAGATAGTTAAAATTCAATAAATAGTTTACGATGCATTAGTAAATGTTTCTTTTTTTTCATTTTATTAACATATTTGTAAGTAAAAGAGATTCAATTATTGAAGGTAGTGAGTTGTCAATACCTATCATCTAATTAAGCAGAAATGAAATATTTAATGTCAGATGCTGCAAATTTAAGATTTTAACGCAATTAACCTAATATCACCGTTTTCAAATTAAGAGTTTTTAATTCCTTACCAGAACTACAGAAGTCGAAAGAAAACGACAGTATAATTCTAATTAAAAATAGTTTTAGTAAATACTTGAACATTATCTGCCTTTCCGACAAAATTAAGGTGTCTGTTGTAGCTTAGTGGTTATGGTCATAAATTCATGAGTGGCTGTTCATGACTTCGAGGCCAAATGACACGCCCTGTAGAGGGCTGATGTATTTTAAGTCCGCCAAGGCTCAAAGTTCTCCCATTAATGTGGTGTTGTAGTTTGGAGAGGGATGAGAAATCAGATGTCGTCTTCGTCACTTGACCAGAGCTCAAAATTTCGAGGTCCATTGACAATAACCCTCGTGTTGCTATAAAGGGTGATGTTAATAAACACTTAGCTACCTGACCGAATCAACTGTAACTCCAGGACGATGGAGTTTGCTCTTTATTTCAATGCTAAGTTTTAATCGTCATCGAGTGTTAAGTTAAGCATAATGCAAGTGGCAACAAACTGTTTACAATGATACGGCATTGAGAAACGTGGCACTCATTACGATGTCATATATCACATAATTCATTTTGAGGCATTTGTTTTTCCTCAAAATCATATTTAAATGTTTTATAACAATTTTATTTGTTTACGAAGTCGTTTTCTTCTGAGTTAGCACCTCTGCTTTATTTTAAAATGACCTGTCTGACTTAACATGTTTATGGAGCCACCAGCGAAATATGAAGAGGTAAGTCGAATCGTTCATCACACGATATTCAAGATTGTTTTTGCTCATTAATCTACTTAAAAGTTATTAAAGTCTTTTAAAACAATTTAAGCCGTTTTAAGCAAATAACATGCTTGTATATTTTGTTTGTATTTGTCTTGTTTTAAGCTGATAATTTGTTTTCTTCTTAACAGCATATTTTAATAATTATTACTACAATTTTATTTAAATTTATTTTATCTACTTCCATTTAAATGATCCTCTCTTGTAAGTGTAGGAATAAAGTTCCTTGAATATGTTTACTGTCCTTATAAGCATGGGAAAAAATGAAAAATAGAAAAATTATCGGATATATTATATATTGGATAAAATATAGAAAAACATAACTGTGAGCTATAAAAAGAAATATTATATCAATCTTATGATTAAAATTAAATCCTAGAAAAAGTTTATTTTATTCATATATAGAAATGCAAGTTTTTAAGTAAAAAAAAAGTTTTGTATGGGAAAACATGATTTTTTTGTAATTGCTATTATACCGTCGACCAATTTCTCGATAACAAAAGGCTTCGCCAAATCCCACGATATACAGCCAATAGTGAAAACCGTTCTTCCACACGTTGAAACAAAGTAATAATAATGAAAACAGCATTATGCAACTTTTTTTTAATTAGTGTCTTTTCATCTTGCGAAAGAGCTGCGGTAGCCTAGTGGTCAAGGTATCGAATCAAGACAAGCATGTCATGAGTTCGAGCCCAATACCACTAAAGACCCGCATGTGTGAGCGTTGCACGTTAAATCTGTCGGGAGCTCAAACGTCCTCCCGTTGGTTTGGTTTGGTAGTTAGGAGAGAGGATTGCCAGTTCAGGTGTTGTCCGCGGCACTTGTACAACGTTCAAAATTTTGCGGGCCGTCGCCAAAAGCCCTCGTGTAGCTAAACAGTACGACGTTATTATTAACTCACTAATTCATCTTGCGAAATAAATCGACGGTATTATACGGGAGAATATCAATTTTTTTTTTACAGAAGAAACAATGCAAATATAATTAGATCATTGTTAATCAAATGAGGAATCATTACCTTCCTTCCTTAAACAATATCTATGCTAGAGTTCTCGAAAATAATTCGTTAGAAAATTAATTGGTTGTAGTGAAAATTTTCTTTTTTTCTTTATACTTTCGGCTTCTTTTTTATGTACTTCTTAGATACTTTCCACATATTTTTAGATGAAATAGTATTTAGCTAAAAATTATCCATTGTTAATATATAATTGTAATGTGAAATATATGAATTTTGTTACGTATCGATGTGGTCGTGAGTTATTCTCAATCGATATTATATATGCTTTACTTTGCATAATATAAGTAACATATGCATAACTTAGAATAACTGCTATTCATGTGCGCGCTTATGTGTTTGAAATTTGGGATATTTTATGTGTTTGATTTTGATCGATATATTTTTTTGTCGCTCTTTGGTTTTACTGCCTTGGTTTTACTGCATACGTTTTTAAGTTTTTAAAAAAGCCTTGCTCAACGCTTTAAATAAACCTTAATATAATGATATTGAATAATAGCACCAAAAAATTTGACAAAAATTCAGAAATACGTTAAAACTAACAACCTTATCATTTGAAAATGGCATTAAGATTTCAGAAATAGTATACAAACTTCTAATCTTAAATTAGAATTAATCTATTTAGGGACGCATATTTAATCAGATTGTCAATCTTAATCAAATTCCGATCGTTACTGTCGTCATTTATTGTTCTGTATTCAATACCTGCCTAACACTGATTATGATGGGACTCGAATAGGTCTATATGAATTGAAGATTCGTGTTAATTATATTGGTCTTTCAGAGGATATTCCAAGATTGCATTCTCAGTTATCAGATGACCTTTCAGCGTTTTTTGGCTTATGAATGGAGACATGAAGCAGTTAAACAATAAGCCTAATAAAATGCATACTATTCCTATTTTATATTCTGGTTCACTGTAATTTTAAAAAGTATACTTGAACAATTTTTTTCATTGAATATTGTTTGAATATCAGATCAAATGATTAAAGAGTTAAGAGCAAAATGTCCTCTGTAAAAAGATATCTCATTTTATTTGAAATCTTCAAATTTTTCTCTCAGCTTGTTGTTTGTAAAATAAAATATAGCTTACATTGGAAAAAAGATTTCTTGAAATATGTTTATATATATGTACACAAAGTTTTTAAGATAGTTATAGATACATATATATATGCATAGTTTTTAGTGTACATAAGGAAAGTTTGACCCAATCTCTAGATCTTTTTTTAAGCGTTATTCTTTTATTCGAATAGTATTTTTAATTGCAAGTGTTTTTAAATTTTTTTGAGTGAAATATGCTTGTATTTTTTCACAACTTGTTATTGGAATAGTAAATTTCAGAAAACCGAAAAGGTTGTTATACATTGAACATAAACTTTATTCAAGTGCCAATTTTGAGCTCTGTAAACAAAAATGGTGAAAAACTGAAAACTATAATTGCTTACCTAAAACGTGTCAAGGCCTTTTACCAAGAAAAAACATAATGAAGGTAATATTACAATCATTATCGCATAATCATTTTTACGCTGTCGATGGGGATCCTTAGAAGTGAATCTCGATTCAATCTTGATGCTGATGACCAGTGTATACACGTGTGGAGGTGATCAGAACACTAGGTTCCACCCTGTATTTGTTGCCGAGAGGTACAAGGCGATTATATAAGGTGTGATAGTATGTGGTTCATTTAGTTGGGAGACTCGATCGCCTCCAGAAGTCCTTTAACTCTGTTTGACGGCACGCAGTTTCGTGGACTACATTTTAACACCAGTTGTACTGCCTATGATATCAAGTCACCCAGGTGAAAGAGGCAAGTCAATTCTCAAAAACATAACAATGCTCATGACATTCCCAACAATGTCTCCAAGGGTATGATAAACTCCCGTAGCCTTCCAGGTCACCATATCTTTCACCAATAGAGCACGTCTGGGATGTGCTTGGAAGAAAACTGCAGTTGTCCAGATATACTGGTGAATTAACTGCCTGGTTGAAAACATTATGGCATAATCTTCCGCAGGATATCATAGGTGGCTTCACTAATTCGATTTTACGCCATGTTTCGGTGGTATAGCTGCCAAATATAGATTTGCTACCTACTGATTTGTACTCTTTTTAATGCCATAACTTCTAAACAAAACAATCTGTTCACCTTAATTTTTAATAATTTGTTTTTCTCCTCATACACTATATACATGTTAAGTTTCGTGATAGTAGGTCGTGAATATGTTTTTATGTGAAAGAATGTATATATATATATTGTGCTTTACACGGGGAAAAAGTCCTATATTCTCTTGGTCTTAAGCATGGATTTTAATTATAAAAATATATGAAGAAAGTGATAAATGTTTTAATACCAGGGTTTCAAATACTGTACTAGTACATTTGAAAGTTTTCATTAGCGAAAATCGAGCAGAAAAATATATTAAAAGTTTTCATCACTCGTCAGATTCTATTGAAAGGTAACAGACTTCCGTAGCATCTCATAAAGCATTCAAATGTGACAATAAAAACATTTAATCACAAAGTTTCATTCTTATTGAAATGCAATTTACTTCGGAAATCATTTTTCGAAAAATATCAACAGGGTCATAGGAAATGAAGAATAACGTAGGTGATGAAAATTTGCTTTACGCAAAGTTGACAGCTGGTGTAGCAAAGCAATAAATTCATCCAAAGATGTTAAAACAACTTTTCAAATTTCAAAATGCAACACTACTTTCTACTTTTGTATCGAAAGAAAGAAAATGAAAAGAGACCTTGTGACAAGTAGCTCCTTATTATACATACTTTTTTGGTATACCTGTCAAACTTTGTTTTCGTATTCTTCTGAACAACACATTTCATTATTCAATGTTATCTAAAGTTTTTCTTAAGAGAAAGGGTTTCTTCCCATTTCGCAATATTCGAATTCTTGAATTTAGGGAAAAATATTTTGAAAAATACTTCTTTTGTTATGAATTAAAGTTTCAAATCGGAAGAATGTAATTCCATTTTTAAGCGATTGGAAGAATATTGAGCAAAATTACCTGTATCCTTTTATTGCTCAAAGTGGAAATATAGAAAAACATTCATCTTCATTAGTATCACTAAATATAAAACTGTACTCTACTTCTTATGCTTATTAACTAAAATAAAAATCATTCAATCTCCCATAATAGTTTCTTTTCTCAACCTATATTTGAGAGAAAGTTAGATTCTCTACGAGATTTTATAACACGATTTCTACAGACTTTTAACTTAAAGGCACATAATGGAGAAAAAATGAGTTCCAGCCCATTAATAAAACTGGATGTCCAAGCCTTTAAGTGGTGTTATGTGGATGAACAAATGTCAGTGCTGGTATTGTCCTCGTTATTTCAAAATAACGAAAATCGTCACATTGATGTGGCGAGGAAGTTTTTAGAATGGCTAGCAAGCACAGTTTTTCATCTTTGTTAATTGTAAATCGTCAATTACAAGGTCTTTCACCTTTTAGAAAAACAATCTTTATTAAAATTCAAAATTAGGATGGTTGTCTTAATCTCCAATGCTCTAAAGTAAGGGTTCTCAACCTATCACTCTCAAAGGGCCAAATTAACGAATTTACAATGATCCGCGGGTGATATCAATAAATTCACGGTGATCCGCGGGCCACAACACAGTCAAAAAATATTGTAGTCAAAAATGATATGTAATAAAAAGAGAGGTTTGCTTTAGATACAAGACTACAAACTGATTCTATGGGAAAGATGATGCTTATATATATATATAAAGTTGAATTAAAGTACTTTGGAAATCTGTCTTGGATAAGACTAACTTTTTTTCAGAAAATTTCTGATATTTTATTTATAATCAGTTTTTTCATGTTTAAATTTATTTAAAATATGGTGGATTTTTTTAAAAATTCGTGATTTTCAGAAAATTGTATCTTAGATGGGTATCATAATATCACTGAAATGTTTTAAGTTTCAAGAATAACGTAAAAAATGTCGATTGTAAGACAAAAAGTAGACAAGGCAATTTTTTAGATTGCCTCAAATTCAAATGAGGGGAATTTAAAATGCCTTCAGTGGATCACGGATTGAATACCACTACTCCAGAGCAGAGATACTCAACCTGCGATCCGCGGGCCTTTTCTGAGTGGACCGATCATGGCCTATTCCCCTAAGAAATTAATTTATTTAAGAACAATATACTAAAGATTCAGATGGAAATTCTACCAACCAAATCAATTTTAGACATTCTGCTATCAATATCCTTTTTTTTTGACAGAAGGAAACAATGAAAGGGTTTGGAAATAGATGAAACAAAATATATGCTATTCAGTAACTCAATAAAAAAATGAATAAAAGTAAATATCTTTTTGTGTGGGCTTGATACAGTTTTTAATAAGATATTAAAATAAAAGCAAAAAATATAACATTTAAAGTTTTGATCCAATGGTGATTTGCCCAATGTTAATTCAATTCACCTAACTAATCAATGAATTTCATAAACCTTGACCTGATGTTACTTTCGATCAGGTGGCATAAATCAAAACAACTAATTATTTCTAAAATCTCTTCTTTAAAATCGACTTATTTTTTCCAAGATAAAATGTAAATCAAATGCACCGAAATTCTCTGAAACACGTAAATAAGCTTATTATTATATGGTAAACAGCTTTTGTTGTGGATTTACTTACTCATTTAGAAATGCTTTCATTTGTGGAAAATTCTCAGAAAACTATATTCCAAAGGAAGAAAATGGTTAAACAATAAATTTAAAAATACCAAAATAATAAAAGTTTTGACATGAATTAACTAAGTTAAATTCTTTGTTCTGTAAATTGTGATATACGTCTAATAGAAAATAGAAAAAAAAATGTTAAATTTAATTGCATTCTATATTTGAATTAAAAACTATATGCTTTGTTTTCCTTCTTGCTATTTTCGTTTATTTTCCGATACTAATTGGATTTTACGTTGTTACTTTGCATATATTTTAAAAATTTATTCATAATGTTAAAATTATGGATTAAACCTTGGAAACATTTTAAACAATGTTTTCTTTTTTCTCTGAAAATGTTCAAAAACAATGATGAATGGTTCTTTTAAAGCTCTAATGAAAAATATCACCATTTTTCATCAAAAAATGACTTAAATTTGTGTATCGTATTAATTTTTTTGGTGTTTTTAAAGCTAGAATATGTATTACGCTACACCATCAGTTATGTATGAATTATTTTTTTTAAATTGCCGATGTCACATTAATTGATTATTTCTAGTAATTGTCTGAATAATGTGTTTTTAAATTTAAATTAAGTACACTTTTAGTATTTAAAAGTTTAGTATATTTTTCCCTCAGTACATTATTTGTATTGATACTTTAGTACTTAGTATGATGCATCATATCCAAAATATGGTATAATTTTCTGTCATAGTTTGTAGAACGACGCTATAAAGAAATTCAGTTATGTTTCATACAATAACGAAAATATAACTTTTCGTAGCTTTTGAAAGTTAATTATTGCTTAGAATAAAATATTTTATTGCAATGGATAGAATGCTTAAGTCACAAAGACTATGATTACAGTATTTCACAAATAATATGCAGGTATTATGATGTATTAAAAAAAACATTAATTAGAAAATACTAAAAATAATGGAAAGGAATCTATATAGGGGATTAATTGGAATTCAAAGTATCCCATATAAAATATTGCAATAATTTTATAGAATTTGTTGGTTTATTTATTATGTATCACTAGTCAGATAGCATATATTTAGTAACTCACCTCATAACTTTAATAAGAATCAAGATAGAGAGGCGTATATTTTAATTCTTTATATAAGAGAATTTGAACGTTGAATTAATCTTGATGGATAACTATATTTTGAACGATATTATTTTAGGAAATCAAAGTGTTGAACTGGAAATTCTAATCTCTCGCTCTTAAGATATCCGCTCTGTTAGAGTATGCGATATATATATATATATCAATATCGCACACACACAACAATCGCGTTACACCTGCCCCATAACCATGCATTTATATAAGGCAATGATTTCCTCAACCATGGCCCTTATGCGTGTCGCCAAATTCTTGTGTGTGAAGTGCGCTCCCCAAATAGTTTTTAAACTATTAATTATACTCTTGGGAAAGAAATAATATCAGGAATCGGGAGTCATTCGGCCGTTTTACAGAAACAAAGTTAGGATATTCAAAACTTGTTTAACTAATCCTTTCGGGGATCGATGGATATAACAAAAAATTTGAATCGGTTCGTTATCCTTTTGTGATAACGGAATATATCGGTTCATCAAATACAGCTCTTAATAAAGAGAAAGAGAACTATATAAAATATCACGCTTTAATAATCGAGATTTCATTTTAAAACATTCGGAAAAGTCAAATAATTCATATTCGATGAAAATTCCAGGTGAATGCTTCATATTAGTCAATAAGAGTTTTTAAAGTATATTTTTATAGTTTCCTAAATCACTTATTCGAGTGGATTCAGGTTTCCAGCATTAAAAAACACAAAAAAAAGAGAAAGTTCGAGTCTTTTAAATGTAGATAACAAAATAAAAGTGGCATTAGCATTTTTATGACAAATTATAAACCAAATTATCAAAAATAATCGAGCACAAAATTCACAATAAATGCATTCTTATAATAAATTTATAATTAATTACTCAAAAAACATTTTGTTTTCTTTGTCGTACATATTATATATATTATATATATTATTATTTATATATATATATTATATATATATATATTATATTATATAATTTCAACTTTAAATAAAGTATCATTCACTATTTTACATTGCATATAGCTGAAAAGTAAAATTCATTTAAATTTATTTGTTAGTGTGCCGCTAAATTTTGAAATTGTTAAAATTGCACAACAACAACAAAAAAAATTGAGATTTAATATACACTCAAGAGCCAAAAGATTATGACCACCCCTACATTTTACAATGAACTCGCCTGGAGGACGTGGAAGGCACGCGATCATGTGGAAGAGGTATTTAACTGCTGCTGGGGAGTCTAAAGAATCATTCTTTCACTTGCTTCTGTGTGATAGGAAAGGCTGCGGATCTCAGAGACTTTGATAGAGGCCAGATTGTAATGGCTCGAAGGCTCGGAACAAGTATTTCTGAAACTGCACGACTCGTGGATTGTTCGCGATCTATTGTTATTAGTACTTGTGCAAAGTGGATAAATGATGGTGAAACCAGCAGTAGACGACATGGTGTTGGACGTCCACACGCTATCAAAGAAAAAGGTCGTCGGAGACTGTCTCACATGGTGAAGAAAAATTGGAGCCAGACAGTGGCTCAGCTGACAGCCCAATACAATACAGGGCCAAGTAGAATAGTATAGAAGCGCACTGTTCAATGGACACTGTTGGATATGGGCTACGCAGCAAACATTCCACTCATGTGCTTTTGCTGGCCAGATGAATCACGGTTTGTCATTCATCATGCCGATGG